>CM038792.1:52154156-52754156 GCA_021764765.1 Vicia sativa | reverse complement strand
ACTCACTTCCTGTGCTCCGAATAAAGATCTCATTAGTGCACTCCATCGATCCCAGTTCTTGTTATCAAGAACCAGAATATTTGATCCAAGACCCTTGATGTTCATCTTCCCTAACAAGAAGCTATCACTCACTGTTTCCCTTTGATTTTTATCCCCTCACTATTCACTCGTGTTTCCCTAAAATTGCAACCAGGCTTTCGATGCCAATTGTTAGAACACAATTATGCACAGCAGTATATTAAAGATTTTTGAGAATGGACTAAAGAGAAACTTGTATATATTGTTTTAAAATGAACAACACTACTGTTTATTTACATTGCTTTAGCTATTTATAAGTGACACATATTGGTCACAGATTTGCCAGCTATGATAACTACCAATAGTATTTTTCTAACTAAACTACAGTTTTGAATTAGAACTCAACAAAGATGAACTTTCTTTTTCTTTGTAAATCCATATCATCAAATTTAATTCTTTCATCAAACACTCTTTTAACTTCTCTCGAAAGTCCACTATTAACATACATCATCATTTTATCATTTTTCTAATTCATTTAAATATAACTGATTCAGTATTGTGATTCATTGCTTAAACAAAAGTGATTGTATCGTGACACATGCTCAGTATTATGTTTATGGTTGCATAAAACACTAAACAAAGTATTATTAAAATTAATTTTATTAAATTAGTGAAAATGTTTTTTTATAATTATTATAGAATAAATGATTTTAACGGAAGAAAAACCATTACTTTTAAGACCTAAATTTTTCGTATTTATTTGACAATGATAATATAATAAAATATATGATACAAATATGTTTATATACTGGAAAAATTTATATACTTTGTATTGGACTTTATTTTTGTTAAAATAAAATTAATCTTTACATACAGAAAAATGTATTGTTGATCAAAATATTTGTATATATGAAAAAAATTATATTTATGTTTCAAATACAAAAAAATATATATTTTTCTTTTAAAAAAAAATAAATTTTCATGATTAAATAATTTTGTTTTTCTATTTTTTCATTTTTATAATTATTTTTTTAATTATATTTACCTCTGAACTAATATTAATATTGAATAAAATAAGACGGATACCCATGCAAAATCACACTGGTTATAGTTAATAATTAAATCACATTTAGTAAAAATAAATATCATAAAGGTAACCCATTATTTATGGAATAGAATAGACAAAGTATAGCAATTATGAACATCGCCTACGGAAAACATAAGGAAAATTTTACCACGCATCCCTATATTTATTCTCATACCCCTACAATTTTTATCTGGACGAAATTGCCCTTGAATAAATATTAATTACTTTTTTTTTTTTACTTTTATCATTTTAACTTCTGAAAAAGGAGAGAGAAAGATAATTTTTTTACAAACCGGATAACATGGTAAGTGGGTTATCCGGTGTGTTTTTGAAAATTTTAACACACATCGGAAGTCACGTGTGTGGGTTATTCGGTTTGAGTTTTACACTCCGAAAGTCTCATCCCAGGGTTATCCGGTTTGCTTCCTTTCCTGGTTATCCGGTTTGCTTCCTTTCCTGGTTATCCGGTTTGCTTCCTTTCCTGCTCCAGTATACATAATCTGATTCCTCTACCAGCTTAAACAAATGTTGCATTTCTGTTTTAGGCCCCCTTATATCTTTCTGTATTTTATACGTATCGGATGTACCATTTTGAGTTATCCGGTTTGTTAAATTTCTGTTTCCTTGACTATTCCGTACGCTTTCAAAAAATAGTGGAAAAAAAAATTCTTTATAAAAATAAAAAAAATAAAATGATAAAATTAAAATATTAAAAAAATTATAGAATATCAGAATAAATGTAGGGGTATAGGGTAAAATTTTCAAACATAAGCAATGGAAAAGTACTAGTTATGAAATTGCAGACGTGCATCAACTATAACACTTTCTACTTGAAAGTGTACTATAACGGCATTCCTCTTCGTAACAAATTGGAATCTGCAAAAAAAATAAAAAAAAAATAAAGCAATCAATATTTACTTTTTTATGATCAAAAGGGTTATATTAAAGAGCACTAGGGTGCTAAACCCATCAAACAACAAAGATAAAAAAATAAAAAAAAAAGACAAACAACCTCCAACCAAACCAAAAAACAAAACAAATTCAATATTAGTGAATTTCTTAGTCCATCCATAAGATATAATTAATCACTATGCATTTTTTAAAATACTCTTTAAAACTGAAAGTATATTTTCAGTACGCACCCTATTTTAAAATATTTTGGTTAAAATCAGAAGTATATTTCCGATTTTAAACTAAATAAAAAAATATTAGGAAATTATTCTCAATTCTACACTCTTTATTCTATCCATAAAATAAAACAACTTCATTTAACAAAATAAAACCAAACATTAAGATTTAATTTAGACATATAAAAAATTTAACAAAATAAAACCAAACATTAAGATTTAATTTAGACATATAAAAAATTTAACAAAATAAAACCAAATATTAAAATTTAATTTAGACAGATAAAAATTTACATTATGTTTTGGTCTTAAAATCATGCAAAATTACAATCAATAATTGTAGTCATAAAAATTACACATGATTTAAAACTGAAATATACTTTCGGTTGACGTGATTTGGGTGCGGACCAAAAGTATATTTCCGATTTTCAAAAACATTTTTGGAAATTCACGTGATGCACTATTAAACTATGGGGTGAAATAAAAAATTCATCAATATTAAAGAAAGGTCAAAAAGAATTACCATCAAAAAGAATTACCATATTTCGATTTGATCAATCCCCTAACCCATCAAAAATAGAGACAAAATAATAAGAGGCATCCGGCCAAAGAAGACTATCCAAAATCGAATAGATAGGAGAATCTTCAACCAATCCAGAATCAAAGAAACAACTTATTCCACTGTAACTTTATTAAATGGACAAAAAAAAAGGTCTAAACCCTCTTCAAACCCTAAACACTAACACACTAACAACTCACCCTAAAAAATAGAAGCATACAATGTTTAACCTAATTTATGGATAAGAAAACCTAATATCAATATAATCCAATAAACTAATGGATTAACCAACTCAATTACTACCAACAAAATATAAAATAAATGGAACCTGATTACTTTCTCCTTATAGGTTAACTCGTCCACTTTTAGATGAAAACTGCAAGAGAGAGGGGAAGGAAATCTGCGAGAGAGGGTATAAAGATTTTGTCTGGATGTATCTCTGGTGGTAGACTTCCAACCGAAACTTTTCCAAGTATTTCTCGTGGTAGACTTCCAACCAAAACTTTTCCAAGCCATACTTCGATCTTACTTTTCAGCGTCTAAAACAACAAAACTCTTTTTCAAATACTAGTAACAAAACTCTTTTTCAAATACTTGGTGCATTTGTTTATATAATATATTTATTTTTAAAAAATATTATTTAGATTAATAATATATATTTTTATATATAAAAATATTTAAATTAATAATAGATTATTTCTCGTATACCATTTCAGAATCATAAGTATTAATATTTTTAGATATAGTTTACAAAAAAATATGGATTAATAGTAAATGATCATATATAAATTTCTTTAAATCAATTATAGATTATTTTTGTATATCATTTTTAAATAAAAAATAGTTTGATCATAAATACAATTTTTCGTATATACAAATATTTAGATCAATAATAGATTTTTTTCAGTTTGGTACAAGTATTTGTGTACGTAATATATTTTTTTAAATATAAAGGTAAAAAAGAAAACAAAAATTAGATCGATAATAAAAAAATTTGTATATAAAAATATTTAGACAAATAATAGTTTTTCCCGTATACTATTTTTTTATCATAAATATTTATATCACACAGATTATTTTTTGTATATAAATATATTTAGATCAATAATAGATTTTTTCCGTTTATAAATTTTATTTTTGTTTAGGTATTATTTACAAAAATATTGAGATCAATAGTAAATTTTTGTATATAAAAATATTTAGATCAATAATAGATTTTTTCCCGTATACTATTTTTGAATAAAAAATATTTAGATAATAAATTTCATGTTTTGTATATAAAATATATAGATCAGTAATATATTTTTTTTCCTGTATACAAATTTTATTTTTGTTTAGTTATCATTTACAAAAATATTTGGATCAAGAGCAAAATTTCTTATATAAAAATATCTAGATCAATGATGAATTTTTTCTCATATACCATTTTTGCATCAAAATTATTTGGATCATAAATATCATTTTCCGTATATAAAAATATATAGTCCAATAATAGATTTTTTATGTATAAAAATATTATTTTTGCTTAGGTATCGTTTACAAAAATATCTTAATCAATAGTATATTTTCGTATATAAAAATAGTGAGATTAATAGTCAATGTATATAATAATAGACATATATTATTTTTAATTACAAAACATATTTAAATTATAAGTATTATTTTCGTATATAAAAATATTCAGATCAATAATAAATTTTTTTTGTGTATAGATATTATTTTTATTTACATATCGTTATCAAAAATATCTGAATCAATAATAAATTTTCGTATATAAAAATACTTAGATCAATAATAATTTTTTTCGTATACTATTTTTGAGGTTAATGTTTTTGTTGTTTAGAACCCTAGTTGCCACAAGCTATAAACTGTGGTTAATGTTTGTTTAGAAAATAAGAATGCACTTGCCTTCAATAAATTAAACCAACCTTTATTTGAAATTAAATCAAGTATATTATTTTTGAATAAATAATATTTAAATTATAAATATCATGTTTCCTATATAAAAATATTTAGATCAGTAATAGATTTTTTTCGTTTATAATTATTTTAAGTATAATTTACAAAAGTATTTAGAGAGTGATTAATTTTTTCATATATAAAAATATTTATATCAATTATAATTATTTTCTCGTATACCATTTTTTAATAAAAAATATTTGGATCATAAATATCATTTTTCATATATAATTTTGTTTATCAATAATAGATTTTTTGCATATAGAAATATTATTTTTTGTTTAGGTATCGTTTATAAAATTATTTGAATGAATAGATTAATAAATATCATGGAGTATGGTTATTATTATTAATAATAAGATGAGAAAAATATTTTATTTGCTCAGATGATAAACTGTAAATAAAAATGCTTGAATAATAAAATTATTTAAAATTGAGAAATAAAAACTAATTTGAAAATTACTTAATTAAAATATTAATTAATAAAATATAAGTAAATTAATTAAATAATATAAAAATAATTAACACTAATAGAAATAGGTTGACGAGACTGTTTGAAAAAGTTAGATAAAAAAATATGAAAATGTGGAAATTTGACGGTTTGAAAAAGTGGAGTCCACAGAGAAATTGACAGAGGCATATAATGGTCTTTTTTACCAGATTTTATTAAAATAAGACAAGTAAGATACTTTAGGCGGGTTCGAACAATTTGAAATAAGACCAGAAATATATGTCTTTTGGAAAGGGATGCGTGGAAGTCTTTAAAGGATTGAACACATGCAATTCTTTTGAAAAGAAAAGTGTGGAAATCTTTGAAGGATCGAGCACATGCAAGCGAGAACGTGTCCTCTTCTGATGGCAAGGTTGTTTGTATAAAATTAGTATAAATAAGAGTCTCTAATTTAGATTTTTGGATATTCAATTTTTGCATGAATTACTATACACTCAAAATATCAAAACTATTTGAAAAACATGTTCTAAGAATGTACATTTGAAACTCCACATTTTTATCTTTCAATATAACATTTATATTTTTAAATTCGTTTATCATTCATAGCCTTTACTTTTTTCTCTATCATTTACTTTATATTTATTTTTCTCTTTACCATTAATAATTAAACTTACATTTATAGTAAAAAAGATCAATATCAAAATAAAAACAATAAAATACATAAAACTACACACTATCAATATAGTAGCAATCCTCAAAGTAATCATAGATTCTGGAAGTAACTAGAGTCATTAGAATTGAAAAGATTAATTATTTATTAAGTTTCACGGTAAACATATGTGTAATAATTATGATCGTTAAAAATAATTTTTTGACAATGATTTTGTAAAATGTTCAATTTATTAGAGATAAATTATTTAATAATATTTGATTACTTATTTTTATAATAAATTAAACTTGCAACAACTTTAAAATATATTTTGTTTCAATTTAAATTTTTTAAATCATTTCTTAGTTTTTATAATTTTAAAATGAAATATATTCTTTTTCAAATTAAATTTTTTTAAATTAGTTCTTAGTTTTTATTATTCAATTGAAAATTTAAAAAATATTATCAAAGAATTGGGTCTCAAATTAACTAAAAAAAATTAAATATAATTAAATAATAAATATATTGATAATTGATAATATTATAGTTTTTATTATTCAATTAAATTTTAATAAATATCACATAAGAGTCCGTTTGGTAAGACTAGTTTGTAAGCTTATCTCTTATAGTTTATAAGTTCATATGATATTTTAGACTTGTTTGGTAACAAAGTGTTTGGTAAGACTAATTTGTGAGCTTATGTCTTATAGCTTATAGCTTATAAGTTCATATGACATTTTAAACCTGTTTGGTAATGATGTTTGATCACGAGCTTATAGCTTATTCTGCTAACTTATAGCTTATTTTTTCAGACGCTATTTTAAATAGCGTTTTAGCTTCTTATTATTTTTTCTTCCTTTTTTATTCTTATTATTTTAATAAAAATTTATTTTTATCCTCGATAGTTTATTTTAAATTAAAATAAAATAATTATATATTAAATATCTTTGATGTCATTTTACATTTATAAGTCAGTTAAATCGTTAATGTTACCAAACACTTCAATTAGCTTATCAACTATAAGTCTCAACCATCAGCTATAAATTATAAACTATCAGTCATCATCCATCAGCTATAAGCTAGCTTATTTGCCAACTGCTATTTTTATCAAACAAACCCACAATCATTTGACCACGAGCTTATAGCTTATTTTGCTAGTTTATAGCTTATTTTTCAGACGCTATTTCAAATAGTGTTTTACCTTATAGCTTATAACTTATTATTTTTTCTTCCCTTTCTTCCTTTTTTATCCTTATTATTTTAATAAAATCAACTTTTATCCTCAATAATTTATTTTAATTTAAAATAAAATAATTATATTTTAAATATCTTTTATGTCATTTTACATCTATAAGTCAGTTAAACTGCTAATGTTATCAAACACTTCAATTAACATATCAGCCACCAGTCTCAACCAACAGCTATAAGTTATAAGCTATCAGTCATCAGTCATCAGTCATCAGTCATCAGCCATCAGCCATAAGTTATAAACTAACTTATCAGCCAACCGCTATTTTTACCAAACAGACCTATAATTAGGTCATAAATTAATAAAAAAATATTTAAAAATATAATTAAATAATAAATATATCACTAATATTATTAAAATATTATAATAATAAAAACATGGACAAGTCTGTTAAGAAAAAATATGTCAAATTTTAGGAAGGTTGCACGTGGAGATTAATTGTGTTGAAGTTATTTTTAAAAATTGAAATAAAAAATAAAAGTCTTGGAATAAAAGTAAGAGAATGACCTATACAATTCCAATTGACAGTTTAAAAATAGTTGAAATCCGTTATTTTATAAGTGCACTGTGGCTGAAAAGTAAATTCTATAAATCAGAATTTATTATAATTAATTGTGAGAGAAAGTTAATAGTAGGAGTATTCACACACCACTTGTTCTCCCCGTATTGATATCACTTGTTCAGTTCTTCCACTTATATAAGTTTGAGTAGAGACACACCACATATCCACCTAAAATCTTAAGGTGATAGGTGAATGAGTTCTCTCATTTATATATGCTTAAGTCTCCACATTACTATCTAATGTGTGACTATTTTCTCATTTAAAAGTGTATCTTTTGTCTTCTCTGTTCTGATACAACATATGGCATGTTTAGAAATAGAAAATAACAAATGTATTTTCTTTAAACGTGATGTTCCCTCGTGCTTCGCTCAGGTATATTAAAAATAAATCATATATATTATACTATTATTTTTTAATGTATATAAAATTATCTTGTTGATCATTTAGATTATGTTTATAATTATATTATTAATTTTTAATATAAAAGACAATTAAAGAGAAAACAATTATTATGATTATTTAAAATGTACAAATTTTAAAAAAGAAATATTAATTAGCTGAATAATATTATTAAATACTCTTTGTAAACTATATTTAAATAGTAAATAATTAAATTATTAATTAAATTTATATTAATATAATAAATGTGTGATCTTAATAGTGAAAGAATATAATTTACCGACTATAAAAAAATTTAGTTCAAAGGTTAAGAACATGAATTACACAACATATTTATTTTTTGTGTAAATGTTTTGTAGTGGTAATGTAATAAACTACAATAAAAATATTAATATGTATTGTATATCTTTTTATTTTGAAATGGAGTACAATAAAAAATTATGAATTAAAATATATTTTTTATCTGACTATTGGTACTATATTAAACTTAATATTTAACTTTTAAATTAAAATTAAAATTTATTATTTTAACTTTAATTTTAATTGTAGAAGAGAGATTTTTTAAGTTATATTTTAAAAACTCTAATAAATTTTTAAATTGTAATTATATTTTATTATTTCTTCTCTTATTATGTAATATTTAGTTATGTTTTTTACAATATATGTATTTTAAGAAAACATTTATTTAATTTTTACATTAAAAATATAAGTTACATATATATATCGGCTATTGTATAATCGATAAATAAATATAATTTTAATAAATAATATTATTAATAGTGATAGTTGGTTGATATAATATTATGAGTTATGCTACTAAATGTATTTTCTTAGTATATTAATATCATAAATTATTTAAAATAGTCACTAATAGGTTTTGTCAACAAAAAAAAAACATCACTATAATAAAAATAATGTAAATTAAATATAATGTTAAATTTATTAAAAGACTATTAAATTTAGAGTGAGAAAATTGAATAGTTTTTTTAAAAAAATATATTAATGTAATAATCATTACTTTTAAGAGTAATAGATTGAATAGATTTATTATTATTATTATTTTAATAGTTGTAATAGATTTTATCATTGTTATTTTTATTATTTTTATTTTTAATAGTGGTAGTATATTATTATATTATTATTATTTTTATTATTATTAATTATTAATGTAGAATAAATTTAAGAAAAAAATAGAATTATGGTTAATATTATAGTAGCTATCAAAATGACATCTGAACCTCAACATGTGAATGGAACTACATGAAATTTTTAGAGGTGACACATCATATTTTATTAATTGATGTCATTTACATTTAACTTTTATGATCTAGTGTATGATAAGAAAAATGAAAGATGTATTGTTTAGTCAACATTTTCGTATGAGAATCTATATCTCCACAAAATTCTCATATATGCCTTCAAAACATGGACAGGAAATTATAAAAAAGGACATATTTAAGAAAATGAAATTATAAAAAAGGACATATTTAAGAAAATGAAATAGTAAACGTTTAAAACTTAAAACGAAATGGAAAACAGAATTCTTTTAAGATAGAATAAAAAGAGACATGCAATTGGCATGTTTAATAAAAAACTATAAAAAATAGTTGAAATGGTGATAGAATCTCCATATTATTTTTACCATTCAATTCATTTCAAAAGAAACAATTCATAATATTAGCAATAAAGATGAGAGAAAGGAAATAAAAATAAAAATCTTACAATGAAATTTTTACTATACAACCAAAATAATATAAACAACATATTACTATTTTATATACAAAAAATAATGAACAAAAAGAAAAGAGGAATGATATACGTTCAATTCAATGTTACAATGCTTAAGAAAAACCAAAAAAGTTTAAATTAAAATATTATTGTGTCTACTATTTTGGATGAGGAATGATATGTCAACAAAATCCTCTTATTTATATTTCCTAAGTTAGATTTTTTTTTTAATAACTAAGTTGTTCAAAAAAAAAAATTAAAAATAATTAGTATTTCTAAAAAATTACAGAAATGATCACTTTTTGGACCGAGTTACACTATATCGCCACTGCCAATAGCGGCTACCCTTAATTTTAGAGTAAGTCGTCATTTCTAATGGCGACTTCTCTCTATTCTAGGGCAAGTCGTCTCTCCCAGTGGTGACTTATGTTAAAAAAATAGAGAGAATTTTCAAAAACTTTTTCCTTTAAATTTTCTAACAATTGTTATTTGTCCAAGATTTGTTATAAAATGTTTAAATTTATTTTCTATTAGATGGAAAAAAATCATATAATATCAAATAGCATCCATATATTTACAATACAAAAAAATTTAAAAATTATAAACATGTCTGACGGACTGACAAAATATTTACTTAAATTGAACACATATTAGAGATAATATATTCAATGACTTCTGAATTACTATAGCATATAACTTCTAAATTACTATCTTTATTTAATATTTATAACAATATTGTACAACCATATAAACACACAAGTAAATATTTATATCGACTCTATGCGACCCGTGCAAACGCACAGTGCTATATACTCTGTCCCAAATTATACGAGAAATTTACTTTTTATATACATTGAATAATTAATGTATTTGGTCTACAAATAGACCAGATACATTAATTATTCAATGTATCTAAAAAGTAAAATTATCTTATAATTTGGGACGGAGAGAGCAATTCTTAACGATCATTATACAATCTTTATTTACTATTTATAAAATATTGCACAAATATGTAAACACAATAGTGGGTAGATAATCAATTTTATAGATATGTGTGAAGTGTATTAGACTATATACTCATATATTTTTTAACATAATTTTCATGTATATATGTTGACAATTACTACAACTTAATAAATTAAATTAAAATTTATGTGACAATCATAAAAGAAAGTTTTTTTCTCTCTTAATTTGTATATATTTTTGTATAATTTTTTAACCACAATTATATACTCCCTCCGTCCCATATTATTTTTCACAATAGGTCATTTCACACCGATTAAGAAACAACCATAAATGAAAGAGAGATGATGATAAATTTACTAAATTATCTTGTTTAATTATTGATTTATTCAAATTAGCATTAAATCAAGTGGAAAAACAATAAATTAAGAGTATTTATTAAAATATATAATTGAAAGATTAAATATAAAAATGCATTGATAATATAAAGTGACAAACTTTTTGAGACATTTTTTTCTCAAATATGACACTTATTTTGAAACAGATGAAGTAATATTTATATCGATTTTTCGCGACCCGTGCGAACGCACGAGTCCTTTACTAGTGCTATTAAAATTTAAAATTTTTATTTTATTTATTCTTTAATTTGTAAATTTCGTAGATTTGGTCTTGCCCCCATTATTGCAATTTTCTTTTTTATCATAACTTGTTTAGATTTATAGTAAGTAGATAGATACACATATGTTGATTTTTTGTTTCATTTTATCATCATTTTTGGTTTTATTTTGTTCCATTAAATCATCAATATGGCAGTTTCGAAAACAAAACTCATTCTTGTTCAATTCCTTTTTTCTTTTCACTGTTTCATTTTCACTGACCCCATGTTCTGCAGCACTTACTATTTTCTCACTTTCCTTCTCTTCACATTTCTCTCTCAAATCAACCACTCTTTATCTCCCCAGAACCTTCTCCCTCTATCTCCCTTCCAAACTCCCCTCCCTAACCGTATCCGCAACATCACTCGCTCCTCCCGTCGAACTGGAAATCACTGAACTCCTGGTGGATTTGACGCTCAAACTATCTTCGGCACCGATTGCCGGAAAAGTTTTGTCTTTCATGTTGGTCTGCAGGAAGGAACCGAAAAATTCATCATTAATTCCCTCCACCTCTTCTTTGTTCACATTAGTCTATTGTAGATTTTATTGCTAAGCAAATATGTGAACTCTGTTTTCTAATTGAATTGCTATAGTAAGTTCCTGGTTTTTTAATGTAGCATTGGAGTTAGGGTTTGATAAGACACATGCTTCAATTTGAATTCCTTAGTTCTGAAAGTGTAATAATCTTGCTAACTGGCTAATCAATTAGTGTTGTTGGTTTGCCACTGATTGTTCCTCCTTCTGCCCAACACACTCACTCAGTATAGTTTGCATGGTAACAATGCAAGATGTCTTCTAACTTCTGATTAAGAGTTCTAAATTTAGCTTTTGAGTATTTGAAAATACTTGTATATATTTTGCCGTATTCGTTACAATACACAGTGTTTTTCACAGTATATTATTTCTACCTTTTTTCAATCATAACATGCATTATAAACTAAACAGTTTGTTTGTGGAACTATACTTTGTACGTTCATGGATATAGAATATCACTTCGGGCAGAGCATACAGGCATCGTCGAAGACTATTTCTTATAACCAGAGAGCCTGGACTGTGTGAGAAGGGTTATAACGATGTGTGAAATGAACCGGAATCAATTAAGTGATATCAAAACATAAGTGATTTTCGAACATCATCTCTATGCGAAAATAATATGTTGTTTGTTACTTGAGTGCCATATATTTTCAGTTTTGGTTACAGAGTATTACTAACTAATTTATGCTGGCCATAAGTGGAAGTCACGACTTGCTTTACATGTTTCTAACTTCTTGTCTAACTTTGGGTTTATGTATACTGCTGATATTTTGAACACTTCAAATATGTTTTCACTCTCGCATAGAGGCACGACATAGCCAACCCCGAAAATGGAACACGATAGAAGTGTGTGCTATTTATACGCATAGAAGTAGGATAGACAAAAAATATAGCCATTTAGTAGTATGGTACAGTATAATGGCAGCCAAGCATAACTTGCATCCATAAAATATTGTTGCAATTTCATTCTTTTTTCAATATTCTTTGTGTTGTTGTGATTTCGTTATGCTACATGACCCGTATCATAGTAGGAGATTGTTTCTTCCAAATAGTGTATCTATTTTTATAGAAATATCCTCTATTCAATATACCTCGCCTATAGTTTATAGACTATGATCCATGGAAAGCAATGGAAGCACTCTACGATTCGGGAAAGGCTAGAGCTATAGGAGTCATAAATTCCTCTATAAAGAAGCTTCAGGATCTTTTGGATGACGAGAGACTTTTTGTGGATTTAAGATGGACAACCTTCATTGGCTGATTATTGCACTTATTTTGTTGCATACTCTAATGGATCATGTACAGACACAAACAGTGCACGAGCACCTGATAGAATGCTAGGTGAAGTTCAAGGAAGCAACTCTAGGTTAGTTTGCGACTTCCTACTGATAGGTTGATAAGTACCAAAATGTAGTTATTTTGTATATATGTTTTGTGGCACTTATCCATTCTTGTTTGTTAATAATTGTTGAATAACTCCATTTTTTGTTGTAAATATGTTTTACTGTGTTTTGTGTACATAATGCACCGTTTGATTAGTTTTAATGTATTTTTATAGGTATTTGTGCGTGTTGGAGCATCGGGGAATAAAGTGTCAAAGACACGGCTCCGAAGACGGAGTTTTGATGAATAAAAGACCATGTTTGCTCAAGAGAGGCTGTTGAGCGCGGAGAGGCCGCTCAGCACGAGTCCTCTCAGCGTGTTTTGGAGCGCGTAGAGTGCTTTGGTATTGTTTCGTAGAGAGATAATTTTGAGACCGCTGTGCGCGGTGAGATCACTGAGCAGCGTTTAAGTCGGTTTACGTGTAAATATTAGTGGAGGCCGCTGAGCACACCCTCGCTGCTGAGCGCGATCGTCTGTGTTTTGTTTTATAACTTCATTTTTCTTCATTTTTAGGTTATGTTTTTGGGGTGGATTTTGATCCCCATTTCCATCAACCTTTATTTTTGATAGTTTAGCTTAGAAAACAACATTAATCTTGCTTATGGATGATTGAAGGTGGATTGCTCTTCTATAGGCGTTGACAAATCGATCTAAGTGAGTGGTTTATCTCTTCTCCTCTCTCTATATATTTCTCTATTTGTTGGGTATATATGTATTTCTACACATAACTTATGTATATTTGTCACTCTTGGCGTTGTATAAAGTCTTATTTACGAATCTGTGTTGGTGATTGTCTTAGTTTTTACCTTGTGTTAGGGATTTGAGTTTTGCTAGACATAGATTGCTTAGATTCTTACCTAGAATGATTATCTGTCAATTTATGAATGCTAGAAATGAGTTTAGAGTTGACATTTAGTTAAAGTATATGTTCTTAATGCCTCTGCATTGGTTGTTTTGAGCTAGAGATAGTAGTTACAAGTGACACGATTGACTTCTGTGTTGCTGAGGTAGGCCAGGCATGGCTATCGAGGTCATGCAGTTGAATTCTCAATTTGGGTTAGAAATAGCTTGGGTTGTGAGCGGTATGTGATGACACAGACGAGTATCGTAGGCTGAGTATGACATGGACGGTAGATTTAAGTTTGTGACGGGTAGTGTGCATTTTTTGGACAAGTTGTCTATCCTTTATACTTTTTGTTCATTTACTGTTTGTCTTTTCTTTACAACTATTTAATCTCAAACTCATTAACAATAGAATTTTGGAACGACAAAACAATAACCAATCTCTGTGGACACGATACGATATAACCTAACCGGTATATATCACCTAGTAAAAATAGTAATTTACTTTTTGCTTGCCTGTTGGAGCAACTCGATTTTCAAAAATCTTTTAATTCTCGAAAACTAGTGAAATCGCCACCTAATTTTATTTATTCCAAAAGGAAAGGGAAAATATAGATAAAACCCAAAAGCATGCGGATAAGGCGGTCTACATGACCAAAAAAGTGGGATCGGGAGTTGATTATGTAAGGGGAAGGTATTAGCACCCCTTACATCCATCGTACTCGATGGGACCCATTTAATTTTACGCTTTTGTGTGTGTGTTTATTGCTAAGTTATGAATACCAAAAGGAAAAGAAATTGTTTATTATTATTTTGAGTTTGACACGGTTTCGGAACCGCGGGCCTACATATTCCCTTGTGCAATGGGAAATTCAAAACTCTGTAGTTCCTCTTAAAAGGGTTTTAATTTGTTGTTTTGATTTTATAAGAAAAAATCGTGCACTTGGTCATTTCAAATACTTTGAACTAGGACTTGTTTTGTTTGTTTGAAAAGCTTAAGTCCTCGTTCATATTTGAAACGACTATTACACCCTCTTTATCCGAAAAGAGTTTTTACAATCGCATATGAGCGATAAAAGAATTTGAGTGAGTTGAATTGTTTTTTATGTGGATGAAAAAGTACCGAACAACGAGGCTAGCGTCTCACGATTCAAATACTAGAAACCCGGGGAACGAATGTTCGCCCAAGTCGTCTATCATCCAAAAAATGTTTTCTTTGAGAAAAAAGTGAAGTGAAACGAGTTCACGTTATTTAGGAGTCTTTAAGCCACGGGTCTAGCGTCCAACGACTTAAAGACTAAAGTTTGTTTGGGGGACAAGTTTTTTAGCAATTAGTCTAGCGTTTAACGACTAAAAAACTTGTATTTTATTATGAAAAAGATTTCGAAAATGCAATCGACGTTGGATCGAGGTTTGAAACTTATTATGAAAGTGTTTTTGCAATGCGAGTTATGATTAATTGAATATACAGTCCTAAGGTGCGGTGATGGAAAAGAATACACAATAGTTTACAAGCATTAAATAAAACAGGTAAATAAATTAAAAGCCCATACAAGGTGGCTTTGCGCAAAATAAATAATTTACATTGTGTAGGTGTATGCGCGAAATAAATTTAATCAACTAATTAAACAAAATTTAATCAAGTAATTAGTTTAATAAAATTAATTAGGTAAACTAATTAATTTTAAATAACCTAATTAGATAATTAAATAATGTTTAACTAATTAATTAAAGTTTCATTGTAAGCCCAAGAGTAAGCGTGGTGTGTGCAAAAAGTGTGGCCGTTGGGACGCTTCAAAGCTTTGTCCACTCAGGGTAACAAAAATGGCTCGCACGAGTATTAGTTTGAAAATATTTTTTTGGTTGTGCTTTGTGAATAATAAATAAATAACGCAATAAAAATTATCTACTAATTATTACAACAAATTGGGGAGTGGGGTACAAATTACAAATGGGGATATATAAACAAATAAAATGCTAGAAAATTCCTAATAATAAGAAAAATATCTAACTACTATTATTATTTTTGGTATTCTTGGGTATTAATAATTTTAATAATAAAATATAATAATAATTATTGTTGATTAGAGAAAATAAAAATAATAATAGTAATAATTGTTATGATCATAATAATAATAAATAATAGTGATGCTAATAAAAATAATAGTAATAACAATACTTGCCATAGTGATAAATAATAATAAGGATGGTATTAATGATGATAATATAATTGTATTAATATAGTAGAAAAAATGGTAACAATGGGAATTTTAGTAACATAATAATATAATAGTAATAATAAATGATAATAGTATTAGTAATAATAGTATAATAATAGTCATTAAGTAAGATAAAAGATAAACTAACAATACAGTATTTACTAAATATATGATGAATAATATAATAATAATAATAATTATAATAATAATAATAATAAGTAATAATAATAGTTAATAAAATTAATTAACCAAATGAACAAAGAAAGGAAAGAACAGATCAAAACTCAATCGCTCTCTCTTTCGCGTTGGTTTCCTGGGTTTCTCACCTTGCTTTCTCTCTCGCCACGATGACGGGTTCTCTCCTCTCTCTCTCGCCTGAACGGTCTAACGCCGCCGCTCAACCCGCTCTCGCCGCGATCGTCCCTCTCCCTCACTCACAACGATCGCTCTGTCTCTCTCTTCTCTCTCACAGCGACCGCGATTCTCTCTCTTCTCTCTGACCGGTTTGCATGTTTTGATTCCAATTTCGGTTATGATTTCTGATCACGTTTGGGTTTTCGATTTGTTTGACACAGGTTTGTTTACGGACTTGGCTTTGGAACCCTGGAATCCCACATAAAGGTTGCGAATCTGTACCGTATCGTGACAAAATCGGGTGAGATCGTTCCTGACTCCTTTCTTCTTCTTCTTTCTCAGTATCAGAATAGGGTTTCTGACACTAGATAATCTGAAGGGTTGTGTTTTAGGAAGATGATGAATAACGATTGCTTAGGTTTTTTGGGTTTGGGAATCGTATAACAAAATGCTATTTTTTTTCAACTGGTTTGGTTTTTGAAATTCTATGTATTGAAGGGTTTTTCTGTGTTTTCTCCTATGTCTACTGATACCACACTCTTGGTTTTTGAACTGGTTATTATAGAACAGATATCACACTGGTTTTTGGACTCTTGGTCTCTTGCATTTGGTCTGCTGGTTTTTAGCTTTAACCGACTTCTCTCTTTGACTGGTATTTCTGTGAAACATATCCTGCTTCTCCCTCTTGCCCAGAATTGGCTTTTTTATCATTTATGTGCAAATTATAGCTATCCCTCTGCTGCAGTCTGTGCTGCTTATTCAAATTCCCTCTTTCGGCTATACTTCCAGCTCTGTTATTTGAAAAATTGGCATCTTTCCATTCTTGTGTATGCTGCCTGCTGTTATTACTTGGGTAAATTACATAAAGCTGATAACCATATATTTGGGTAAAATCTCTCTTCTGCTGCCTGTTAGTCTGCTGATATGTATCTGATATGTTTCACATGCTGCTTGTGTTGGATTTGTCTTGGGCAGAAATCTGTTTGGGCTTTTTTCCTTGGAAGAGTGATGTTTTCCTGATTTCCAAATTACACCTCCCTTTGTGAACCAACAACGAATGTTGTTGTGATTTGCAAAGGAGGTAGCGGTAATGGCCGATGAAGGAACTTCGGTTCTGAGGCTTTTGAGACAAATGACCCTTAACTGATTCCTCGACACAATCCTCATGATGAGTCAAAAAAATATAATTCCTTTGGTTTTTCGAAGAAATTTATTATTTTTGTAACCGCTAATTATGTTTCTTTTGTTGTTTCAAAGCATAAACGGACATCATTGGGAAGTGAAAAGGAAGGATGCTCGGATACGAAGAACAGCCCGGATGAAGGCAAATAATTAGTCCGGACAAAACTTTAGAACTTGTAGGATTAGGATAGCGTTAGGATCTCTTAGCAACTTTTGTACCTTTTGTAATCTTTATACATCGAGATCGTAATTTGAATTTCGATGATAAATCCTTCTTCTCTTTGTATTTTTATATAACTTCTCAATTCAAATTGTACCGAATTCAAGTAATGAAATTTCTTTTTTCACATTATATCTCGAAATTCCACTCTTGTATCTTTGCTTGAAACATCCAACATAATCGAATCATCTCTTATAATTATTCACAGCTAGCAAACTTACACTCTGAATTCAAATAACCCGAGTAAAAGAATTTCCTTAAAACTTAAATTCTCAAATAACTAAGTGCTTTTTTTGAATTCAAATTCTAACAAATAAACTTTCTTTTCGAATTATACTGAATTAATGGCAAAGCGGACATTCTATTTAGAAACCAAGATATGTTCTTTTGTAAATTTCTCCTATAGAAATCTTCCGAGGCCACCCGATTGTATATCTATGAATCAACAAAATCGATAATACAAAGGGAAATTTTGGGGTGACGGTTCCTATTCAATCATCTTAACCTGGTAAGTGAGAAAGATTGACGGCTTTCGAACGTGCAAGGTAGAAGAGGATTGAATACCAGAGAACCCCGAAAATTTGCCCTACGCGGGAAACCAATGCCACAATAGAAAACAGATAACATATCTTGACTACGGAGTCAAGGAACAACACTTGAAGAGAGAACTTGCTAAGCATTAACAGAATGCTTTAACACAATTACTAGGAGATTTTAACAACACTGGGGATAACCGTGTAACCGAAATGGGTTCGACAACACTTTTTAGCGAAAATGCTAAAAGAAGAGAAACGAACTTCTCAAGCGAAACGAAAAACAATATAAATTGAAAAATTGACATGACTGAGAACTTAACAAAGAGTTCTCTGAATAAACCAAGGAATGCCCGGAGACCTTAAACAGAATTGAAAAATGACACGGTTGAGAACTCAACAAAGAGCTCTCTGAACTAAGGACTACCTGGAGACCTTACACAGAATTGAAAAATGACAAGACTGAGAACTTAACAAAGAGCTCTCTGATAACTAAGGAATACCTGGAGACCTTAAACAGAAATGAAATGACATGATTGGGAACTTAACAAAGAGCTCCCTGATTGTTGATTGAGAACTTAACAAAGAGTTCTCTGATGATTAAGGAATACCTGGAGACCTTAACACCGATATATGGCTAGAACAAAATCGGAATTGTTGGTGCACGAAGGTGCGAGAAGCCATGGCATACTAAATGTCTTTGACCGTGTAACCTCTGAGTTACCCGCAGAACGAATTCAGTAGCGCACCCGAGAGTACAAATCTCTGGGAATAAACAAAGCAATATCCAGCACACTGGTGCGATATAGATGTTTACGAAGTCGGTAAATCTTGTTCCCGACGTTTCTGCTGATGAGAGATCTTACTGAACATGTACAGACATGTTGAACAACTTCTGAGTTGACAAGATCTTCAATTTGGATGCAGATAGCTTTACCGTTGATAGAAGAATCAGATTCAGCGCCTGTGACTGAAAAACTTCTAGGGTAATGAGCTTCAATTTGCTGACATTGTACGGACAATGCGTTGCAGCAAGTGGATATGTAGGTCAACGTCTGAGTTGGAGAAATATCTTGAGATTGAATAAACATCCCACCGGGTGGATATTTACTGTTGAATAGTTGATAACTTACTGGGGAAATAAACGCACCAGAAGTTTGTTGTGATTTTCTGAGAACCGCTCAGGGAACGAAATGCGGAATTCGCTGCCAGTAGAATTTGTTGAGAAGATTCTTGTCTGAAAGAAATCTCGAAAATACCAAGAATGATATTGTAGTAATCCTTTCTGAAGGAGACTCACTTGGGGAGTAAATTAAACTTCGCTGGGGAAACCCTGTAAGGAGATCGTGTGGAAAAATTCACTGGGGATTCCCGGTTGAATAATTTTGTTGACGTTAGAGTCCATCTGAAAGTGACAACTGCTTCGCCGGGGAAGAAATCTCGATTGGAGAAACCATCAGTTGTTGAGATCCATACAAGTATATAACTTGTGCTTGTAGAAAAGAGGATAATTTTGTCGTCTGAGAACTAATCCTTTAATTTTGATCCTTATGAGGACATTTACAGCTCAGTTGAAAAACCTGCAAAACAAATAGCCGAAGCTAATGCATGGGTATGACATGCATGATGTGATTTTTTTTCTAATGCAAATGATGCATGCTTTCCTGACTGTTGAGGGGAGGAAGATATCACTGGGGAATCCAATTGAACGATCTTGTTGTCATAAGAGTTCACTGGGGATGATCAATCGATTCTCTGGGGAAGAGACTTCGTTGGGGAGTTGACACTATCGTCGATTATCTGTCACCCAAGCTTTCAATTGGCACCGGGGAGAAAAGGATAAATATGTCGTCTGAGAACTTTCACCTCCACCTCCAAAAATTTCTGAACAGATTCCAAACTCTGGTAAGGGTTTATGCATGACTGTACCGTGATATGACATGGATGAATGAATGAATGCATGCGTGAGTATACTGGTTGATGCATTGGTTTATCAACTGAACTCCCGACACCGTTGAAAATCAGACGAACAGCCATGGCCATAACCCAAGTTACGGATGCTAATGCAAAGATTTCCTCACAGGGAAAATATCTTCTGATTACTCGTAATCATCAAGAAGGATACGGAGGTACTCCAATTCCGAGGAAAAGCGTAATACTTAGAGAGTCCGTCACCCCCCATCATTCCGTAAATCAAAGCAATTTTAAGTTTCAAAATTTCACTGTTTCACCATTTTGAATGATTTGAATTTTTTTTTCTAAAACAAACAGCAGCATTAATCATGCGGAAAAGATAAAAAGTAAGATAAGAAATGAAGTTCAACTGAACGATTTTTATTTAAAATATGAGAAGAAACAACTCATAAGTAGGGATTCTTGTACATAAAGATGCACATTCCTTTAGGAGGAACATACGGAAAAAGTAAATCTATTACACATTTCTTAAAACAACAACGAAATTGAAACTGAACTTCATTGAACCGAAACATGCTATTCCCCCTCCTGACTGCTATTCTTCATCACTTTGCTTCTGAATATGGTGATTGAACTAATCCTCTCTGTATGAGCTTTTGTTGTGGCACAGAGATGCGTACTGCAGCATTATGTCTTCATACATTCCCTAACTTTTGCGTGAACCATCTTCAGAAGATTTTGGTTCACCGGGATATTTACCCTCTTTTGCTTAAGCCGCCCTTTCGGGTTTTCAGCTTACCGGGCTCAATTTTTCCTTCTTCTTTTTTTTTAGACATAATACTTCTTGACCGCGTCTGAGTTGATGGCGTGTGCCAAGTCTTCTCCATCCATGTTGGTGAGAACAAGAGCTCCTCCCGAGAAAACTTTCTTTACCACGTATGGTCCTTCATAGTTTGGCACCCACTTTCCACGAGGATCTCTGTGTGGAGAAATTATCCTCTTTAGCACCAATTCACCCACCTTGAACTCGCGGGGACGTACTTTCTTTCTTATCAAAAGCCCTCTTGATTCTTTTCTGGTAAAGTTGGCCATGACAGATTGCTGTCAGCCTCTTCTCTTCGATCAGATTGAGTTGGTCGTATCTATTCTGGACCCATTCCGCCTCTTCCAACTCCGTTTCCATCAGAACTCTAAGAGAAGGAATCTCAACTTCTATAGGAAGTACCGCCTCCATACCATATACAAGTGAGTAAGGTGTCGCTCCGGTCGAAGTGCGAATAGATGTTCTGTACCCGTGCAAAGCGAAAGGCAACATCTCATGCCAATCCTTATACGTCTTCACCATCTTTCGAAGGATCTTCTTGATATTCTTATTGGCTGCCTCGACAGCACCATTCATCTTTGGTCTGTAGGGAGATGAGTTGTGATGGTCAATCTTGAATGTGTCACATAACTCCTTCATCATCTTGTTATTCAAATTCGTCCCATTGTCAGTGATAATCTTGCTAGGAGTACCATAGCGACAGATTATGTTATTCTTGATAAAACGGGTAACCACTTGTCGTGTCACATTTGCATACGAAGCAGCCTCAACCCACTTGGTGAAATAGTCTATGGCGACTAGTATGAAACGATGCCCATTGGAAGCTTTCGGCTCAATCATTCCTATCATATCAATTCCCCACATAGAGAATGGCCAAGGAGAGGTCAAAACATTCAGAGGTGAAGGTGGCACGTGCATCTTATCAGCGTGAATCTGACACTTGTGACATTTCATCGCATAAACAACACAGTCTGTTTCCATGGTCATCCAATAGTAACCAGCCCTAAGAATCTTCTTTGCCATTGCGTGCCCATTTGCGTGAACACCAAAAGAACCTTCATGAATTTCTTTGATAAGTTGATCTGCTTCGTGTCTATCCACGCATCTGAGCAAGACCAAATCAAAATTTCGCTTGTACAACACCCCACTACTCAAGAAAAAGTTGGCTGACAACTTCCTCAAAGTCTTCTTATCAGTGATAGATGCCCCTTCTGGGTACTCGCCATTCTCTATATATTGCTTGATGTCATAAAACCAAGGTTTACCGTCAGTTTCCTCATCAACCATCATACAGTAGCCAGGTTCATCTAGACGCTCGATAGTGATGGAAGGTGCTTCGTTAGCCCACTTGACCTTGAACATTGAAGACAAAGTGGCTAAAGCATCAGCTAACTGATTCTCCTCCCTAGGAATGTGATGGAAAGTAATCTCATCAAAGTATGGTATCAACTTCAAGACATGATCTCTGTACGGAATCAACTTTTCATTACGAGTTTCCCACTCTCTCCTTTGACCTGACAAACGACGAGTGCTGAATCTCCATAAACTTCAAGAATTTTGATTCTTAAATCAATGGCTGCTTCTATCCCGAAAATACAAGCTTCATATTCCGCCATGTTGTTGGTACAATCGAAACAGATTCTGGCGGTGAAAGGAATATGAAAACCTGTTGGAGAGGTTATGATTGCCCCTATTCCGTGCCCCACTGCATTGGATGCTCCATCAAACACAAGTGTCCACCGGGATCCTGGCTCGGGTCCTTCCTCTGGTCCGGGAATGTTGCATTCTCTGATAAACATGACATCTTCATCCGGGAAGTCAAACCTCATTGGTTGATAGTCCTCCATAGGCTGGTGGGCGAGATATTCTGATACCACACTTCCCTTGATAGCTTTCTGAGTTACATATTGAATATCGTATTCGGATAGTAACATCTGCCAACGTGCAATCCTTCCAACCAAAGCTGGCTTTTCGAAGATATATTTGATAGGATCCATCTTGGATATCAACATTGTAGTGTGGCACACCATGTATTGTCTCAAACGACGAGCAGCCCATGCTAAAGCACAACAAGTTTTCTCCAACAGAGAGTACCGACTTTCGCATTCGGTGAACTTCTTACTTAGATAATATATTGCATGCTCTTTTCTTCCTGTTTCATCATGTTGCCCCAGAACACAACCCATAGATCCTTCGAGCACAGTGAGGTACATTATGAGAGGTCTTCCAGGCACAGGCGGTATCAGGATAGGCGGTTCTTGTAAGTATTCCTTGATCTTATCAAATGCTCGCTGACAATTATCATTCCATACAATGGCTTGATCTTTCTTCAACAATTTGAACAAAGGTTCACAAGTAGCTGTCAAATGTGATATGAACCGGGAGATGTAATTTAAACGTCCCAAAAAAACCACGAATTTCCTTCTCCGTTCTTGGTGCTGGCATTTCTTGAATAGCTTTCACTTTATCAGGATCTACCTCGATACCTCGTTGGCTTACTATGAATCCGAGTAACTTCCCGGACCGGACTCCGAAAGTACACTTGTTAGGATTCAAACGAAGTTTGTACTTCCTCAATCTTTCAAACAGCTTTTTGAGATGGACAAGGTGCTCTTCTTCTGTCTGAGATTTGGCAATCATATCATCCACATAGACCTCAACTTCTTTATGCATCATATCATGGAAAAGAGCTACCATGGCTCTTTGATAAGTTGCCCCCGCATTCTTCAATCCGAACGGCATGACTTTGTAACAGAAGGTGCCCCATGGGGTGGTAAATGTTGTCTTCATCATGTCTGCAGGATCCATCTTAATCTGATTGTATCCGGAGAAACCATCCATGAAAGAGAAAACCGACGACTGAGCGGTGCTATCGACCAAGACATCGATGTGAGGTAAGGGAAAGTCGTCCTTTGGGCTGGCTCGATTCAAATCTCTGTAGTCTACACACATCCGAACCTTTCCATCCTTCTTGGGGACAGGCACAATGTTAGCAATCCAATCTGGATATACTGACACAGCTAGGAAACCGGCGTCAAACTGCTTTTTCACTTCATCTCTGATCTTCTTAGCCATCTCGGGGTGCGTCCTCCTTGGTCTCTGCTTCACGGGAGAGCAATCGGGCTTTAGCGGCAACTTGTGTACAACAATGTCAGATCGAGTCCGGCATATCCGATACGACCAGCAAACACATCGCAAACTCGCGATGGTGACCAACTCATCTTTCATCTCTTGCCCCAGCGGTTCCAACTTTGACTTCTTTGAGCTCCTCTTCAGTACCCAGATTGATCACATCCACTGGTTCCTGATGAGGTTGAATCATCTTCTCCTCGTGCTCAATCAGACGCGCTAACTCTTGTGGAGTTCATAGTCTTCTTCACCTTCATCTTGACTTGGTTGATCGGGAAATCGAAGTCAAAAGGAGTTATAGCATGGCTATGTTCAATAAGCTCAGTTTCAGGTGATCTGCATAAATGATTGATTTTATCTTTAGATATGTATGTTCATTTTAGCAGAAAAATAGCGAAAATGTTGTTGTTTTTATTTATTTATTTAAGATGCACTGGAAAGTAGTAAAAACAACAAAAGGGATCTCAAATGAATAACAAAATGCGCTTTTATTGAAGATAAAAGTTCAAGCCTAAAGCAATCCTTTGTGCCTTGGGCAGAGCACAGGATTTTTTTAATTGAAAACAAGAAATTACTTTGAAAACGAAATGATAGGGGTAACATCCTTGACGCTCCAATTCTTGAGTGCCACACCGGGAGGAGTACGAAACACCATCTGGGAAAGCTCCACTGCACACTCATCGTCTTCAATGGCATTGATATCCTTCTCGGAGCGGAAACCTTTAGCAACAAAAGTATCCTCTAGACGAGGGATAAATCCTTTTCCCATCTCTGAACTTCTGCTAATCCCGGAGCATGATTGGTAACCAAGTCCACTCTTGTCCTTCTTTTCTTTTACATTTGTACCCCAACCTTGTGGTTTCGGCCTCAATAAGAGCCTTAACATCTTGCCAACGGTTATATTACCTGGGCCTCTTCACTTCCTTTTGCACATTTCCGACAATTTCTAGAGCTTGAAAGAGGGTTTCGTGCACTTCATCTCCTACATCCACATATTTGAATTCGGACACATGACTAGATAGTCCTCCTCACCACTAACTTCCACAATCGGTTGTTTAACAAGAACTTCAATTTCGATGTAAAGTTGAGGTGACCGCCTTTGCACTATGGATCCGTGGTCTTCCCAACGCTATAAGTGGAAAGATGTCCATCACCTGAAAAGTAATATTGAAGATTTGAGGTCCGATGAGCACTGGAAGATCAATCTCCCCTATCGCCATCCTGCGCGATCCGTCGAAAGCCTTCACAATTAGGGAGCTAGGTTTCAAAATTGCCCCTTCTACCGGTAGCTGAGCCAATGTCGTCTTCGGGATTACGTTCAGCGCTGAGCCTGTATCAACTAGAACTCTGGCAAGAGTTGTTCCACCACATGTAACAGAAATATGAAGAGCCATATTATGACTACCTCCATTCTGAGGGAGATCGTCGATGAATGACAAGCCATCATTTAAGTTTGAACGCATCTAACTGGTTGATGGTGATATCTTCCGCTACGTACGAGCTATCAAGAAATTTCAACAGTGCCACCTTGTGGGCTTCAGAACTTCTTAGTAGAGACAAGATTGAGATTTTCGCTGGAGTCTGACTAAGTTGATCCACTACCTTGTAGTCACTCCTCTTAATGATTTTTAACGTCTCCTCACTCGGCTTGAAGATATCCCTTAACTCTTCCGCATTCAAATCAACAGCTCCATCTTTCCTTGGAGGGACATCCGACACTTTCTCTGCAGCTCGGTTCTTCATTAGATCATGGTGATAAATTCGACCGCTACGGGTCATACCACTCGTACCGGTTATGTTCTCCAGAGACTCTCTAAAACCAAAGGTTTACCTCCAACGACTTCGGTTCATAATTCCAAGGTCGCTTTTGTGCTTTTATAAGGGATCTGGATAGGCGGGTAGACCATCATTGGTTCCACCGCCGTAACAGGCTCTTCTTCTTGGATTGGAGACACATGAAGTCTCCTATTATTGATCAGGGGAACCACCACGTCCACTTCCACTTCAGCGGGAACTCGGCTAAACTGGATCAGATGCTGATACATCAATTCTTGCAAATACTTTTTGAACTTCTCACAACGTTCTGGGTTGTCTTGGCAAATCAAACAGCCCTCGTGACCTTCTTCCGCTAAATCAGCATTCTTCAACTCTTCCAAAACCTTCTTTAAAGACACTTTCAACTGCCCTACCTCCATAACCAGACCACTTTCTTCATTTAAAGCGTTCACTGATGATGTCCCATGCCTTGGCAATGGATTGTTAGCTATGTTGGGGACATCAGCGAAAGTTAACAACTTCCGATCAATTAATTCTTGGACTTTGCATTTAAATGCGAAACAATCCTCTGTGGTATGCCCTGGAGAGTTAGCATGGAAAGCACATCGGCATTCTCGTTGAACCATGGCTTGGGAGGTCACAGCTTCAATTCTCTTGGCACCACCTACCATCTTGGATTAAATATGGGCAGACTTGGTATGTCATGGGAATAGGTTGAATTTCTTCTTTAGTATACTTGTGGTAGTGCGGGCTTCTCGTTGAACCGCACCCTTGTTTTGATTCTGATTGTTGTTGTTGTTGTTGAATTTGATTCGAGGAACTTGATTTGAATATGGCATCGGCATCGCATTGGTTGCGATCTGCATGCGTGAAGCTGCACATAGGGTGCGACATGTATGGAACCTGAACTGGAGTAGACCTAGCTGGTGGTCTTCCCCTTCCTCTACCTCTGGTTCCAAATACCGCATTGGTTTCTGCCTCTTTTCTTTTGAAACCATTAAACGTCTTCTTCACTGCAGACGGTCCTACATTCCCTCCGGAAATCTTTCCGGTCTTCAGTCCTTCTTCAATTCTCTCACCCACCATCACCAGATTAGAGAAATCCGAGAAAGTACTTCCAATCAACCTTTCATAGTACTGCACGGGCAATGTTCCCATGAACAGATCATTCAATTCCCTATCGGCTAAGGCCGGTTGAACCCTTGAAGCCACTTCTCTCCACCTCTGAGCGTACTCTTTAAACGATTCCCTATCCTTTTGAGACATGTTTTGAAGCTGTACTCGATTGGGGGCCATAGTTGTATTGAAGTGGTATTGTTTGAAGAAAGCATTGGACAAGTCGTCCCAAGAGCGGATATTTGCTTTTTCCAATTGCATATACCAATCCAAAGATGCCCCTGAAAGACTATCTTGAAAGCAGTGGACCATCAGCTTGCTATTATTAACATGTGCCGCCATCTTGCGGCAATACATTCTCAGATGGGTGTCTGGACAGCTTACCCCTTTGTATTTCTCAAAATCCGGCACCTTGAACTTTGGCGGAATGACCACATCGGGTACAAGACACATATCCGCGGCACTCAGGCCAATAACATTCTTCCCTCTCAGCTCCCTTACTTGATCGGCAAGTTCCTTACACATCCTCGGGCCATGTCACGGAAAGGTTGGGTTACCCACAGGTGCCACATTCTGATAGATTTGCCTCATATACTCCTCTTGTTGCTCCTCCTCACCTTGAGGAGTTGTTGACCCCAGATGTTCTTGTCCATCCTCTTCTTGCCTTTGCTCATCACTTCCCATGGCTCGGTTAGCGATGACATTCCTTGATTCTGCTCTGGCGAAATCGGTGACATTCCACAGAACGGTGGATTAAGTGCTTGCACCCTTGGAAACGGAGTATCACCTCGGAGAGTCCTCATATTCTCGATGATGAGGAGGAACATGCATTGTTAGATGCATTGTTATGTGTTGTTAGTGCGTTGTTAGCGCACTCGGCGGCCGGCGGCGGCGTAGCGGCCCTTTCTTCCTCCCTTACATCGTAAGCATTTCCATCAATCGATCCATCTTCGTCTTCAACGATCAATATCATCTTGCATAGCCGTTTGGTTCGTCGATATTGATCCATTGCTTTCCTTATGTTAGTCCGGTTTGACGGGCTTGGATGTTCACTTGATCCTCGTGAAATGACACGTAATGAGCTCGGCGTCCCTTTTAAATAAAGAAAATGCATGATTATGTATGATTAATGCAAAAATGCTTATGACCGTGTTTCCATTTCCAAGGATCCTTATCGGACTCATTCACTGATAAATAACTAGCACACACACATGGATAATCAGCTCCTTCATTCAAACATAATAATCGAAATACAAACATTAGTCTTTGTGGAGAAATTAAAAAGAGCAAGACTCGCAGGTCTGCTTTTAGTTCAACAAGTACAATGGAGCTGAATAAAACATAAAAACAGCAAAAGATCAGAAGTGTTGTCCTCTTCGGGGTCTGAAATCTCTTATCTCTTGTTGGAATCGCCCCACCATGCCTCTGCAAAGATCGATGAAATACTCCACCGAGGGCACTCGGTTTCTTCTAAATCTTGACCGATTGTAGTCTCCGGGACCTCTACCATCAATTGTGCGAATTCAACCAGACCTGAGTAGTTGTTATACAAGCTTTTGTTCTGCTCTTCCAGAATAAAAATGGTTTCTCCTCTGTTTATCCAAAGCTCGTTTTGACGCTTGGCTTCCTCTTGCCATCCCTCACATTGGGCTTCCAACTCTACATACGATGCCTCCCACCGGGCCACAAGATCCCTTGCAGTATCCAACTCGTGGATTTTCCGCGCTAATTCTTCGAGTATTGCGCCAAACGGGCTTCCTTAAGGCGAGACTCACGCAACGGATTCAAGGTTTCTCAGCGCAACCTTCAACTCTAGGATCTGAGCAGTGAGTGTCTCTTTCAAATCTGACTTTGCTTGGATGGCCCTCTCTTCATCTTCATAGGCTTTCCTCTTTCTTCGTACGCCAACTTTCGATTGAACTCTCTTAACTCAAAGTTGGCAGCATTCAAGTTGTCCTTTACGGAACTTCGCTTTTTTCTATCTCCACAAGCTCTTGACTCCTTAACAACTCATCATCCCTTTCTCTGAGACTTTGCGCCAAGTCATCCCTCTCTCGAGTAACACGAGTAAGGGCGGCTTGTTGTCGACCCTCTTCAGCTTGCATTTCGGTAATGGTTAGCTTGAGTCTATTGAATTCTTCAATAGGAACATGAGTAACTTCAAGCTCTGGCACCTCAAACGGAACTTCCACAGCGAATGGTAACTTTACCTCCATTACCCTCCTCAGTATCCAGGATTCATAAGGTTCACCATCCCCATTCCCTCTTTTTCTAAGTTCTACTCCCTTCCTATGAACTTGAGTCCAAGCCTTCTGCATTTGTTTCAACAAACCAACATCTTCCCTTCCAAAGTCTAATAAGATAAACTCTCTTAGAAGTTCTTCCCTTGGTGCGGTTTCCATAGGACAACCTAATTGTTTGAGAACCAACCTGGGATTGTAGTTGATGCAACCTTGGGATCCAATCAATGGAACGTTAGGAAATGCCCCACAGTGTGTGATGACCTCCCACGTGTACCAATCTGGAGAGTACCAAAAAACACCATTAGCAGTGAGGGAAGCCAACTTTTGAGACCAACTTAAATTCTCTAAGATTTTGACCCACGGTCCTCGCTGAGGGATATGCGACTTCAACCATGAATAGAGCAGAACGGAGCAACACATTACCACTCCCTTTTTCTTCTCATATCGGACGTGTATGTTGAGAAGCATGTCTGCAAGTAGTGCAGGCACAGGGTTGTCTGAGAGAAAAACACCAATGGCAGGCTGACTTATATAATCATCATCATTGCTGGGAAACAAAACCACCCCATAAATTAACAAAGCTAGAACAGCGCTGAACGACATCCAATTTTCTTCTGACATTGCCAATTCTTCGGCTCTTTGTTCCAAAAACTTCCTTGAGATACCCTTTCCTACTAACTTTGGTCCTATTTCTCTGATAGGGAGGTGCAGAGCAGCTGCTATATCCTTTGCATCCAAAGATTCTCCTAACCTGGTAAAAGGAACATCATCCTTCAAGGGCCAATTCAACAATCTTTCCAACTCTTCAATCGTCGGGACTAACTGAAAATCCTGGAATGTGAAACATCGTAGAGGAGCATCATAAAACTTCGCCAAGGCCTTCAGAGCGTCATGATCAACGGTAGTGTCCAACAGTTCTAAGATCCACCCATATCTGGCATGAAAGTTATTCAACTGAACAGATTTCACCTTCCTTCTAAGCTTCAGAGTCGAGTATCGTGAATCTTGAATTTGAGATGCGGGTTATGCTTTTTGATTAAATCCATGTGTGATCCAATTGTTTCCAAGAATGAGCCCTTTAAAGATACCTGAAAAATGGCAACACATATGATGAAAAATGAATGATTAATGCAAAAATGCAATGTGAATGAATTATGATGATATCCAATGAAAATGTAGCTGTAAATCACATAAAAGGTCACTGGATGGTCGGACATGGCTTCGACGCCTACCCAACAATTCCCCAAATAAGGTTGGTTCTAGTGTTTTCATGCTAAATGCTTCTCGGAGTCTCAGATCCCCTTTTTAGAAATATTATCACCACGCGATCGGACTACGTGAGGATAATACTTCCAAAAGTATTCTCCAAGAAGCGGCTCTTAAAGGGATACTCAAAGATCTTTTGAGCGGTCGGTTTATTTTGGACATCCTAATACTTAGAGTTATAGGCCCTTTGTCCAAGAATTATCATCCCGCACTATTGTACGATGCAATAACTCCCTTAAAAAGACCAACTCTAAGTCGTGGTCTTCACGTCGATCCAAAAGACACGGATGTCCAATGGACCTAAGCTACTCAACCACTCTAATCTTATGTTTCCTAGAAGCCTGGGTATTGGGCTTATCTATGAATCATAACCAAAACACCCAAATAAACAAAATACATCACAAGATAGTATAAAGAAATAATAAACATCAAAGCAATAAATAAACACACAAGCGAAGAATTAAATTAGGGTTAACTCGCTTTAAAAATATGTCCCCAGTGAAGTCGCCAACTGGAGCAACTCGATTTTCAAAAATCTTTTAATTCTCGAAAACTAGTGAAATCGCCACCTAATTTTATTTATTCCAAAAGGAAAGGGAAAATATAGATAAAACCCAAAAGCATGCGGATAAGGCGGTCTACATGACCAAAAAAGTGGGATCGGGAGTTGATTATGTAAGGGGAAGGTATTAGCACCCCTTACATCCATCGTACTCGATGGGACCCATTTAATTTTACGCTTTTGTGTGTGTGTTTATTGCTAAGTTATGAATACCAAAAGGAAAAGAAATTGTTTATTATTATTTTGAGTTTGACACGGTTTCGGAACCGCGGGCCTACATATTCCCTTGTGCAATGGGAAATTCAAAACTCTGTAGTTCCTCTTAAAAGGGTTTTAATTTGTTGTTTTGATTTTATAAGAAAAAATCGTGCACTTGGTCATTTCAAATACTTTGAACTAGGACTTGTTTTGTTTGTTTGAAAAGCTTAAGTCCTCGTTCATATTTGAAACGACTATTACACCCTCTTTATCCGAAAAGAGTTTTTACAATCGCATATGAGCGATAAAAGAATTTGAGTGAGTTGAATTGTTTTTTATGTGGATGAAAAAGTACCGAACAACGAGGCTAGCGTCTCACGATTCAAATACTAGAAACCCGGGGAACGAAAGTTCGCCCAAGTCGTCTATCATCCAAAAAATGTTTTCTTTGAGAAAAAGTGAAGTGAAACGAGTTCACGTTATTTAGGAGTCTTTAAGCCACGGGTCTAGCGTCCAACGACTTAAAGACTAAAGTTTGTTTGGGGGACAAGTTTTTTAGCAATTAGTCTAGCGTTTAACGACTAAAAAACTTGTATTTTATTATGAAAAAGATTTCGAAAATGCAATCGACGTTGGATCGAGGTTTGAAACTTATTATGAAAGTGTTTTTGCAATGCGAGTTATGATTAATTGAATATACAGTCCTAAGGTGCGGTGATGGAAAAGAATACACAATAGTTTACAAGCATTAAATAAAACAGGTAAATAAATTAAAAGCCCATACAAGGTGGCTTTGCGCAAAATAAATAATTTACATTGTGTAGGTGTATGCGCGAAATAAATTTAATCAACTAATTAAACAAAATTTAATCAAGTAATTAGTTTAATAAAATTAATTAGGTAAACTAATTAATTTTAAATAACCTAATTAGATAATTAAATAATGTTTAACTAATTAATTAAAGTTTCATTGTAAGCCCAAGAGTAAGCGTGGTGTGTGCAAAAAGTGTGGCCGTTGGGACGCTTCAAAGCTTTGTCCACTCAGGGTAACAAAAATGGCTCGCACGAGTATTAGTTTGAAAATATTTTTTTGGTTGTGCTTTGTGAATAATAAATAAATAACGCAATAAAAATTATCTACTAATTATTACAACAAATTGGGGAGTGGGGTACAAATTACAAATGGGGATATATAAACAAATAAAATGCTAGAAAATTCCTAATAATAAGAAAAATATCTAACTACTATTATTATTTTTGGTATTCTTGGGTATTAATAATTTTAATAATAAAATATAATAATAATTATTGTTGATTAGAGAAAATAAAAATAATAATAGTAATAATTGTTATGATCATAATAATAATAAATAATAGTGATGCTAATAAAAATAATAGTAATAACAATACTTGCCATAGTGATAAATAATAATAAGGATGGTATTAATGATGATAATATAATTGTATTAATATAGTAGAAAAAATGGTAACAATGGGAATTTTAGTAACATAATAATATAATAGTAATAATAAATGATAATAGTATTAGTAATAATAGTATAATAATAGTCATTAAGTAAGATAAAAGATAAACTAACAATACAGTATTTACTAAATATATGATGAATAATATAATAATAATAATAATTATAATAATAATAATAATAAGTAATAATAATAGTTAATAAAATTAATTAACCAAATGAACAAAGAAAGGAAAGAACAGATCAAAACTCAATCGCTCTCTCTTTCGCGTTGGTTTCCTGGGTTTCTCACCTTGCTTTCTCTCTCGCCACGATGACGGGTTCTCTCCTCTCTCTCTCGCCTGAACGGTCTAACGCCGCCGCTCAACCCGCTCTCGCCGCGATCGTCCCTCTCCCTCACTCACAACGATCGCTCTGTCTCTCTCTTCTCTCTCACAGCGACCGCGATTCTCTCTCTTCTCTCTGACCGGTTTGCATGTTTTGATTCCAATTTCGGTTATGATTTCTGATCACGTTTGGGTTTTCGATTTGTTTGACACAGGTTTGTTTACGGACTTGGCTTTGGAACCCTGGAATCCCACATAAAGGTTGCGAATCTGTACCGTATCGTGACAAAATCGGGTGAGATCGTTCCTGACTCCTTTCTTCTTCTTCTTTCTCAGTATCAGAATAGGGTTTCTGACACTAGATAATCTGAAGGGTTGTGTTTTAGGAAGATGATGAATAACGATTGCTTAGGTTTTTTGGGTTTGGGAATCGTATAACAAAATGCTATTTTTTTTCAACTGGTTTGGTTTTTGAAATTCTATGTATTGAAGGGTTTTTCTGTGTTTTCTCCTATGTCTACTGATACCACACTCTTGGTTTTTGAACTGGTTATTATAGAACAGATATCACACTGGTTTTTGGACTCTTGGTCTCTTGCATTTGGTCTGCTGGTTTTTAGCTTTAACCGACTTCTCTCTTTGACTGGTATTTCTGTGAAACATATCCTGCTTCTCCCTCTTGCCCAGAATTGGCTTTTTTATCATTTATGTGCAAATTATAGCTGTCCCTCTGCTGCAGTCTGTGCTGCTTATTCAAATTCCCTCTTTCGGCTATACTTCCAGCTCTGTTATTTGAAAAATTGGCATCTTTCCATTCTTGTGTATGCTGCCTGCTGTTATTACTTGGGTAAATTACATAAAGCTGATAACCATATATTTGGGTAAAATCTCTCTTCTGCTGCCTGTTAGTCTGCTGATATGTATCTGATATGTTTCACATGCTGCTTGTGTTGGATTTGTCTTGGGCAGAAATCTGTTTGGGCTTTTTTTCCTTGGAAGAGTGATGTTTTCCTGATTTCCAAATTACACCTCCCTTTGTGAACCAACAACGAATGTTGTTGTGATTTGCAAAGGAGGTAGCGGTAATGGCCGATGAAGGAACTTCGGTTCTGAGGCTTTTGAGACAAATGACCCTTAACTGATTCCTCGACACAATCCTCATGATGAGTCAAAAAAATATAATTCCTTTGGTTTTTCGTAAGAAATTTATTATTTTTTGTAACCGCTAATTATGTTTCTTTTGTTGTTTCAGGCGACAAACGGACATCATTGGGGAAGTGAAAAGGAAGGATGCTCGGATACGAAGAACAGCCCGGATGAAGGCAAATAATTAGTCCGGACAAAACTTTAGAACTTGTAGGATTAGGATAGCGTTAGGATCTCTTAGCAACTTTTGTACCTTTTGTAATCTTTATACATCGAGATCGTAATTTGAATTTCGATGATAAATCCTTCTTCTCTTTGTATTTTTATATAACTTCTCAATTCGAAATTGTACCCGAATTCCGAAGTAATGAAATTTCTCTTTTTTTCACATTATATCTCGAAATTCCACTCTTGTATCTTTGCTTGAAACATCCAACATAATCGAATCATCTCTTATAATTATTCACAGCTAGCAAACTTACACTCTGAATTCAAATAACCCGAGTAAAAGAATTTCCTTAAAACTTAAATTCTCAAATAACTAAGTGCTTTTTTTGAATTCAAATTCTAACAAATAAACTTTCTTTTCGAATTATACTGAATTAATGGCAAAGCGGACATTCTATTTAGAAATCCAGTATATGTTCTTTTTGTAAATTTCTCCTATAGAAATCTTCTGAGGCCACCCAGATTGTATATCTATGAATCAACAAATACTGATGTAATACAAAGGGAAATTTTGGGGTGCGACACCTGTTATACAGCTCCCGAACAAAATAGCACAGTTGTCGAGGATTTGTTTTATTGTTTATGTATTGCGATAATTCCATTATTTTTGGATTTTGTAATTAATGTATATGTTTTATAGACTTTGTATATGAACTTGTATATTGTTACTTGTACATGTTTGGTGTTTACTTTCCATACTTGTACATATGTGTGTTTTTCCTTGTTTTCATGTATTGTTGTAAGTTATCTCATTTTCGTAACGTTTATTGTGTGAATGTTAGAACACTTTTTAGGTTTGCGCGATGTGAAAACACCATGACATGACGAGAGGAGGTTACTAACTCTCATAATAAAGGCGTCGAGCTTACAACGTAAAACAAGCATGTTTTGTTTATGTATGTGGTGGCTTGTGTTTTAACAAGTTGAAATAAGACATGTTCTTGATTTCAAATCTTCACTTTTCAACTTGTTAATTCACTTTCACCCATTTGTTTTGTTGTGTCAAATTGTGATTTCCGCAAGCTTGTCGTGTTTAGCTTGACGAGATTTGTTGGTTGTAAATATTGTAACTTTTATTTTTCTAATTCTTTTACTGTTGTTTGGACTAAATTTTGGTCTGGTAGCTTGAGGTTGCATTTTGTAATTTTCTGAGTTTGATCGTTTCAACTCGCAGATATATGGTAATGATAGTTTCAAAGTTGGTACACGCCAGGTATTCGTTATTGTTTTCTATAGCATAACATGTTTAGGAAACTTTTCATTTGTACAATTATCATGCCAATCATTCTTTTTGCATTACTTGCTTATGAATTGAATCACTTTAGTTCCATTTTTAAAACCATAAATGTAAGGAAGTTTTCCATTGTTTATGTAACGCCCGGATTTAATTAATTGGTTAAATAAATTATTTAAGGATTTGATTATTAGATTTACTCGAAGTTTGAGAATCAATTGGATTTGTTGATATTATTTTGGGAACGTATTTGGATTATTAAGTTAAAGTCGAATTTCATTCGGTTAGTCGAAGAATTAATTAAGTTGATACATTGAAGAAATAATATTAGAAATAATATTATTATTAATAATGGACTATTTTATTATTGAGTTGGACTTTAATTGTAGTATCGGAAAGTAATGAGGAGGTGTATTTGATAGACTCATTGTGACAAGTTAGTAAGATATATAATATAATATTATTATTATTATTGGAAAAGATTATAAAAGAAAAGAAGAAGTATTTTATGAGTAGAAGAGAAAGAAGGAAAAGGAAGAGAAATAGAGAAGAGAAGAGAATGGTGGCTAGGGTTTTGGAAGAACCAAGAGCTAGAGCCAAGCTTAGAGCTGCCATCAATGAGGTAAGGGTGGGGTTTTAACTCTATAATGGGATGCATGATGGATGATATGTGGATGGGGTTTATAATTTGCCATTGTTTTGTTGTTGTTGTTGTTTAAATTCTAAATTGATGGTAGAAATATGTTTTGATGTTGTAATTGAGGTATATATGTTGTGTTGATGATAAGAAATGGTGGGTTAGTGATAAAAGATGTTTGGGGTTATGAAGATTGGTTAAAATTGAGTTTTGGGAACATAAAAATCAAGTTTTTGGGTTCTGTTTCGCCCAGTTCGCGGCTCGAACTTTATTCGCAGCGCCAACCTCCTGCCTGTTAAGTTCGCGGCCCGAACTAGGCTGCGTGCTGCGTACTGTTGACAGAAAGTTGAAAATTATTTTGGTCATAACTTTTGAACCGTAACTCCGTTTTGGATGTCGTTCGAAGCGTTAGAAAGCTAATGAAATATTCTTTCTAATAGAATTGGTTTAGAGGATATTAGATGACTTTATTAGTGATTGGTCATGGAAAGGTTGTATTCTCGGACGTTTTGTTATTTAAAACACATGCGATCGGTATATTTTCGTGGGTTATACTTTTGCCATATAAATGAGGAGCTTTTGTTCTATTTATATGATGTCTAATATATGATAGAATTTTTGTGGTTGGTTGTTGAAAGTTGTTATTGTTCGTTGTTGTTGTTGTCGAACATTGTGGTTGTTGGTACTTATAAACGATATAGCCAATTAACCTGAAATTGAAAGAATTGAGGTAGTATGCCATTGGAATCAATTGAGATAAGTGATTAAGATTAGTAGGAAGCTTATTAGTGAAGTGACAATATGGTTGTATGGTTTTATTAAATTAAGTTGGATTATGTGGAGTATAGGAATACCGACAAGAGTGAAATGGTTGACGATAGCGGACGGTGTTTTGGTTAGCCGAGGTATTGTAGTAGCATTGAAATAGTAGAAGTCGGCTAGTTGCTGTATTGTGGACTAGTAGTATACTTAATGACTAGAATCAATATACTAATTCAATAGTGAATGGATAATAGCGGGATGGTTGTTGATAGGGGTGCCAAATCGAAATACTAGCAATCCAAACTGATGAGCAGTTGACTAGAATTAGATGGAAACAATCCGAATGATTATAAGTTGAATGGTAAAATAAGTTAATCAACGATTAATGTAGTAACTAGTAGTGGATCATGAATCGGATGAAAGTAGTAAGCATGATATTCTGTTGTAGGCTTTTAGTCGGTGTTGTGTTGTTGTTGAAATACTAAATTGTAGGCTCTTATCCAATGTCGAGTTGTTACTAAGTGTAGGCCTTTAGCCAATGTTGAGATGATTTCTTTGTAGGCCTTTGGCCAATGTTGAGGTGAATTCATTGTAGGCCTTTGGCCAATGTTGTGTTGATTTCGTTGTAGGCTTTTAGCCAATGTCGAATTGCGGTTGACTAGTTGTTATGTTGTCGTTGTTGTGTGTTGTTGTTGTTGTTGCGTTGTTGTGATTTTGTTGTTGATGTTGAGGTTGCATGGCATACATTGCATTATTAAGTTGGCCTATATTGGCAAAATGTTGAAGGTTTATGCCTTATGCCTCGGAATTACTGGCAAATGTTGTAAGTTGGGAGTTTTACTCCAAATGGTACCACATGCACATGCACAGTTGAGTCGCATTTCGAAGTCGCATAATTATAGTTGTTGTATTGATGTGTCGATTTATTTATGTTGTTGTTGTTGTTCACAGTTGTGAAATAGTTGTTATGTTGCGTTGAAAATGTTGTTGTGATATAATTTATGTCATTGCTAATTGTTGGTATTTATGTTGTTGTAATCGTTGTTGGTATTGTCGTTATAATTGTTGTTTGGATTATGTGAAACGGTGAATTATATGATCTACATTCTAATATATTATTTATCATGAATTCAATTATATTGGTAGATATCTCACCCTTTCATTTGTTTCGCCGTTGCCTTTATATTGGTAACGTGCAGGTATTCGAGATTCAAGATTTAGTTGTCGTTAGTCCAAGTCAGTTAAGTTGCTCTGATACGTAGCACTCGGGGGAATGATAAATTGTTTCTTAATTGTTGTTATTGTTTTAGTATTTTAATTCTAAGTTGTTGTTGTTAAATAATTGTTTTAATAAAAGTTGTTTTACATTCAAAAGAATAAATCAGGTTGTTATCAGTTTATCCGAATCAGTGTTATGTATCTTAATTAATTGTGATTATATGAAGTTGTTGTAAGTTGAAAATGTGGCATCTCATTTTGTTGTTAAAAATTTTGCACTATGATTTCCCTTATAATTACTGGGTAGAAATGGGGTGTTACAGTTTACATATGCTTGAAGCCACAATTCTTGTTTTAACTAGATTTTATTATGCTTAATCTTTTATTTTGTGTTGATTGTATGAATGCATGAAAATGATCAAGACATTTTTGTTTGATTTTGAGCATAACTACCTTGGCCAAATATTCAATTCACCTTGTGATTGTGTGAACCTTTGTTTGCCCCTTTGAACTTTTATCAATATCCATGTTTATTTGAACTTGATGCTTGTCTATGAGTGTTTAGTTCATACTTTTTATGGATGTTGATTTTTTTGTTTCTTGAACCCTCAACTATATGTTATTGTATGAATTTTTACCTTGCCTTAGAAAGTAGGGAGTATTCACATAATAATGTTGTTTGAATTTAAGTTGGGGAGAGGAATGTTTATGTGCTTATGTTGTGATTGGTATGAGATTGAGAAAAAGAAAAAGAAAAGAAAAGAAAAATGTGAAAAAGAAAAAGATTAGAAAAAGAAAGAAAAAAGAGAAAAAGAATTGAAAAAGAAAAAAGAAGTATGAATAATGTTGTGTTAATAAGTGAGGTGTTTTGGTTTGACAATTTGTGATGAAGAAGAAGTTTGATTGGAATTGTATTGTTTGAAACTTTTTGAGTTGATCACTCCCTTATGTTTAGGCAAGTTTTTGTTTCGAGTAGCTTTAGGACTTACCACTTGTTTGTTAACCATGCATCATTACAACCTTGAAAATTGCTTGTGATTCTTGCATTTGTATTTTCAATACATTTTTGGGATGAATGCATAATTTAGTCTATTGTTTGCAAGATTGTGGAGGAGTGTTTTGTATCCCTCACCTTTGTGTGTTCTTCATCTACCGATGAATTTTTGTTAGGTGTGATTCAAGATTGAGCTTGTTTTGTTTTATAATATTTTGCATGATTTTTGTACTTAGAATTTGTTTCGTTTATATGTTATTATTGTAGTATGGCGGTAAGTATGTATTGTGTCGTGTACGTTTTCGTTTGAACCATATATATTTGTTTTCCGTTTTAAAAATTTGTTGATTCGTGATTCTTTGATTATCGTCTTTTGTTTCTTTAGGTTTACTTGACTTTGTTTGAAGACAAACAATGTGTCAAGTTGGGGAGAGTTGATAAGTGTCAAAATGTAGTTATTTTGTATATATGTTTTGTGGCACTTATCCTTTCGTGTTTCTTAATAATTGTTGAATAACCCCATTTTTTTGTTGTAAATACGTTTTATTGTGTTTTGTGTAGATAATGTATCGTTTGATTAGTTTTAATGTATTTTTGTAGGTACTTGTGCATGTTGGAGCATCGAGGAATAAAGTGTCGAAGACATGGCTCCGAAGACGCATTTTTGATGAATAAAAGACCAATTTTGCTCAGGAGAGGCCGCTGAGCGCAGTGAGGCCGCTCAACACGAGTCCTCTCAGTGCGTTTTGGAGCGCGTTTAGTCCTTTGGTACTGTTTCGGCAGAGAGATAATTTTGAGCCCGCTGTGCGCGGTGAGACCTCTGAGCATCGCTTAAGTCAGTTTACATGTAAATATCAGTGGAGGTCGTTGAGCGCGCCCTCGCTGCTGAGCGCGATCGTCTGTGTTTTGTTTTATAACTTCATTTTTCTTCATTTTTAGGTTATGGTTTTTGGTGGATTTTGATCTCCATTTCCATCAACCTTTATTTTTGATAGTTTAGCTTAGAAAACAACATTAGGTCTTGCTTATGGGTGATTGGAGGTGGATTGCTCTTCGATAGGCGTTGACAAACCGATGTAAGTGAGTGGTTTATCTCTTCTCCTATCTATGTATTTCTCTATTTGTTGGGTATATATATATTTCTACTCATAACTCATGTACATTTGTCGCTCTTGGCGTTGTATAAAGTCTGCTTTACGAATCTGTGATGGTGATTGTCTTAGATTTTTACCTTGTGTTAGGGATTTGAGCTTTGTTAGACATAGATTGCTTAGATTCTTACCTAGAATGATTATATGTTAGTTTATGAATGCTAGAAATGGGTTTAGAGCTGACATTTACTTAGAGTATATGTTCTTAATACCTCTGTGTTGGTTGTTTCTAGCTAGAGATAGTAGTTATGATGACACAGTTGACTTCTGTGTTGCTGAGGTAGGCCAGACATGGCTATCGAGGTCATCCAGATGAATTCTCAATTTGGGTTAGAAATAGCTTGGGTTGTGAGCGGTATGTGATGACACGGACGAGTATCGTAGGCTGAGTATGACATGGACGGTAGATTTAAGTCTGTGACGGGTAGTGTGCATTTTTTCAGACAAGTTGTCTATCCTTTATACTTTTTGTTCATTTACTGTTTGTCTTTTCTTTACAACCATTTAACCTCAAACTCATTAACAATAGAATTTTGGAACGACGAAACAATAACCAATCTCTTTGGACACGATACGATATAACCTAACCCGTATATATCACCTGGTAAAAATAGTAATTTACTTTTTGCTTGCCTGCTATACAACTCCCGAAAAAAATGGCACAGTTGTCGGGGATTTGTTTTATTGTTTCTGTATTGCGATAATTCCATTGTTTTTGGGTTTTGTAATTAATGTATATGTTTTACAGACTTTGTATATGAACTTGTATATTGTTACTTGTACATGTTTGGTGTTTACTTTCCATACTTGTACATATGTGTGTTTTTCCTTGTTTTCAAGTATTGTTGTAAGTTGTCTCGTTTTCGTAATGTTTATTGTGTGAATGTTAGAACACTTTTTAAGGTTTGCGCGATGTGAAAACACCATGGCATGACGAGAGGAGGTTACTAGCTCGCATAATAAAGGCGTCGAGCTTACGACGTAAAACAAGCATGTTTTGTTTATGTTTGTTTATGTATGTGGTGGCTTGTGTTTTAACAAGTTGAAATAGGACATGTTCTTGATTTTAAATCTTCACTTTTCAACTTGTTAATTCACTTTCACCCATTTGTTTTATTGTGTCAAATTGTGATTTCCGCAAGCTTGTCGTGTTTAGCTTGAGGAGTTTTGCTGGTTGTAAATATTGCAAATTTTATTTGTCTAATTCTTTTACTGTTGTTTGGACTCAAATTTTGGTCTGGTAGCTTGAGGTTGCATTTTGTGATTTTCTTAGTTTGATCGTTTCAACTCGCGGATATATGGTAATGATAGTTTCAAAGTTGGTACACGTCAGGTATTCGTTTATCGCTTTCTATGGCATAACATGTTTAGGAAACTTTTCATTTGTACAATTATCATGTCAATCACTCTTTTTGCATTATTTGCTTATGAATTGAATCACTGTAGTTCCATTTTTAACCATAAATTGAGGAAGTTTTCTATTGTTTACATATGCTTGAGGCCACAATTCTTGTCTTAACTAGATTTTATTATGCTTAATCTTTTATTTTGTGTTGATTGTATGAATGCATAAAAATGATCAAGACATTTTTGTTTGATTTTGAGCATAACTACATTGGCCAAATATTCAATTCACCTTGTGAGTGTGTGAACCTTTGTTTTCCCCTTTGAACTTTTATCAATATCCATATTTATTTGAACTTGATGCTTGTCTATGAGTGTTTAGTTCACCTTTTTTTATGGATGTTGATTTCTTTGTTTCTTGAACCCTCAACTATATGTTGTTGTATGAATTTTTACCTTGCCTTAGAAAGTAGGGAGTATTCACATAATGATTTTGGTTGAATTCAAGTTGGAGAGAGAAATGTTTATGTGCTTATGTTGTGATTGGTATGAGGTTGAGAAAAAGAAAAAGAAAAGAAAAATGTGAAAAAGAAAAAGAAAAAGATTAGAAAAAGAAAGAAAAAAGAGAAAAAGAATTGAAAAAGAAAAAAAGAAGTATGAATAATGTTGTGTTAATAAGTGAAGTGTTTTGGTTTGACAATTTGTGATGAAGAAGAAGTTTGATTGGAATTGTATTGTTTGGAACTTTGTGAGTTGATCACTCCCTTGGGTTTAGGCAAGTTTTTGTTTCGATTAGCTTTAGGACTTATCACTTGTTCGTTAACCAAGCTACATTACAACCTTGAAAATCCCTTGTGATTCTTGCATTTGTATTTTCAATACCTTTTTGGGATGAATGCATAATTTAGTCTATTATTTGCAAGATTGTGGAGAAGTGTTTTTTATCCCTCACCTTTGTGTGTTCTTCATCTACCGATGAATTTTTGTTAGGTGTGATTCATGATTGAGCTTGTTTTGTTTTATAATATTTTGCGTGATTTTTGTACTTAGGATTTGTTTCATTTATATGTTATTATTGTAGTATGGTGGTATATATGTATTGTGTCATGTACGTTTTCGTTTGAACCATACATTTGTTTTCTATTTTAAAAATTTGTTGATTCGTGATTCTTTGATTATCGTCTTTTGTTTCTTTTGGTTTACTTGACTTTGTTTGAGGATAAATAATGTGTCAAGTTGGGGATAGTTGATAAGTGCCAAAATGTAGTTATTTTGTATATATGTTTTGTGGCACTTATTCATTCTTGTTTGTTAATAATTGTTGAATAACCCCATTTTTTGTTGTAAATACGTTTTATTGTGTTTTGTGTACATAATGTACCGTTTGATTAGTTTTAATGTATTTTTGTGGGTATTTGTGCGTGTTGGAGCATCAAGGAATAAAGTGTCGAAGACACAGCTCCAAAGACGCAGTTTTGATGAATAAAAGACCAGTTTTGCTCAGGAGTTGCCGTTGAGCACGGTGAGGTCGCTCAACACGTTTTGGAGTGCGTTGAGTGCTTTGGTATTATTTCGGCAGAGAGATAATTTTGAGCCAGTTGAGTGCGGTGAGGCCGCTGAGCGGCGTTTAAGTCGGTTTACATGTAAATATCAGCGGATGTCGCTCAGCGCGCCCTCGCCCCTGAGCGCAGTCGTCTGTGTTTTGTTTTATAACTTCATTTTTCTTCATTTTTAGGTTATGATTTTGGGGTGGATTTTGATCCCCATTTCCATCAACCTTTATTTTTTATAGTTTAGCTTAGAAAACAACATTAGGTCTTGTTTATGGATGATTGGAGGTGGATTGCTCTTCGATAGACGTTAACAAACTGGTGTAAATAAGTGGTTTATCTCTTCTCCTCTCTATGTATTTCTCTATTTGTTGGGTATGTATGTATTTCTACTCATAACTCATGTATATTTGTCGCCCTTGGCGTTGTATAAAGTCTGGTTTACGAATCTGTGTTGGTGATTGTCTTAGATTTTTACCTTGTGTTAGGGATTTGAGCTTTGCTAGACATAAATTGCTTATATTCTTACATAGGATGATTATCTGTTAGTTTCTGAATGCTAGAAATGGGTTTAGAACTGACATTTACTTAGAGTATTTGTTCTTAATGCCTCTATGTTGGTTGTTTTGAGTTAGAGATAGTCGTTACAAGTGACACGGTTGACTTCTGTGTTGTTGAGGTAGGCCAGACATGACTATTGAGATGATGCGGTTGAATTTTCAATGTAGGTTAGAAATAACTTGGATTGTGAGAGGATGTGTTTACAAACTTCAAAACTTTGGTGTTGCTACAAATGGTGGCCATTGCAGAACCACTCACCATCAATACAAGATAAATTTTCTGTTTAACACAAACGTTCAGTTGATTGATGTTGGAGTTGTTCAACCTCAGCCATTTGACTTTGTGCCCTTAACTGAAATCAATAATGTTGGTTTTGACACTGATTACTTGGTTGGTATGTAAAAAAATGTTTGATTGCAATTTTTTTGAACGATTCACTTCATTCTTATATTTAACCTTTTTTTTTTTACATTTGTGTCTTAACAGATATTATGGGCTTAATGACTGGTGTTGGAACAGAGAGACAAATTGTTAGGGATGGAACTAAAACTAAATTAAATGTTATCTCTGTAGAAGCTGATTGGTACTTAAAATTAGATTACATGATTTTGTTACTGCATTTCCTATACTTATATTCATTTTATGTTCTTTTTAAGTTGTAAAATTGAATGTTCACTCTTTGGAAAATATGTTGATCAACTCAACACTTTCCTTTCTTCTGGGGAGATTCAAAGTGTCATTGTCATCATACAACTAGCCAAAGCTAAATCCTTTCAAGGTACATATCAGTCTTAGTACTTTAACTCAGACTTTAACTTAGTTGACTGAAATAAGTAACAAGATCTAAGGACTTTCTGCAATTGACAACAAGAATAACCATTAGGGGTCTTAAGACGAGTGAATAGGTATCAACATTTATAATCTTTTATAATAATAACTGTTAAAAATTTCTTCTCACAGTGAATCTAATGATGGTGAGACTCATGTTGTCGAAGTTGCTGGGATTGTTGAAAATGAAGGATCTGATCTGACTGGCGAAGTTGAAGACACAAACTCCAAAGAAGAGGGAACTTCCAATTCAAGAAGAACTTCCATTGAAGATGTTGAAAAAAAACATCAAGATTGAAAAACCTAAGAGTTTGAGATAGTTGTTTGCATGAAAGACTTTATTGAGAAACTTATGTATGGTTTTGTACCACCACCTTTTGGAAATTTATTCTGCTTATTTCAAACACAAGTCTACAACTAATGTTGTTTTGTTTGGTGAAAATTACTGCACTTTTTATGTAATGAATGGAAGTTTCTCAAACATAAGTCTACAACTAATGTTGTTTTGTAGGCTAATGTTATTTTGGTGGAAATTATTGTCCTTTTTTATGTGTAATGAATGAAAGATTCTCATTTTGATAATGTATGAAGATACATATTATCGATGTTTTGGTATGAATCATCTAAATGTTATTTATTTAATTTAATTAATTAATTTAATTTAATTTAATGTAATGAATGAAAGTTTTTCATTTTGATATAAATGTTATTTATTTAATGTAATGAATGAAAGTTTTTCAATTTTGATATTTTATGAAAATAGTCGTATATTATAATTATAATGTTTTGTTATGAATTATATTGAATGGAAAGATATTAACTCACAAATTTTAAAACCATTAGCTCAAATTTTTAGTTTAGTCTCAATTTATCAATTAATCATTTTATAGGACATTTTTACATTTTATACATTGATTATACATTGTTTAATTTATTCTTAAATTTAGTCGTGATTTGTTATGCAACTTTAATTTTTGTTCTGTAAAAAGTTTCTGTATTATGTTAATTAATAATTATTATAATGTAATAACTTGTGAGGATGAATCAATATACTGAAAGGTCTATCAAGTACTCCAAATTCACATCTCTGTCACTTAATTAACTTTTTAAATCTTATGGTATACCCGCCCAAATAAAGTTCTCTCTTTGCTATCTCCTCTCCTACTTCTTTTTCTTAACATTAAACAACAAAATAGATTCTATCATTCTCTTCATTGTTTCTTCTATTTCATCAAAAAAATAAATCTTCTAGCATGGGATTCATCAAATTAATGGTATAGTATTTTATTTTTATTTCTATAGCTGTCATAAAAAACTATAACATATATAATTATATTTTAATATAATAATAAGTTATATTATCATATGTCCGAATTTATATAATAATATGTGTAAAGTCTAATTGTGAAAATTCTAATTGAAATTGAAAATAAATATTGTTTAATAAATAACGAAATGTGAATTATAATGTTATTTACGCATATTTAAAGTTTCTAACATTTGTTAATACTGTTTTCATATTTGTAGGTCTGAATTTAAAAATTCTACTTTTACATTTATCAATTATGTTATTAGGTATCTATAACAATATTATTTTGATAATTGTATTACTATTTCAAAAATATTTTAAAGTTTGTGTTTCTTAGTAATTTATTTAATATTTATGATGTGTAACAAAATAGTATATATTACATTGAAATTGTTAATTCAATTTAATAAATTTATTGATTATTGCATTATAGATTTATTCTTCTTTTTAACTCTTGCGTTGCACGGATCTAAAACAAGTTTTAAATATATATAAGGTTTTAAATAACGGCTGCAAATGATTTGCAGTCACATAAAGACTTTTATGATTGTACATGTTGCCTTATTAATTATGAGGTGGTCTATTGTGAGCCAAATTTTAATATTTTGTGAATTTGAAAATATGTTCAAATATGTAACAGTTACAGAAGGGATGTTAACATGGTACGTGTCTGTGAGCGAGTTGGTTCAAGAACTGAGTGAATTAGTTTTTTAGCGTATTCTGAATTTAAAAAATGTTGCTACTACGGATGATTCAACTGTGCCTGGAATTTCTCTGTGAGTATGTAGGTCCTGCAACACCGGCCAATTGTTGTTCTTCAATTAAACATATATGTGTCACCATATTCGTGTAGGTTGATACTTAGGATAGCTATAATGTCGCTATGTAAGATGCACGCAGCAGGGTGAAACTTGCAAAATTTCAAATACTTTGTAAATCTATAAACGGAACCAAATATCCAAATAACAAGATGAACTTTCTTTTTCTTTGTAAATCCAAATTATCAAATTTAATTCTTTCATCAAAAACTCTTTTAACTTCTCTCAGAAGTCCACTATTAACATACATCATCATTTTTCTAATTCATTTAAATATAATTGATTCAGTATTGTGATTCATTGCTTAAACAAAAGTGATTGTATTGTGACACATGCTCAGTATTATGTTTATGGTTGCATAAGTCACTAAACAAAGTATTATTAAAATTAATTTTATTAAATTAGTGAAAATGTTTTTTTTTATAATTATCATAGAATAAAAGGAATGATTTTAACGGAAGAAAAACCATTACTTTTAAGAATTTACCTAAATTTTTTGTATTTATTTGACATTGATAATATAATAAAATATATGATACAAATATGTTTATATACTGGGAAAATTTATATACTTTGTATTGGACTTTATTTTTGTTAAAATAAAATTAATCTTTACCTACAGGAAAATATATTGTTGGTCAAAATATTTGTATATATAAAAAAATTATATTTATGCTTCAAATACAAAAAATATATATTTTTCTTTTAAAAATAATAAATTTTCATGATTAATTCTGTTTTTCATTCTTATAACTATATTTTTTTTAATTATATTTACATTTGAACTAATATTAATATTGAATAAAATAAGACGGATTCCTGTTAATTAATAATTAAATCACATTTAGTAAAAAGTAAAAAAAAAAAAAAAGAAAGGAGAATACAAATATCATAAAGGTAACCCCTAATAGGGAATAGAATAGACAAAGTATAGCAATTATGAACATCACAACATAAGCAATGGAAAAGTACTAGTTATGAAATTGCAAACGTGCATCAACTATAAGACTTTCTACTTGAAAGTGTACTATAAAGGCATTCCTCTCCGTATTAATTTGGAATCTGAAAAAAAAAAAAAAAAAAAACAATCAATATTTATTTTTTTAACTAAATAAATATTGAACTAAATAAAAAATATTAAAAAATTATTCTCAATTCTATCTGTAAAATAAACAATTTGATTTAACAAAATAAAACCAAACATTAAGATTTAATTTAGACAGATACAAGATTTAGCAAAATAAAATCAAATTAAGATTTAATTTCGACAGATAAAAAATGTACAGTATATTTTATTTTAAAATCATGCAAAATTATAATCAATAATTACAGTCTTAAAAATTACACATAATTTAAAACTGAAATATACTTCCGATTTTCAAAGATATTTTTAGAAATTCACGGTGATGCGCTAGTAACCTATGAGTGGAATAAAAAATCCAAGGATATTTTTAACCTATGGGTGGAAGAAAAAAATCCAAGAATATTTTTAAAAATTTTCGTATGCAGGAAGCTATGGGTGAAATAAAAAATTCACTAATATTAAAGAAAGGTTGACACACCACTCCTCCAAGACTAGGAATGGCAACGGGTACGGGTTGTAGTCTTCCGCTACCCGCCCCATTTAATAAATATGATATCCGTACCCTCCCCATATCCGTGCGGGTACCCGTTAGACGGATATCCGTGAAATTTGAGATATCCGCGGGTATTAACGGGTATCCATGGATACTATTATTTAAATATATTTTAAAAATATGTACATTTAAATCTATATCCGTAAATAATCAGGTAATTAAATATCCGTTTATTTTACCTGTGGATACCCATTAAACCATCATATCCATATCCGTGACAGGTTTTACCCGCGGGTATCCACGGGTCCGGGTTTTTTTGTCATCCCTATCCAAGACCCAACCAATACCAATATCTTTGAAGAGCACCAATTTTTTTTTTCCATATATCGATTTAATCAATCCCCTATCCAATCAAAAGTAGAAACAACAATGACATTAAAAATAATAAGAGGCATCCGGGCCAAAGAAGACGATCCAAAATAAAATTAATAGAAGAATCTTCAACCAACTCGGAGGAGCCAAAGAAACAACTTATTCCACCATAACATTAGTAAACGGAACAAAAAATAAGGGTCTAAACCCTCTTCAAACCCTAAACACTAATACACTAACAACTAATCCTAAAAAATAGAAGCATAAATTGTTTAACCTAATTTATGGAACAGAAAACCTAATATCAATATATCCAATAAACTAATGGGTTAACCAACAAAATATAAAATAAATGAAACCTGATTACTTCCTCCTTATAGTTTAACTCGTGCACTTTCAGATGAAAACTGCAAGAGAGGGGGGCAGGAAATCTGCGAGAGAGGGTAAAAAGATTTTTGCTGGATGTATGTACCGGGGTAGAGTACCAACGGTAAGGGTCTCTCGGGGGTGAGTCCCAACAGTAAGGTTTCCAAGCCATACTTAAAAAGACGATCTAACTTTTGAGCGTCTAAAACCACAAAACTCTTTTTCAAATATATGAATGATATTGATTTCCCGTTAACTTATTCACTAGCGCTAGGGAAGGACTACTTATAGGGCCACCAACCGACCCAATGAATCACAATATTAATAATGTTATTTTATATTATAATAATATTTACAATATTATTTACAATATTATTTTTTATTATAATAACTAACCACACTTTTTATTTACATCTAGGTAAATCTTTTATAAAAATATAGGAGATGAATAATAATATAGGGTGTAACCTAACCAGTTTAGTTTATAAAAAGAATGTATAAAATATTATTGTAAATGTTATAAGTTTTAAGAAATATGCTTTATTTATTTAAATATAAAATTGTAATGAATTTTTATTAATAAATAGAAATATTATGAGTAGTAAAAATTAAGATTAAAAGAAACTATAAATTTAAGTACAATAAGAATTAAAAAAATTGTAGTAATTTGTAAAGTAATTTTTTTTAAGTTTTGAGTACAACTAGTAACAAATCCGTGCGTACGCACGGGTCTGGTATGGTACGTGCACTTATTTATATAATATATTTATTTAAAATAGAAGATTTAAAAAATATCAGATTAATAATATTTTTTATATAAAAATATTTAGGTCAATAACAAATTTACTTTCGTATACCGTATTTGAATCATAAATATTTAGATCATAAATACTACTTTTCGTATATAAAAATATTTACATCAATAATATATTTTTTCCCGTATACAAATATTATTTTTGCTTACGTAATGTTTATGAAATATATGGATCAGTAGTAAATTTTTGTATATAAATATATTTAGATCAATAACACATTTTCGTATATAAATATTTTTAGATCAATAATATATTTTTTCTCGTATATAATTTTTGAATTAAAAATATTTGGATCATAAATACCATATTTTGTATATAAAAATATTTAGATAAATAATATATTTTTTCGCATACAAATATTATTTTTGTTTAGGTAACGTTTACAAAAATATATGGATCGTAGTAAATTTTCGTATATAAATAAGTTTAGATCAATAACAGATTTTCGTATATAAATATATTTAGATCATTAATGAATTTTTTGCCGTCTACCATTTTAGATCAAAAACATTTTAATCATAAATACTAATTTTTCGTATATAAAAATATTTAGATCAATAATAATTTTTTTATATATATAAAAATATTTATATTAATAATAAATTTATTTTTGTATTCCTTATTTGGATCATAAATATTTAGATCATAAATACCATTTTCTTATATAAAAATATTTAGATCATAAAAATCATTTTTCGCATATAATAATATTTAGATCAATAATATATTTTTCCGTATACAAATATTATTTATGTTTGGGTAACGTTTACAAAAATATATGGATTAAATTTTTGTATATAAATATGTTTAGATCAATAACAGATTTTCGTATATAAATATATTTAGATTATTAAAAGATTTTTTCTCGTCTACCATTTTAGATTAAAATTATTTGAATCATAAATACTATTTTTCCGTAAATAAAAATATTTAGATCAATAATAATTTTTTTTCCGTATACAAATAACTACCATTTTTCATATATAAAAATATTTAGAACAATAATAAATTTTTCTCGTATACCATTTTTGAATAAAAAATATTTAGATGATAACAAATGCGCGTAAAAGACTAGACCGTGTGTACGCACGGGTTCTGGTCTAATATGTGCACTTGTTTACGTAAGATAATTGTTTTGAATAATATTTAAAAAAGTAAATATATTTAAATCAATAATATTTTTTCTATATAAAAACATTTCCTGTATACCATTATTGGATCATAAATACTATTTCTCGTATATAAAAATAGTTAGATCAATAATTGATTTTTTTCTGTTACAAATAAATATCAGTTTTCATTTATAAAAATATTTAGAAGAATAATTAAAAAAAATTCCGTATACCATTTTTAAATAAAAAATATTTGAATCATAAATAATAGATAAAAATATTTAGATCAATAATATAGTTTTTCCAGTATACATAACATTCTTTAAATTTATAATCTTATATAAATTATAATTAGTATTGTAATCATGATTTTATGTGTAAATCGTAAAAATTAAACACAAATATAAATATAAAATTTAATATTAATTTATATTTTATCATGTAATAAGATTTGTAATCTATTATAAATCTATAAAAACAGAAGTACCTGGAAAATACCACTATACCCCAGCTTAAAAAATCCTTATTTGGTCTATTCATTAAGGGTATAATTGTGAACTCAAAAATTGCTGGCACCACATTGATTTGGGTCTGATGTGGCACTCCCAAAATTTTTCACCAATTTTTCATTTATTTTTTTTTTCCATTTAATCCCAGCCCATCCCTTAATATTAAATAAACTCTTTTTAAAATTATACTTTTTTAACATAGAAAACAGAAGCCTGATCATCTACTACACATGGGGAATACCAATTCATTATCCCTTGCCATCATGCTATGCCTCTCTTCCTCTTCCCCATGCCAATTTATTTTCTACATCAGAATTCAAATTCTAATGGAACCCCAAAGGTTTTTCTGTTCCATCTGTGAACTTATGTATATCCTCCTCTATTTAACACCTTCCAACCTTTTTCATTCACGCGTGCCATTGCTACACACGTCCATTAATTTTTCGTTCACGCAAGGCTCTCTCTGCTGTTACAAATCGTTGCGTGACTATGGCAAGGCCAATCGAGAATATCAGTAGCATCGACGACTCAAAGGATTTGTGGAAGCTTGCTGTTAGGTGTAAGCATCTGTGGTCTGTTACCAGTTCTCAGAATAGAGAGCACTTGGAGCTTATTCTGTTTGATTCAAAGGTATAATACAATGTAAACTTCTCTGCTTTTCCATTATGGTTTTGTTGTAACAATACTGCTATATATACTTATTTCAATATGTTTGTACTTTCACAGTTGGATATGATTCAAGCAATTGTGCCAACTTATTTGGTATCAAAATTCAAGTCACATCTTGAACTTGGTTGTTCCTACGTAATGCAGAATTTCAAAGTTTCCACCAATGATTTCTCCTTCAAATCTACTGATCATAAGTTCAAATTGATTTTCTGTGGTTCAACTTCCGTCAAGAAGGTCCCACTTGCAGACATACCTGTAAACCACCTCAACTTAATCGGAATAGATGCTATTGTTGAGGGTAAATACAGGACGAATGTATTGTATGGTGAGTTGCATTTTTACTGTTATAATAAAACGCATTGTATTGTGGCCTGTCCGTTAAACATGACTGTCTGTGGTGAACTTTTGTGCAGATGTCATTGGTGGGGTCACTGAAATATCCCAAGCCCAGATAATTCCTGATAGCAACAAAAGCAAGGTTGTGTTTTCATTAACTGATCTGAGGTAGGTGTGGTTTCATATTGTTTATTAACATTCATGGTGATAAATATAAAGTTTAACATGTTCATGTTGTTTGTTTTGTAATTCTGTCAACCGAAACATCATGTGCAATGTACTCTTTGGGGTAAATTAGCGTAACTGAATGAGTATTATACCACTCATAAGGTGATGGTAGTATTGTTCTCCTACTTATGAATGCAAGGATCAAGGAACCTCAAGGTATGCTATGTGACTATTTATTATTATATCCAATTTTAAGTGTTGTCGTTTATAAGTATGTCAATTTTCGTGAAATTATCCTTTAAATGTATCAAATGCTTGAACGGCACAAAGCGCTCATCAATGATTTCACTATTCGGAGGTTAAAACCTTAAAGAGAAGTAAGTGATTTTATGATGAAGTTATGAATTAGCGACCTATCATTACTAACGACTATTTTCCTTCGATCGTGTACATCGACTTAACAATGATCTGACGCTCTCATCCTCTAGCATGCAAATGGAAGCGACAAATAGCTCTGTTTTCTCGAATTGGATAAATTTTATGGAAGGCTGAAGTGTTGAGTCTATCTGATATTGCGTATCTGCAGAATGTTAGTTGCTCTTTAATACGTTACTGTCTGAGATTGTGTAATTACACAGACTGTGTTCTAATCCATTTTTTGAGACATCATCCCATCTTTCTGTTTCAGGAAACTACATGTGTGACTGTTGCGACACTGGAGAAGTTTGAGTGTGGGCAGTCCGGATGGTATTATGATGGATGTAGTGAATGTACCAAAAGTGTGACTTTGAAGGATGGAAAATTCATGTGTTATTCCAAACACATCATACGAGCAGTCCAAGGTAACTTCTGAGTATTGCATATCAGTCATTTTCATCGTATAACCAAACGCTTCATTACTGACAATTTGTTATGTTGATCACACATGGTACAGATTTGAGCTTGAAGTTCTTGCCTCCGATGGAAAGTTAAAATACAAGTTCGTATTTTGGGATGTAGATTGTGTAAAGTTGATTGGGAAGTCCGCCCTTCAGATGAAGTTGGATTTGATACAGGTATTTGATACAGGTATTTTCCATTTGGCTAATATGAAATTTAGTTAATTACCACGTAAATAACATATATTGTGTGGATCTTTTAGACCGGAGATTTTGATCCCCTTGAATTCCCTTACGAACTCGATGTGATGCTGAAGAAGGAGTTGGCTATAAGAGCGGTGTTTCAACCAAACAAGGCCAGTCTTTCTGTAATTGGATTTAAGGCAGATGAAGTTCTACGTACAAGAATAAAGGAGAGATTCAAGTGTGAAGAGGTACTGTTGTACTGCTGTTTTACTGTTGTTAAAATCAGTATCATGTGCATTGCATTTTTTTAACAAATGTTTTAAAATTGCAGCACACTTCAAAGATTGTCGTCTCAACAGATGACACTCGTGATGATATGCATACAGCATCGGTATAAGCTTGAATCTGAACCACCTATTACTCTTGCCATCATGTCTTGAACAATTGTGTAATGTTTATTTTTTGCGTTTTTTAACTTGCAGTGTACTCCGACCATGACCACCTCAGAAAAACAGTCTCATGATGATCCACATACAGTTTCAGTGCGTTTGTTTTTGGCTTTCAACATTAACAAATAAGCCTATTAAACAATGACTTACTTCCTTTTTTATGCTACTGATTTTGTAATGACTCTTTAATGGCAGGATCCGTTATCAATCACTGCAGATTATGACCCTTCAGTTGCCAACTCATCACTTACTCCTTCAAAAAGAGCTATTCCAGAGACGGTTGAGGATCTCGACAGTGCCCAACTATCATCCACCAAAATAATAAGGGACATCAAGCTGGAGAAATGATGCAGTCAATTATCGTCGATGATTTATTTTTACTTTAAGTTGTTTTGGACAACATTGCACACCTTATTTTGTTTGATGTAATTGAATAATTCTGTTTTATTTATGTTTATTGTGGTTTAGGATGATATGATTTGTCATTCTTGCTTTTTGTATGATCCTTTCGACATTGTTGCAACTGAATTATCTGATGTTAGTAATTTACGCTGCAAAAAACGACATGATGTTGGTGATGACTTATTTCGTTTAATATAATGAATTTATTGTCTTTTCTTTTGGAAAATCAGTGGCCTACTATGTATAATTTATGCTGCAAAAACTGATATGGTGTTGGTAATTCCTTATTTTATTTAATATAATGAATTTATTCCGTTTTCTTTTGGAAAATGAGTGGCCAGCTAATTATCCAACGGAGTGTTTTTGATTTCCTTATCACCACAGCCTTTTTCTTTTTTCATTTACATGTTTGCAAAACTTTGAAAAACATTATCACACCGAATAACGGCGTTGTTTTTGGTTACCTTATCACCACCGCCTTTTCTTTTTTCATTTACAAGTTTGGATAACTTTGAAAAGCATTATCACAGCTAATTATTTGTTTTACCTTACACAATTGTTACATATTTTTCCTCCGTAAGTCTAATACCATCCAAATATAATCCCACAATTTGCCATTTCAAAATTGTTTTTAATGACGGATGTATATTTCTTATGAATTGAATTTTGATATAACTTTATTCATGTGTTTAGGTCTTGTAAATTACATTGTCATCTAATCTGTTGAGTTGTTAGCTTAGTCTCTTTGAGAGGGAAAACATGTTTCTCTTTATGTCATGATGCTGCACAATCCATATTGTTTTGCATACTTTATGCCTAATACATCAGAAGTATATCAGCCTACTGTACATAAATCTACAAAACTGATACATTCATAACAGATTATGCATAGCAGAAATCGATGACACTTGAGTAATATAAATTGTTACTGGATTTTACCAGAGAGGATATGCAATTATGTCATGAACGCAATATGTGAAACTAATTTGGAATCATCCCATTTAACAAAACATAAGCAGATTGTACATTGAGCCGTAGCCCAACAATATCAAATAACAAAACTAATAACAAACACAAGTGGGCATCAAATAGATTTTCAAAACAAATCTTCATGCATTTTCGCCCATACAACAATAATCCCTCCTTTTTGCCATGATGCTTCCCATCGTATGCAATCAACACCTCCTTTCAATGCTGCCCTCTCACCACTTTAACCAATATACGCTCCACCGGAGGATGCTCTACACTGAATAAGATAACGTCACCTTTCGACAGCTCTTTCTCCTTTGCAAATCTGAACCAGCCTTTTGACAGAAACTTCTCGGTCCTTTTCTCCCTGGATTTGAAAACACATTGGTATGTAAATCCCGAGTCTGTGTCATGGAGATCAATATATGATCTTGGTTCCATGAAGATTTCATTGACCACTGCTGCTGGAAAATGCTGCAATATTAAAAATTTATTAGCTATGTCTATTCATTCAATTTTAAGGATCCAAGATCATGTAACATCAAACAGATAAAGGGCTCACAAGAACTTGATTTTTTATCTGGCTGCTGCTCTTAACAACTTTCTGCCATTTGCAAACAAGTTTCTCTTGCATGGCAGGAAGTTGTACAACTTCAACACCATCAATAGTGTTGTTCTCCTCACTGCATCAACAGACACGATTATTTGAACGGCTAATTTGCAGAGTTAAATATTCAAGTGTATATATGTAACCTAATAGTCCTTGCCTGTCCAATACATCGCCCGCTGATTCCATTGCTTCATCAGTGGAATTATGTTCATGCTCATCTGATACGTCAACGAGCCATCCCTCCTCTCTGGCTATTTCAAAGTACTTTTTCACTGATAGACAGCTTCTCACCTTTCCTGTTCTCAATTCGTAAGATTCCTCTCTTTCAACATACTCATAGTATTTGTCCATAAGCTCAGCATGTGTTAGTTTTATGCAACTCCTGCTACTTAATCAAAAAACCAACAAAGATCATGCAATCAGTTTTTTTTCCTTTTCACTATCAATATGAAAATACACTCATTCCAGAATATTGTTTTACCTTGAAGAACTTTCAGCTTCTTCTTTCCTCCTCTTAGCCTCTTCGTGCAACTTTCTCCATTCTTCTGCTCTGTCCCGCTTATCCTGTGATTGCTTCCAAACCTTTTGGATAGCCAGGTTTTTCCATTTAGGACTAGGAGTCGTCGTTGTGTGAGTTATACCGACAAATCCCCTGAATATAAATTCATTTACATCAAACAAGGACACAGACAGCTTTGTATAAACCCTAAATGTTCTCATTGCAACAGATGAACATGTGTATAAAAACGCTAGAACTCACCCGCGGGAACACCAGCGTGGATACTCTTTCTTCATCATATTGGTTGGCCGGCGCATTCTGGAGCAAAACGCTGTTTCAGAGGTGTACCGTCTTCTTGGAATGTTGTTTCTGATGGATAACCGAAGAGACAGGGTAGATGGAGTAAAACAGACGTTAGACAATAACTTTTCTTGACCCAACAAGCAAGCATTAGTTAGATGAGTCACTATACATGACATGTAGAATACCAACGATTACTGAACATCCTATATTATATCACTTGGAAATAATCTATTTTTGGCTCTACTTTAAAGTTTTCACATTTACATCAAACCATGGGAACATGTTACAAATAAAAATTATATGATGATAGTATAGAATACAATAGGAATAACCTTTGGTTTCCAATGCCAATTTTGAGTTTCCAACATAACAGTATTTAATGTCATGTAATAATATTTGGTGTTCTAATAATTGTTTAAAGTTTGGCCAAAATATGGTATTGATGTCACATTAACTATTTTAACCTCTACCCATAATTGTTAAGCTTTGGTGGCATATACTGTAATGATGAAACACAATTAATGTAATGCAGCAACTTCACTGATGGAGTGCACTATACCCTATCTCATATCCAATGTACAAAAAGTATATTTGAGTACACCTAAAAATTAGAATACAAATGTTCTGAACTGCAAAACCAAACAATTCCCCATAGGTTTGTTACTCTTACATTCATAATGTTATACTTATGAAGAGTTGTATGTTATCAACCATATAATCTGTCAACTATGAACAACCATTTTGGAGATAGGAAATACTCTGCATCACTCGCAAGACAAAAGAGGAAGCATGTTCTTGATGAAAGAAGATTTAAGAAGAATAGAGTCAATGGAAATACAACTGAGCACAACCATGACGTAAGTAATTCAAGTTATGTAAGCAAACATCATACAAGAAAGCCACTCTCTGATATCAGTTCTGTTTTTGTCAATGGGCATGGAAATGTCTCTGCACGAACAGAGTGCGTAATGCTTAATTCACAACAGAGGAAAGGCAGTGTTGGTTTTAACCAGTTCACAACCCCAAACCCTGCATCTTCCCCCAATTACTCATGCATTTCAACTGATACAACTTCTCCCAAGCAAATTTTTGCTTCAGCACGTCATAGAAGGAGGTCAATAATGAAGCATAAGAGTCCCCAAAACACCAGCCATCATGGTCATCTACGGATCAACCCCTCTGATAGTATGCCGTTTTGTTCCCCTTTACCTTTTGATGCTAACACACCTCTGAGTGGCGTTACCTCCTCCTCAAGTATTAAATGCAAAAATAATTCATATGGACTACCGACTTCGTATGCATCTTCATCCAACAAACATCTTGATCCAACTCTAATTCGTTCAACAACTGCGAATCTGTTGAAAACCTTTTCAAGTGTTACAGATACGAGGTCAACTTCCTTTAATACCAATCTGTGCAGAAGTGCTGAATCACTGAACCCAGGTCAACAATCCCTTCCAGAGTATTCAACCGATGAATCTTTAACCGATGGTTCGTGTGAATTCATAAATGAAAATCCGGATTATGATACAAGTTCAACTTTGGAAAACGACGAAGATCATTCTGCAAATGTCTCAACAATTGATTGCACAGATGCTGGTATGTATTGCTGGAATTATTATTAATCGCAAACCATCACTTAAATTCACTGTCATGCAATTTGATGTCTATCAATATACTGATGTGTATAACATATATGACGTTTCATTCTATCTGATATATACAGGATATTCAGATATTGGTGATCCTTGCATTGAATGCACTCAGTGTGGAGCACAAATGTGGTATCAGGAGAAAACTGATAAGAGAAAACATAGTGCAGTGCCTAAGTTCCAATTATGTTGTGGAAAGGGTAAAGTTGTGTTGCCACTTTTGATAACACCACCACCGTTTCTTGAACATCTTCTGTCGAATGAAAACGATGTACTATGTAGAAATTATCAGCAGAATTGCAGACTGTACAACATAATGTTTGCATTTACGTCTCCTGGAATGAAAATTGACAATAGATTCAATACTGGGAATGGACCACCTAACATGAGAATTCAAGGGCAGACTTGCCATAGAATTGGTAGCATGATGCCTCTGCATGGCGAAAAACCGAAATTTGCTCAGCTTTATATATACGACACTGACAATGAGATTCATCATAGGATGCAAGGAATAGGGTAATGTTTTTTAAGCCAAATGAGATCCGTACTTTATATTACCTTTGTTATTATCGCGCATGACATATGTCTAATTTTTAATGCAGCAACAACCAGAATATTATTGAAGAGATCATAGCGAATACGACATGCTTGATGAATTCAACACACATGCTAAATCTTTTAGAATGGCGCACTAGACTAAAGGATTGTCACAGCGACCTCAAGTTGAAGTTAATATCCGATAGATTAAAGGACGGAAGAATTTACAACCAACCCATATGCGAGGTTGCAGCCCTCATTGTTGGTGATGTTGATACAGGCTCAAAAAGGGATATTATCCTTGAAAGACAAAACGGCAGACTAAAACGAATAAGTGAGTTTCATCCGAGCTATCTTGCATTACAATATCCTTCTGTTTCCCTACGGGGAAGATGGATTTAGACTTGGTGTTCTACACAGAGAAACAGGACCCAAAAAAAAAGGAAAGATGAACAAACTTACTATTAGAGAATGGCTTGCTTTTCGCATTCAAACCAGACAACGTGAAGCACACACACTGCTCAGGTCAAGGAGACTGTTCCAGCAATTTTTGGTTGATGGATTCACTATGATGGAGTCACAGCGACTCAATTATATACGTAAGCATCAAAAAAAATTACGAGTGTCCAAATACTCTAATTTGTCAGGAGTACACCAACAATCTTCAAATGAAGGAGCCCACAAAGGCAAAAGAGTGGTGTTGCCGTCAACATACGTTGGAAGTCGCCGATACATGGAACAATTATACTTTGATGGAATGGCAATTTGTAGTCAAATTGGATTTCCCGATCTATTCATTACCTTTACCTGCAATCCATGTTGGCCAGAGATTCAAAGGTTACTTAACAACATGAATTTACAACCTCAAGATCGTCCTGATATAATCTCAAGGGTTTTTAAAATGAAGTTTGACGATTTTGTGTGATGTAACAAAGAAGCATGTCTTGGCGAGTTGTTGCATGTGAGCCACATGAAATTAAATATTTAATACTCAATTGTTCCTTACTATATACCAATGATTTTAAATTAATATTTTACTGTTTTAATTTCTTCGGATATATACACCATTGAGTTCCAAAAGAGAGGTTTGCCCATGCACACATTTTACTTTTCATGCATCGTAGAACAAGTTTCCCACTCCGGATGACATCAACAACATTATTTCAATACTGAAACCGATGATAAGCAATTAAATCATTTGGTAAAGACACATATGATTCATGGTCCATGTGGGTTGGCTAATGATCTTCCCTTGCATGAAAAATGGTAAATGCTCTAAATTCTTTCCCAAAATTGGCACCTCAAACCATTGTCGATCGGGATGGGTACCCGCCTATAGGAGAAGGGATACCGCATTCTGCTCGAAAAAGAATATTGTTCTTGATAATAGGTATGTAGTTCCTTATAATGCATATCTTCTAAAGAAATATCAGGCGCACATTAATATGGAATGGTGTAACCAAGGTACTTCTGTCAAGTACTTATTCAAGTATATTAACAAAGGTTACGATAGAATAACTGCAGCGGTTGTTCGGACCGAATCGGACAGAAGTTCATTTGGTACAGATGTTGATGAAATTAAACAGTACCTTGATTGCAGGTACGTTTCCCCGAGTGAGGCGTGTTGGAGGATTTTTCATATCCTATCCATGGTAGATCTCCTTATGTCGAAAGGCTGTATTTTCATCTGGAGGGCGAAAATCCCGTTTACTACACTGACTATGATTTCATAGACAATGTTCTTGAAAAACCAACTGTAAAGGAATCAATGTTTACAAATTGGATGGAGTCAAACAAGAAATACGAAGATGCGAAGAGTTTGACATACACCGCCTTTCTTTCCAAGTTCGTTTATGATAAAAGGTACCGTTTATGGAGACCTCGAAAAAGAGGTCGTACGATTGGCCGCTTAATTTGGGTTCCTCCAAGCAGTGGTGAGCTCTATTACCTTAGAATGATGCTGACAGTTGTCAAGGGACCGACTTGCTATGACGATATAAAAAACGTTGGTGGAGTAGTCCGCGACAGTTTTAGAGATGCATGCTTTGAGATGGGATTTCTTAACGATGACAAAGAATATGTTGCAGCCATAAATGAGGCCAAAGATTGGGGTTCCGGTAATTTTTTGAGGAAGTTATTTGTCACGATGTTGTTGTCCGGTACTGTTAATCGACCGCGACATGTTTGGCAATAGACTTGGAAGTTGCTATGTGACTGTATTCTTCATCAACAGAGAATTGTCACTGGAATAAGAGGTACAATTAATAAATACTTATATAGTTCTGTTAAATTTCATACAATTTCAAACCATATGAAACTATTATAATCAGCTTTTCTTCTTATAATACCTTTTAAACTACTTTGGATGCAATCATTACAATCCTTTTATACTTCCATATAGCTGTTACATGTCATACAATTCCAAACCATACTTAAGTCTTGTGACAGGTTCTCATTGTCGTAATGTAATTTCAACTGATATAGATAGAGCCTTAACTTAAGAATTTCAATGGCTCTCAAACTGCTTCTGCCATAAAATATTTCGACAGTTCTGCCCATATAGATAAATTCCTAATCTTATGCCATAATGCTTCACATCATTCCCAGTAAACATGTCCTTACAATTCTGCCCTTTCAAATAATCATAAGTTCCAGTAACCATGTCATTTCAATGCTGCTACTTGATCAGTAATACAAATATGTCATGCAATCGGATATTATTCACTGCCAACACAGAACAGAATAGTTCTGTCATTTATCTTTTACCTTCAACCACCTTTTCTCATACCTACTGATAAAAAACTTAACATTTTTAATGTACCCGAATGACTGATGTTGTTGTATTATACTGAATTTTACCATGATACTTCCATTTTAAGGTTAACGATCCTTTTGTATGTCTATCTTCATCAACAGTGTGATTTCTATTGTACATAAAAGTTGTATCTTATTTTGGTTTGTATTTGTGTTGGAAGACATGCAATTGTCAACTGCAGAACTGACAAACCTCACATTAATTGAGATTGAGAATATGATGCAATCAAATAGAAGAAGCTTGCGTGAATTCAAAGATATGTCGTTTCCAGAGCTGTATACAATGCGACATGTCGGCAATAGACTGATTTTTGATGAACGTGATTACGATGCTGATTTAGAGCGACAAAACTTCCAGACTCTATTTACGTCTCTAACAGGTATTTCCTCATTATTCAAATCATCGATGCTTTCATTAAACTACAGTTGTATTGATTCTTTTCATTTGAAATTCAAGATGAGCAACGTGCAATCTTTGATACCATAATGGACGCCGTCAAGAAACAAAACGGCGGGGTGTTTTTTTTAAATGGATACGGCGGAACCGGTAAAACGTTTATGTGGAGGACATTATCAAGTGCACTTCGTTCAGATAAAAAAATTGTTCTGGCTGTTGCTTCAAGTGGCATAGCTTCCTTATTATTGCCAGGTGGTAGAACAGCCCATTCGAAGTTCAAAATTCCCATTCCAACGCTTGACAACTCTACTTGCAATGTTGACAAAGACTCTGAGCATTCACGGTTATTCGAAGCTACTGATGTCATAATATGGGACGAAGCACCCATGGCTCATAAGAATTGTTTTGAGGCCTTGGATAAGACCCTTAAGGATGTCATGAGCGATAAGGGTTTTGCAAATATAATTTTTGGTGGTAAGGTAGTTATATTTGGAGGAGATTTTTGACAGATACTTCCAGTTGTTCCAAGAGCAGGCCGTTCTGATATTGTTCATGCTTCCATTTGTTCTTCTTATGTGTGGGACTATTGCCAAGTCTTAACACTAACCAAAAACATGAGACTAAAGAATGGGAGAGACGGTACAACTTCTGATGAACTTGCAGAATTCTCTAAATGGATATTAGATGTTGGCGACGGAAAAATATGTGAACCTAACGATGGATTAGCTGATATAGAAATTCCTCCGGATTTGTTAATTTCCAATTTTGAGGATCCAATAAGAGCTATAGTTGAAAGCACATACCCAAATTTGCTTGCCGACTTTCAAAATGTAGAGTTTCTACAAGGAAGAGCAATACTTGCTTCAACCATTGAAGTTGTTGATAAAATTAATGATTATGTGTTAGACACGATACCAGGTAAACGATTTTTTCTTTTGATGTTTATTTCCGTGTACATGTTTCGTTATTGTATTATTCTTCATAAACATTATGGATTGATTCGCGTTTTCCCATTTATTAGGCGAGGACAAAGAGTATTTGAGTTTTGATTCGATCGATAGAACTGATACAAGTTACACCGAAGCCTATGAATGTCTTACTACAGAATTTCTTAGTAGGCTTAGGACTTCAGGTGTCCCAAATCACAAACTCAGATTAAAGGTTGGTACACCAATAATGCTTATGAGGAATTTGGACCAAAACGATGGTTTGTGTAACGGAACTAGACTAATTGTTACAAGGTTGGCAAATCATGTTATTGAGGCAAAGATCATGTCTGGTAAGAATGTTGATAACATCTTTTACATCCCTCGAATGTCTATGTCACCTTCCAGTCACCGTGGCCATTTAAGGCGATTAGAGACAGTTCCCAATTATTGTGTCGCAATGATGACAATTAATAAGTCTCAAGGCCAATCACTTGATACTGATTGGATTGTATTTGCCTACTCCGTATTCGATCATGGCGATTGTATGTAGCCATTTCAAGAGTTACAAGCAAAAGTGGTCTAAAGATCTTAATACATGATAGTATGAATGTATCAACATCTATCACTACAAATGTTGTATACAAAGAAGTTTTCCAATCTCTTTGTTGATCGGTAAGTACATAATAACAAATATTTTCTTTAATATAAATTGTTTCCGTAAATGCTGTCTAATTTATGCATACTTTATTGTGCAGGTAAAATAGTTGAAAACATCGTTTCCAAGCTGGTTGCGTTGTATCTGAAGACTCGTGATAGTTTCTTATTTTGAAGAGTCATGACAGTCTCTTATTTTGTTACACAATCATGTTTTCAGTTTACATTTTTTAATGTTGTCAAATATGTTTGATACACTAAATTGGACCAAATTAGTTGAAATTTTATTGAATTACATAAAGACGAATTTTCCGATACATGACAATATTAGTTCCACGTTTTATGAATTCTCGACCGGCCCCGTGCGACAGCACGGGTTATCGACTAGTTATTAGGTTAAAATGATAGAGTCTGTTTGGTAAGATCAATTTCTAAACTTATGTCTTATAGTTTATAGCTTATAAGCTCATATGACATTTTAGACATGTTTGGTAACGGTCTTTTGATCACGAGCTTATAGCTTATTTTGCTAGCTTATAACTTATTTTTCAGACGCTATTTCAAATAGCATTTTAGCTTATAGCTTATAGCTTATTATTTTTTCTTCCTTTTCTATCCTTATTATTTTAACAAAAATTCACATTTATCCTTAATAATTTATTTTAATTTAAAATAAAATAATTATATATTAAATATTTTTTATGTCATTTTACATTTATAAGTCAGTTAAACCGTTAAAGTTATCAAGCACTTCAATTAGTTTATTAGTCATCAATCTCAATCATCCGCTATAAGCTATTAGTCATCAATCATAAGCTATAAGTTAGCTTATCAGTCAACCATTATTTTTACCAAACAAACCCAAGTAAAAAGAAAAGTTAAGAAAAATCAAATGGTACAAACGTGAAAACTAATTAAAAATATATAATAAAAAAATGTGTTTGTTTAAAAAACAATATTAAATATAGTAATTTTAAAAATTATAATATTTTATATAAATGACTAATACGATTATAACAAAATAAAAATTTAACACATATATAAATGAATTAATTTATTAATATAAATAAAATATTTTTTTAGACCCAATTAAATTGTTGCCAATCAGTCTTTTGCATTAAGTTTGACCACTAAAAACAAAACAAAATCAAATAGATATATATGTTGCTTGTAACGCTTGTTTTGATAGAATGCAAGAAAAAAATCTTAAACATGTATATAGAAAAAGTGATTTTACAAACAAATAAATTTGACTATCAAATATAAAATTCGAGGCAGTTTTTTGAGAGATTCTGAATTAAAAGTAACATGATATAATCTCTGACACAAATCTTCTTATTCTTTTCATTTTCTTGGCATACTTCAACGTTCTTGATGTATAGTTCTTTGTATGTAGCAGCTAATACTTCAAAGGTCAGTTTTTCATCACTTGAATCTCCATCAGAAATTTACGTACCAGTCAGAGCTGTTACATATTTGTCTGATTCCTCTTGCACCTCCTCTTCAGAGTCTTCATTTGACCATGGTACATTCAATCTTTTGTCTTGTCTTTTGAGATAGGTTGGACAGTCCCATTTGATGTGACCAAAACCTCCACATTCATAACACCTTAGTTCTCTACCTTGAGTGGGTCTTTCCTCACTTTCTACTTTCTTCCCATAATGACTTGTTTTCCTGATGTCGTATGGGATGTTTCGGACATTTGATCTTGAGCTATCTTCCATCGTTTTCAGCACTTTATTGAATTGTCTTCCAAACATGACTATGGTGTTTAACAATCCTTCCTCATTGTTCAGATCATATTCCTCACCTTTCTCTTCAGTGTTGGACTTGTATGCTATGCTTTTAGGTTTCTTCGCAGACCTCTCATTAATACTTAGCTCAAATATTTGAACTGAACCCACTAGTTCATCCACTTTCATGTTGTTGATTTCCTGAGCTTCTTCAATAGTTGTTACTTTCATATCAAATCTCTTAGGTAGAGATCTGAGCATCTTCCTTACCAGCTTCTCTTCTAGTATCTTCTCACCCAAGGCACTATAAGCACTAGCTATTTCAAGAACATTCATATGAAATTCTTGAATGTTTTCTTCTTCTTTCATCCTCAGGTTCTCAAACTTAGTTGTGAGTAACTGTAGTTTTGACATTTTCACCTTGGAAGTGCCTTCATGAGTAGTTCTAAGAATTTCCCAAGCATCCTTGGTCACTTCACATGTATTGATCAGTCTGTAGATGTTTCTGTCAACTCCACCGAATATAGCATTTAAGGCCTTTGAGTTGGCAAGAGTCAGTTCATCATCTTCCTTTGACCAGTTTTCTTCAGGCTTCAGCTCACCAGTATGTTGATTATCAGCTCCAATAATGACAGGATGTGTCCATCCTTTTAGACTAGCCTTCCAATCCCTGTTGTTTAAGGATTTTATATAAGCTGCCATGCGAGGCTTCCAAAGGTCATAGTTAGAACCATTCAGAATGGGTGGTCTATTCAAAACTATTGCCTCCTTGTCCATGTTATCAGAAAGTACTTTCCCTAGATCTCACCCAGAGACATAGCAGGATGCTTGCTCTGATACCAATTGAAATTCTGGTACAAGATATGAGATGTTGAAGGTAATGTCACGACACTTATATCTGCTTTGAACTCAACTTCATAGAACATAATTATAGAGTGTAAAAAGCAATAAAAACACAGAGAGTTGTTAACCCAGTTTGGTTCTAACCAACCTACGTATGGGGGCTTCCAAGCCAAGGATGAAGTTCACAATCAGCAATATTAATTCGGAGGGAAACCTTCCCTGTTTACACTCCTCAACTAATCAGACTACCCAGTGACCCTTCTACCTAAGATACCACACTTAAATATGAGAACCTCTGCTCGCTCCCTAAGTCACACACCGTGACACTCAACAAAATCAAAATTGAAGACACTCTTCAAAGACACACAATCATACTCACTTTAAATCTTATGGTGATTGAAAACTTACAACTCAAAACAAACGTCCAACTCAAGTAAGAATACGAGAGAGGATCACAAAGAACAATTAATAACCAAAATAATAAACAACCATCAATTAAAATCTAGACTTCTAAATCTGAAACGACCAACTGCAAAACAAGGTTTGCATCCTTTAAATAGAGTAACAACAACTAGGGTTACTTTACTCACAAGTCTTCACCGCCTCCTGTTTTTTCTCCGTGAAAGCAGGATATTAAATCGCCAAATATGTTGTTGAAGGCGTTCTCAAGCTTTCTTAGTTGAAGCATACAAATAACAAACAAAGTGACTTCCTAAAAAATTTGCACTTGAATTACTTCTGTCAGTTTCACATGTCAGGACATATGTTGTGACATCTGCTACTTTAGTATTTTTCATGGCATATTTTGAGCATAATGTTTTACCAAAATTGCTGTCAATCCATAGAACCAACAAGTTTGGTATCGAGTCTTTGTTTGAAATACGAAAAATTTGCTTTGCTAATTAGAAAAAATTGGATATTATCGGTGTTTCTGGATAAAAATCCTGAGACCTCGCTATCGTACGTCTCACCATTGAAATGTGCACTGATAACATATTATGGTACAAATGACATTTTTATCTAGGTTTGAGTGTTTGAAATGTTTGATTGTGAGAGAATATACATTGTATGAGAACATATATATAGCTAGTAGTTGATTGTATGAGAACGAATGAGACAAAATTCAAATTTCAAAAATAAAACTTAAGATCCATGTGAGATGGCGCCATCATTGGAATTAACACATAGACGCCATCTTGAATGTATTTTTATAGGCTACTGCCACCTACTCTACATACTGCCACCCCTGCAAGCTATACTGCAACCTATCCCACCACCTAGAATGCAGCCTAGCCTAGTTGAAGCCATCTTGAATGACGCTGAAGCAACTCGATTTTCAAAAATCTTTTAAATTCTCGAAAACAGGTGAAATCGCCACCTAATTTTATTCGTTCTAAAAAGAACGGGGAAATATAGATAAAACCCCAAACAAGCGGATAAGGCGGTCTTCGTGACCAAAAAGTGGGATCGGGAGTCGGTTATGTAAGGGGAAGGTATTAGCACCCCTTACATCCATCGTACTCGATGGGACCCATTTAATTCTACGCATTTGTGTGTGTGTGTTTACTAAGTTATGGATACTAAAAATAAAACAGAATTTGTTTCTTATTATTTTGAGTTTGGCACGGTTTCAGAACCGTGTGCCTACATATTCCCTTGTGCAATGGGAAAGTCAAAACTCTGTAGTTCCTCTTAAAAAGGATTTAATTGGTTGTATTGATTTTATCTGAAAAATCGTGCATTTAGACGTTTCAAATGCTTTGAGCTAGGACTTGTTTTGTTTGTTTGAAAAGCTTAAGTCCTCGCTCGCATTTGGAACGACTATTGCACACTCTTTATCCGAAAAGAGTTTAATGATCGCATATGAGCGAGAAAAGGATTTGAAGTGAGTTGAATTGATTTTATGTGGGTGAAAAAGTACTGAACAACGAGGCTAGCGTCTCACGATTAAAATACTAGAAACTCGAGGAACGAATGTTCGCCCGAATCGTCTATCATCCAAAAGGATTTTCTTATGAAAGAGTGAGGTGAAACGAGTTTCACGTTGTTTAAAGGTCTTTAAGCAATCGACCTAGCGTCCGACGACTTAAAGATTTAAAGTTCAATTAGGACAAGTTTTTAAGCAACTGGTCTAGCGTCCAATGACTTATAAACTTGTATTTGATTATGAAAAGAACTTTTGAAAAGACACTCGACATTGGATCGAGGTTTGGAATTGTAATTATGAAAGTGTTTTAGATGGGGTTCGGTAACGGACCGCAAGAGAAAGAATGATTCGGGTTGAATTGGTGCTTTTTATGTGGATGAAAAAGTACTGAACAACGAGGCTAGCGTCTCACGATTCAAATACTAGAAACCCGAGGAACGAATGTTCGCACAAGTCGTCTATCACCCAAAAAGTTTTCTTGAGAAAAAAGTGAAGTGAAACGAGTTCACGTGATTTAGGAGTCTTTAAGCCATTGGTCTAGCGTCCGATGACTTAAAGACTGAAAGTTCATTTAGGACAAGTTTTTAAGCAATTGGTCTAGCGTCCAACGACTTAAAAACTTGTATTTGATTATGAAAAAGGTTTTGAAAATGCTCTCGACGTTGGATCGAGGTTTGAAATTAAATTGCGAAGGTAATCTGATACGCGTGCTGAGATGAAATGGAAGCGGGTTATGGTTAATCAAGTATATGGACTCAATTAACCTCGTGAGGATAGGTGCTCCTATCCCCAACCATGAGACCCTGGTGCATGGTGATTGGTATATAGACCAATGTTATTTTCGGGTTATGATCGGTTAAAGCAACAAGGGCTTTAACCAATCTCGTGAGGATGGCCATGCCCATCCCCAACCATGAGACCCTTTAAGAAATCGGCGTATGAGCCAATCAAGATGAAATCGAATTGATTTTAATTTCCGTTGTGTGCACAGTGTACATTGGTGAATAGATGCTAAATAAGTAGATAAACAGACAAAATATCATACAATACAATCGGAAATTTAAATAATTAGTAGAGACGATCTTTTCTGTTTGATGAAAAATCGGCTAATAGTTTAATCGATAAGTCATCAAACAAAAACTATCAGATCTAACAATTATTTATTACATCGCAACCAGAATATTATTTACGATAAAATAAATTAATTGAAATAGGCGAAAATTTAGAAATAGCCTGATCGTCTTGATTTTGGACGGAGTGGAAGGAAAACCAGAGACAGATACTCTTGGGCCCAAATAAAGTGCCCAACGAGCCTTCCAAAAAATCCCGTATGAAGTATCAGAGGGCGATGCGTCGTCAATCAGAAAACGGAAACCCGAGGCATACGGAAGCGGTGATAGCACAGGTACATTAGTACAAATAAAATAAAATGAAAAGAGAAAAAATGCTAGAAATTTTTCCTACTAGAGATGGTGACAAATGTCACCACCAACCAAAATGGCCTAATTAACAATATTATTATTAATTTATATTTAAAAATATACTACATTTTTAATTGGTTAAAAAAAATAATAATAATAGTAATTATTAATTAAGAAAATATTAAGGATTAGAAATAATAGTTATAATAATAATAATAATTATTAAGTAGTAAATAATAATAATAATAATAATAATATTAGTTATAATAATAGTAATAATAATTATAATAAAGAAAAATGAAAAGGAAAAACAAACAGAAGAGAAACTCAATCTGTTCTCTCTCGATCGGTCCTCCTCCTCTCACTCATTCCTCACCGTCTTCTCGCCGTCACTCTCTCACGCTCTCATCGGAAATCTCTCTGATTCCTCGCCGTGATTCTGGTTTCGCTCATCTCTCTCTAGCCGCGATTCTGCCGCTCTTTCTCCATCGCGATTCTGCGATCTGTCTTCTCTCTTCTCTCTCTCGATCGGTTTGCATGTGGGTTCTTGATATTGCTTGCTCTGACTTTCGATTTGTGTTACAGGTTATTGATTTGGGATGAAAACGAAAAAAGGAAAAGGATTCCGAAACCCTACCCTTCCACGCGATTCCGGTTGACAACCTTGGAGACGCGTCGAAAGCGAAATCTGGCTTCTTCTTTGCCCGGGTGAGATTGTTGTGATCACTTCTCTTCTTCTTTCTCGCTTCAGAACAAACAAATTTCTGAAACACAATCGAAACTGAAGGTAGTTGGCTAGGGAAGATGATGAATTTATGTTATGATTTTTGCGTTTTCGTTTCTGTTGGTATTTCGGTTTTGATTTCAAATGTTCTCTCAGTTTTGTTCGGACCGATGTTCTGTTTTGACTTACTGGCTTTGGGTTTTTTAGAACAGATGTTGTGTTTCTGATTTTGGCTTTTTTGAACTTCTCCTCTTTTCTCTGATGGCTTTTTCGGTTTGATAAGAACAAATACTACTCTACTTGTTCTGGTTTCTTTTGATTAATATATCTTGAACAACTATTACTGATCTTGGCATGTCTATGTTGCTTGAAATGTGGTCTAACACCATGTTGTAATGATGCTTCTGAGTTTTCCATGCTTGAGGCCATATTGTCTTCTCTGATTTCCTCTGATGCTTGTCCTATCTTCTTTCTCTTTTTGTCCCTGCTACTACCTGCTCTGAGTTTTTCTTGACTTTGTGGCTGATATTTTCTTCTTTTCTCAACTGCTTCTGCTATATGCTTGCTGTCTTGTAACTGACTTTTTTGGGATTTATAATGTTGGATTGTTGTGATGCCTGTTCTGTCGCTATGCCTTTGGGAATCGAACTGTTGCCTTGTGGATTACTTGTTGCCTTGAATTAAAACTGTCGCTTATTAAACTCTTTTCCTTGCTGCCCGGAAACTGTGAACTGATATGCTTGCATTTCGGAAAAATTGTCGCTTATTTTACTTTCTCTCTTGCTGCCGGAAGCGTGAACGATATGCTATTGTCTTCTTGAAGCGTCTTTGTGAATTAGTGTATACCTTGCTGTCCGGATTAAAATTGTCGCTTTGATTTACTTGTTCGTGAACGGGCTGGCCGTGATTTTGAGCAAGCTGTTCGCGATGATTAATCTTTTTAAGATTCTGAGGCTTTTAGCAAAACCCTGATTCCCTCCAACGCCTAATGATGAGTCCCTCGACAAAAGAATAAATCTATGATATTTCGCATTTTGTTTATGTTTCGATCTTTGATTGCTTACTAACAAAGTTTCTTGGTTTGATTTTCATGTACAATGATGATGAGGACGGCATGGCAAGGAGATTGGATCAAAGATGGAAAACTCGAAGATCGAATGGCGATGGATGAAAAACACAGATGAGCTTGAAGATGGAGTGCCAAAGCGATTTCTTTGTATTTAGGCATCAATTCGTAGGAACCTAGAATTGTAACTTCAAATTAGAATAGCAATTGTAATAAGTTTCAAACATTTTATGCACTTGTATACTTCCAATTTGTAACATTCTTGTATCAAAAGTTTGGTAATTTGAATAAAAGCAAATTTGGTTTGAATACTTCTTCTGATTCTTGAATTGCAAAACCAACATTCCATGCTTGTAATAACTTGGAATCATTGACAGATTTATTCTCGTAGCGAACTTTGAATGAAACATATCCCGGCAAAATTTCCCAAATCTTGCAAGAATTCTTGTAGTAGGTTTAGCACATTTGAATGAAGCTTGCATTTGAAAAGTATTCGAAATTTCAATTTGCCAATGTTGGTGTAAATTTAAGACTTAGAATTCGAACTTATAACCTTGAACATTCGAGTTGTTGTAAAAATCCGATAATTCTATTTTGCCTTGTTTCTCAAATAGAATTCAAAATCTTCCTTTGAACTCCAATTCGTGATCAACCTGCTAAAACATAGACCAACATTCCGATTGGCTCGAGAATTTGAACTCCCCTTTGGGCTTGAGAAAGTTTATAGCGTGAAATTCGGATAGATTTGCATCAAACACAATCATCGTACCTTGTAATTGATATAAACTTGGACGTACAAAAATGGTCTAAGGGACTCAAATACTTCTATAGACCATAGACCTTCAAACAAACTTAAAAGAAATCCAAAAAATGGAATAATTGACCGATACATCATAAACTTCAAGAAATTCAGAACCATGAATCTTGACAAATTATTCGTTTTAAATAATTTTGGTGGATACAAGAAAAAGCACGAACGAATGTTCCAAGAAATATTATGGAAAGGAGGGTAAATTTTGGGGTGCGACAGTTGCCCCTATTCAATCATCTTAGACCTGGTAAGTGAGAAAGATTGACGGCTTTTGAACGTACAAGGTGGAAGAGGATTGAATACTAGAGAACCCCGAAAATTTGCCCGACGCGGGAAACCAATGCCACAAAAGAAAGCAGATAACATATCTTGGTTACGGAGCCAAGAAAAACACTTGAAGAGAGAACTTACTAAGCATTAACAGAATGCTTTAATCACAAAAGTACACAGTGAGAAATAACTAGGAGATTTCGACAACACTGGGGATAACCGTGTAACCGAAATGGGTTTGACAATAATTTTAACGAAAATGCTAAGAGAAGAGAAACGAACTTCTCAAGCGAAAAGAAAAACAATTTATTAAGGATTTGACATGACTGAGAACTTAACAAAGAGTTCTCTGATAACTAAGGAATACCTGGAGACCTTGAACAGAATTGAAAAATGACACGGTTGAGAACTTAACAAAGAGTTCTCTGAACTAAGGACTACCTGGAGACCTTACACAGAATTGAAAAATGACATGATTGAGAACTTAACAAAGAGTTCTCTGATTGACATGACTGAGAACTTAACAAAGAGTTCTCTGAGCTAAGGACTACCTGGAGACCTTAAACATAATTGAAATGACATGATTGAGAACTTAACAAAGAGTTCTCTGATAACTAAGGAATACCTGGAGACCTTAAACAGAATTGAAATGACATGATTGAGAACATAACAAAGAGTTCTCTGATAACTAAGGAATACCTGGAGACCTTAAACAGAATTGAAATGACATGATTGGGAACTTAACAAAGAGTTCCCTGATTGACAGGATTGAGAACTTAACAAAGAGTTCTCTGAACTAAGGGCTACCTGGAGACCTTAAACAGAAACGAAATGACATGATTGAGAACTTAACAAAGAGTTCTCTGAATAGATGATTGAGAACTTAACAAAGAGTTCTAAGGACTACACAGAGACCTTAAGTAATTGAAAATGACACGGTTGAGAACTTAACAAAGAGTTCTCTGAACTAAGGACTACCTGGAGACCTTACACAGAATTGAAAAATGACATGATTGAGAACTTAACAAAGAGTTCTCTGATTGACATGATTGAGAACTTAACAAAGAGTTCTCTGAATAACTAAGGAATACCTGGAAACCTTACACAGAAATTGAAATGACACGATTGAGAACTTAACAAAGAGTTCTCTGATTGACAGGATTGAGAACTTAACAAAGAGTTCTCTGAATAGATGGCTTAGAACAACATCGGAATTGTTGGTGCGAAGGTGCGAGCCATGGCATGCTGAATGTCTTTGACCGTGTAACTTCCGAGTTACCCGCAGAACAAAATCAGTAGCGCACCCAAGAATACAATTCTCTGGGGATAAACATGACAATATCCAGCACACTGGTGCGATATAGATGTTTATGAAGTCGATACATCTTGTTTCCGACATTTCTGCTGATGAGAGATCTTACTGAACATGTATGGACATGTTGAACAACTTCTGATTTGACAAGATCTTCAATTTGTATGCAGATAGCTTTACCGTTGATAGAAGAATCAGATTCAGTGCCTGTGACTAAAAAACTTCTAGGGTAATGAGCTTCAATTTGCTGACATTGTATGGACAATGCGTTGCAGCAAGTGGATATGTAGATCAACATCTGAGTTGGAGAAATATCTTGAGATTTGAATAAACATTCCACTTGGGTGGACATTTATTGTTGAGTAGTTGATAACTTACTGGGGAAATAAATGCACCAGAAGTTGGATGTAATTTTCGAAACATTCGAGACCGAAATGCGAAATTAGCTGCCAATATTATCTGTTGAGAAGATTCTTGTCTGAAAGAAATCTTTGAAAATACCAAGAATAATGTTGTAGTAGTCCTTTCTGAAGGAGGCTCACTTGGGGAGTGAAATAAGCTTCGTTGGGGAAACTTCGTAAGAAAACCGTGTGGAAAATTCACTGGGGATTCCCGGTTGAATAATTTTGTTGACGTTAGAGTCCTTTGAAAGAGACAACTGTTTCGCTGGGGAAGAAGTCTCGGTTGGAGAAACCAAATCAGTTGTTGAGATCCATACAATTATATAACTTGTCGGAGAATAGAGGATATTTTTGTCGTCGAGAACTAATCCTTCAATTTGATCCTTACGAGGATACTTACAGTTCGGTTGAAAAACAAAAACAAATAGCAAGCTAATGTATGAGTATGATATGCATGATATGATATGCATGATGTGATTTTTCTAATGCAAATGATGCATGATTTCACATCTTGAGAGAAGGAAGATATCCGGGAATCAATGAACGATCTTGTTGTCATAAGAGTTCGGATGATCGATCGATTCTCGGGAAGAGACTTCATTGGGGAGTTGACATGATTGTCGATTATCTTTCAACCAAGCGTTCGACTTGCCCTGGGGAGAAAAACTAAATTGTCATTTGAGAAAATTCTTCTATTTGTACTTGGCTTTATTCTGAAAAGACCCCGAATCCTGACTAGGGTTTATGCATGAATATATTGTATATGATATGTCTGAGTAAAGCGACGTGATTGATGCATAACGATTACTTATGTAATGATTTATGCATGTATGGATTATTGGATATGTACCAAATGAAATTCGGCCTTGAAGGGTGAATTATCAGACGAGAACTGACTTTTAAGATAAACCACCGACGAGGCGGGTTTAAATGATAACGTCGAGAACCGACTACGAGACGTGGCGGATTTTAATTAATCGGCGAACCGACTACGAGGCGGGTTTTAATGCGATCAGACGAACCGACTACGACGTGCTGGATTTAATAATAGCGGTCGACGAAGCGACTACCGGCGTGAACTGGATTTAATTTTAACAATCGACGAACGACTACGGACGTGGTGGATTTAATTAACCCAACAAGGTCGAATTTTTATTGCACAATATGAGATGCATGATTTAATGCCTGATTTATGTTAGTGTATGCAATACGTTTTAACTGTATGATTGGTAAGGCATGAAGATGCTATGACTGTTTGACTGGTTAAGACCAAGAGAGATTCTTGAAACAATTTTCCCATCAAAAGGAAGTTGTTAGCATGATTCCCTGCCACTCAAATTGAGCACAATAGTTGTTGACACTTGAGAGGAGAATTTGAGCATCGAAGACACAGAACTAAATTGTCCGTATATAGCATTCATTGCCCAAATCTGTTGATTATCTGAAGAGATTTGCTTTGAGAGGATGCCGGAAACAGTTTACAGTAATCTGATACTGGGGTGGTTTGCCCCAGAATTTGTGTTCCAACGCAGGATGCCCCTGATTAGCAAATCCTTTGAGAGATATTATCGTATCTCGATTGGACTGCCCCAGATTGACTGAATCTTGAAGGGTTGACTTCACTATGCTATAGAAATAGCATGAACCAATATGCTCCTTGGAAGTATTTCAACGTGCCAACGTGACTTCTTCAGATTGATCGCATTTGGATAATTGGCTATGCAAACATAGGGAAGACTTGCCCCAGGATGAGCTCTAGAGAGACTCCTATGTCTCAAGTAATTGCCGACCAACGCATATGAGCAACTAACTTGATGGAACGAGAACTTTACAAGGCTTCAAAATCTCAAGTAAATGTCTCGATTGATTGAATCATGAAGCACGGTTATCCTGGTTAACCGCTCTTTGAGAAAACCAAATCACTGCGATTGCTCTTTAAGGATTTGCCGGATTGGCAAAATTCGAGGCTGAATTTCGATTTGATTGCCCCAAATTCACGAGAAGACAACTTGTGACATGCTCAAAGGAATCCTTAGTCGTCATGCCCCTTGCCACAAAGAGATGATCAAGTCTTTCTTCTTTGGACAAAGTTAAACTCTTCACTGATGTTCATTATGAGAACTTCTTTAATGTCAAACAAATGTTTTACATGTAGAAGAATGTTTATTGTGACAATTATAATGCAACATTTATGTGTCTTGAAGTTTTGTATGAAAAACATGACTTTTTGCGAGTGAAACACTTTTGGAGTGCAACACTGAAAATTTTCTTTTTTGAAAGATAAGACGAGCATATGATACCAACACAGGTACTTAGCACACTTGTGAGTCGTGCGCGATCTCTTTGTTATATGCTCTTGATTTAACCCATGCTTCAATTAGGACTTTTGAGGGTTGTAACGTGGTCTGGTTCACGGGTTTTTTAGAAAAAAGGATTTTTAGGCTCAAAATATTTGGTGCCCGCCCATTCTCCATGATGTCCTTCAGTCCTAAGTTCAACTATCCTGATACGAGCACTCATCTCTCGAGAGGAGTTATGACGGTTGAGGAACCGATCTGAGGTTTCTTGGACACGTGACCACTCACATTTTGTCTTTTGGTATTTGACCACACAACTTGTTCTTTGTTGAAAAATCTTTCTTTGATAATCCATTTCCAGATTTTTTTTTCTGACTTTTGCCTGACTTTTGCCTAAGCGCCTTATTACTAAGTTTCGACTTAGCGGGCTCTTTGTCTTTTTCTATTCATCTCTTTTTTGAACAAGTCGTGGATTTATACACAACCATTGATTTGTTAGAAGTGAGGGTGGCTGTCTGAGTCTGAAGGATAACCGTTATGGTGTCGTCATCTGTTGACCTTCTGATGTGCGAGAGATACCCAACATGGTATCATGCTCTCATGACGCACACTATTGATAGATGGAGGTCGACTACTGCGGTTTTGACCTTTCTCAACCTTTTGAAGGATAGCCATTGTTGTATCCTTTGATGCTCTCTTGATGAGTTCTGAACGCCCGACCAAAATGGCTGAACACTACCTGCCCACAGGGTAAAATGAGGGTTTTTCCTGAATAGAAAAGAAACTCCTACTTCAAGGCTCAAAGGGGTTAACGAGGGTCTATCTCCCTTATAACTCCGGTGTTTGGGAATTTGAAACAAGGCCTGTACATCATAAGCAGGGTTCTACTCAAAAGCACATGACTAGAGACCTGACATTTTTTAATCATCGTCATCCTCCCTCCAAATCTTTGCCTAAGCGAAAGAAATGGTAACGTTGGTATCTAAATGCTCGCAAATCAATTAAAGAGTGATAACGAATGGATTGAGTGATAACGAATGGATTACTTCAAGACAAACGTATTCATTGCATTAAGATAAAAACAAACAAGTTTCTACATGCAAACAAAGTTTAAACAGTTAAACAAGATACACATGAAAATGCGAGAAAGAAATAAGCAGTCGTTGTTGAGGAGACTCGGGCTCCATCCTGACTTGTTGATTCAGATGACTTTCAGTGGTCTTGGTGATCACTTGAGTACCGGGCTGCCATTCACAAACAGGTTCCCTCCTTGAAGAATCAAATACTTCTGGTCAATCAACTGTTGAACTTTGGCTTTGTAGGCGTTGCAATCCTCGTTGAGTGGCCTCTTGTACAAACATGGTATCCACATCGCGTTATGATCATAACCAAGCGGAAAACCTTTGGTGGGTTAAGAAATTTAGGAACCACAAATGAACTTTGAACGGATCGGCGGTTGTTGTAAGTCATGGAATTGGATCGAGGAGCATTCCTTCTTTCCAAATTACTTGAGGTTTTGCAGATTCGATGTTCACTTTGATATCCACGGCCTTGACCTTGTTTCCTCGCATGAGTGCCCCATGGTTCTGGTGCTGTGGACCGAGAAGCATCGGTCGATCTTGACCATTGCTACATACGGAGGTTGACCATAAGGTATAGGAGGTGGAGCTTGGAGCATCCCAAATTGCATTAGTTTCATAATCCTCCTCCTCCATTTGAGAACCTCTGAAGAATTCTTCCCCATCAACTTGGCTACTCGAGGTATCTTGGAGCTTTCCCCTTTTGAGACCGCTCTCGATGCGTTCTCCCACCATCACCAAGTCAGAGAAACTTGAAGATGTACAACCTATCATTCTTTCGAAGTATGAATTAGGTAAGGTATTCAAAAACAAGTCAACCAACTCCCTATCAAGCATTGGAGGTTTAACTCGGGAAGCCAACTCTCTCCATCTTTGAGCATACTCCTTGAACGACTCGTTAATATTCAGAGAAAGATTCTGTAATTGGATACGGGTCGGAGCCATGGAAAGGTTGAACTCGTATTGTTTCAGGAATAAGGAAGATAAGTCTTTCCAATTATGAACATCCTTTTTCTCCAATTGCGTGTACCAATCCAGAGATGCCCCACTAAGACTGTCTTGAAAACAATAGATGAGAAACTTTTCATCATGAGCATATGCAGACATCTTGCGGACAAACATCTTCAAATGAGTCTCTGGACAACTAACACCTTTGTACTTCTTGAAGTTTGGCATTTTAAACTTTGGTGGAATCACGACGTCTGACACTAAACAAAGGTCGTGACATCTAGACCAACGATATCGTTTCCATTCAATACCCTCAATTGTTCCTTTAGATCAAGACACATTCGTCTGGCTTCAGTATCTTGAGGAGCTCTGGTGTTGACCATTGAATTCGTTCCTTGAGAATTCTGCACGTAGTTGACGCACCTAGGCTTCTTAGCAGCATGAAGATGTGAGATACAATCTTCTTGAACCGTCGATTGTTTTTGGACCGTAGGGATTGCTTTGGATAGAGCATTGAGCACCAATCGAGGTTGAATAGGATCATCTACATGCAGATGAGAATCGTACATTGGATTATACATAACAGTAAATCCTGATGTGGAATCTGTAGTAGCATCTTGGGAATTGTCCTCCGAAGAAGCTAGCATGGCCTCCAGCATTTGATCCACCTTGTCTTTCATACCTTCTAGGTCTTCTCTTATCATAACTTGATTATGTTCCAATTGGTCCATCAGACTTGCCAGGAGTGCAGGAAACCAGCTAACTGGCCAGGAACAAAAGGTGACATGAGCTTTTTGTAGTGGAGGAGAAAATGCATGCATGTTGATGAATACAAATGCATGATAATGGCAACGCATGTAAGAATGCGATGTAATATAGTAGTAACGCATGTAAGAATGCGATGTAATGGTAATGCAAATAAGAATGCAACATGACGATAATACATATAAGAATGCCATATGATGGTGATGCATGTAAGAATGCAACGATGGTAATGCATGTAAGAATGCAATGATGGTGATGCATGTAAGAATGCAATGATGGTGATGCATGTAAGAATGCAATGTGATGCGATACATTTGATGTTATGCGCGAAATCACATGTAAAGCAAAATAGCACAAGGGTTTAAAAGGACGGTCGGACATGGTTTCGACGTCTACCCACAATTCCCCAAACAAGGTTGGTTCTAATGTTTTCGTGCTAAATGCTTCTCGGAGACTCAGATCCCCTTTTAAAAATTATACCGCCATGACGATAATATTTTCAAAAGTATACTCCAAGAAGCGGCTCTTAAAGGGATACTCAAAAATCCTTTGAGCGGTCGGTTTATTTTGGACATCCTAATACTTAGAGTTATAGGCCCTTTGTCCAAGAATTATCATCCCGCACTATTGTACGGTGCAATAACTCCCTTAAAAAGACCAACTCTAAGTCGTGGTCTTCACGGCGATCCAAGGAACACGGATGTCCAATGGACCTAAGCTACTCAACCACTCTAAACTTATGTTTCCTAGAAGCCTGGGTATTGGGCTTATCTATGAACCATAACCAACAAATGCCCCAATATCAAAATACATCACAGGATATATAAGAAATAATGGGCAAGGAATAATAAACACACAAGCGAAGAATTAAATTAGGGTTAACTCGCTTAAAAAAAATTATCCCCAGTGAAGTCGCCAACTGAAGCAACTCGATTTTCAAAAATCTTTTAAATTCTCGAAAACAGGTGAAATCGCCACCTAATTTTATTCGTTCTAAAAAGAACGGGGAAATATAGATAAAACCCCAAACAAGCGGATAAGGCGGTCTTCGTGACCAAAAAGTGGGATCGGGAGTCGGTTATGTAAGGGGAAGGTATTAGCACCCCTTACATCCATCGTACTCGATGGGACCCATTTAATTCTACGCATTTGTGTGTGTGTGTTTACTAAGTTATGGATACTAAAAATAAAACAGAATTTGTTTCTTATTATTTTGAGTTTGGCACGGTTTCAGAACCGTGTGCCTACATATTCCCTTGTGCAATGGGAAAGTCAAAACTCTGTAGTTCCTCTTAAAAAGGCTTTAATTGGTTGTATTGATTTTATCTGAAAAATCGTGCATTTAGACGTTTCAAATGCTTTGAGCTAGGACTTGTTTTGTTTGTTTGAAAAGCTTAAGTCCTCGCTCGCATTTGGAACGACTATTGCACACTCTTTATCCGAAAAGAGTTTAATGATCGCATATGAGCGAGAAAAGGATTTGAAGTGAGTTGAATTGATTTTATGTGGGTGAAAAAGTACTGAACAACGAGGCTAGCGTCTCACGATTAAAATACTAGAAACTCGAGGAACGAATGTTCGCCCGAATCGTCTATCATCCAAAAGGATTTTCTTATGAAAGAGTGAGGTGAAACGAGTTTCACGTTGTTTAAAGGTCTTTAAGCAATCGACCTAGCGTCCGACGACTTAAAGATTTAAAGTTCAATTAGGACAAGTTTTTAAGCAACTGGTCTAGCGTCCAATGACTTATAAACTTGTATTTGATTATGAAAAGAACTTTTGAAAAGACACTCGACATTGGATCGAGGTTTGGAATTGTAATTATGAAAGTGTTTTAGATGGGGTTCGGTAACGGACCGCAAGAGAAAGAATGATTCGGGTTGAATTGGTGCTTTTTATGTGGATGAAAAAGTACTGAACAACGAGGCTAGCGTCTCACGATTCAAATACTAGAAACCCGAGGAACGAATGTTCGCACAAGTCGTCTATCACCCAAAAAGTTTTCTTGAGAAAAAAGTGAAGTGAAACGAGTTCACGTGATTTAGGAGTCTTTAAGCCACTGGTCTAGCGTCCGATAACTTAAAGACTGAAAGTTCATTTAGGACAAGTTTTTAAGCAATTGGTCTAGCGTCCAACGACTTAAAAACTTGTATTTGATTATGAAAAAGGTTTTGAAAATGCTCTCGACGTTGGATCGAGGTTTGAAATTAAATTGCGAAGGTAATCTGATACGCGTGCTGAGATGAAATGGAAGCGGGTTATGGTTAATCAAGTATATGGACTCAATTAACCTCGTGAGGATAGGTGCTCCTATCCCCAACCATGAGACCCTGGTGCATGGTGATTGGTATATAGACCAATGTTATTTTCGGGTTATGATCGGTTAAAGCAACAAGGGCTTTAACCAATCTCGTGAGGATGGCCATGCCCATCCCCAACCATGAGACCCTTTAAGAAATCGGCGTATGAGCCAATCAAGATGAAATCGAATTGATTTTAATTTCCGTTGTGTGCACAGTGTACATTGGTGAATAGATGCTAAATAAGTAGATAAACAGACAAAATATCATACAATACAATCGGAAATTTAAATAATTAGTAGAGACGATCTTTTCTGTTTGATGAAAAATCGGCTAATAGTTTAATCGATAAGTCATCAAACAAAAACTATCAGATCTAACAATTATTTATTACATCGCAACCAGAATATTATTTACGATAAAATAAATTAATTGAAATAGGCGAAAATTTAGAAATAGCCTGATCGTCTTGATTTTGGACGGAGTGGAAGGAAAACCAGAGACAGATACTCTTGGGCCCAAATAAAGTGCCCAACGAGCCTTCCAAAAAATCCCGTATGAAGTATCAGAGGGCGATGCGTCGTCAATCAGAAAACGGAAACCCGAGGCATACGGAAGCGGTGATAGCACAGGTACATTAGTACAAATAAAATAAAATGAAAAGAGAAAAAATGCTAGAAATTTTTCCTACTAGAGATGGTGACAAATGTCACCACCAACCAAAATGGCCTAATTAACAATATTATTATTAATTTATATTTAAAAATATACTACATTTTTAATTGGTTAAAAAAAATAATAATAATAGTAATTATTAATTAAGAAAATATTAAGGATTAGAAATAATAGTTATAATAATAATAATAATTATTAAGTAGTAAATAATAATAATAATAATATTAGTTATAATAATAGTAATAATAATTATAATAAAGAAAAATGAAAAGGAAAAACAAACAGAAGAGAAACTCAATCTGTTCTCTCTCGATCGGTCCTCCTCCTCTCACTCATTCCTCACCGTCTTCTCGCCGTCACTCTCTCACGCTCTCATCGGAAATCTCTCTGATTCCTCGCCATGATTCTGGTTTCGCTCATCTCTCTCTAGCCGCGATTCTGCCGCTCTTTCTCCATCGCGATTCTGCGATCTGTCTTCTCTCTTCTCTCTCTCGATCGGTTTGCATGTGGGTTCTTGATATTGCTTGCTCTGACTTTCGATTTGTGTTACAGGTTATTGATTTGGGATGAAAACGAAAAAAGGAAAAGGATTCCGAAACCCTACCCTTCCACGCGATTCCGGTTGACAACCTTGGAGACGCGTCGAAAGCGAAATCTGGCTTCTTCTTTGCCCGGGTGAGATTGTTCTGATCACTTCTCTTCTTCTTTCTCGCTTCAGAACAAACAAATTTCTGAAACACAATCGAAACTGAAGGTAGTTGGCTAGGGAAGATGATGAATTTATGTTATGATTTTTGCGTTTTCGTTTCTGTTGGTATTTCGGTTTTGATTTCAAATGTTCTCTCAGTTTTGTTCGGACCGATGTTCTGTTTTGACTTACTGGCTTTGGGTTTTTTAGAACAGATGTTGTGTTTCTGATTTTGGCTTTTTTGAACTTCTCCTCTTTTCTCTGATGGCTTTTTCGGTTTGATAAGAACAAATACTACTCTACTTGTTCTGGTTTCTTTTGATTAATATATCTTGAACAACTATTACTGATCTTGGCATGTCTATGTTGCTTGAAATGTGGTCTAACACCATGTTGTAATGATGCTTCTGAGTTTTCCATGCTTGAGGCCATATTGTCTTCTCTGATTTCCTCTGATGCTTGTCCTATCTTCTTTCTCTTTTTGTCCCTGCTACTACCTGCTCTGAGTTTTTCTTGACTTTGTGGCTGATATTTTCTTCTTTTCTCAAGCTTACGCTATATGCTTCTTTGTCTTATCGACTTTTTGGGATTTATAATGTTGGATTGTTGTGATGCCTGTTCTGTCGCTATGCCTTTGGGAATCGAACTGTTGCCTTGTGGATTACTTGTTGCCTTGAATTAAAACTGTCGCTTATTAAACTCTTTTCCTTGCTGGAAGCGTGAAGATATGCTTGCATTTCGGAAAATTGTCGCTTATTTTACTTTCTCTTGCTGCGAAGCGTGGTGATATGCTACATCTTCTTGAAACGTCTTTGTGAATTAGTGTATACCTTGCTGTCCGGATTAAAATTGTCGCTTTGATTTACTTGTTCGTGAACCGGGCTAGCCCGTGATTTGCGAGCAAGCTGTTCGCCGATGATTAATCTTTTTAAGATTCTGAGGCTTTTAGCAAAAACCTGATTCCCGCCAACGCCTAATGATGAGTCCCTCGACAAAAGAATAAATCTATGATATTTCGCATTTTGTTTATGTTTCGATCTTTGATTGCTTACTAACAAAGTTTCTTGGTTTGATTTTCATGTACAATGATGATGAGGACGGCATGGCAAGGAGATTGGATCAAAGATGGAAAACTCGAAGATCGAATGGCGATGGATGAAAAACACAGATGAGCTTGAAGATGGAGTGCCAAAGCGATTTCTTTGTATTTAGGCATCAATTCGTAGGAACCTAGAATTGTAACTTCAAATTAGAATAGCAATTGTAATAAGTTTCAAACATTTTATGCACTTGTATACTTCCAATTTGTAACATTCTTGTATCAAAAGTTTGGTAATTTGAATAAAAGCAAATTTGGTTTGAATACTTCTTCTGATTCTTGAATTGCAAAACCAACATTCCATGCTTGTAATAACTTGGAATCATTGACAGATTTATTCTCGTAGCGAACTTTGAATGAAACATATCCCGGCAAAATTTCCCAAATCTTGCAAGAATTCTTGTAGTAGGTTTAGCACATTTGAATGAAGCTTGCATTTGAAAAGTATTCGAAATTTCAATTTGCCAATGTTGGTGTAAATTTAAGACTTAGAATTCGAACTTATAACCTTGAACATTCGAGTTGTTGTAAAAATCCGATAATTCTATTTTGCCTTGTTTCTCAAATAGAATTCAAAATCTTCCTTTGAACTCCAATTCGTGATCAACCTGCTAAAACATAGACCAACATTCCGATTGGCTCGAGAATTTGAACTCCCCTTTGGGCTTGAGAAAGTTTATAACTGTGAACTGAAATTCGGATAGATTTGCATCAAACACAATCATCGTACCTTGTAATTGATATAAACTTGGACGTACAAAAATGGTCTAAGGGACTCAAATACTTCTATAGACCATAGACCTTCAAACAAACTTAAAAGAAATCCAAAAAATGGAATAATTGACCGATACATCATAAACTTCAAGAAATTCAGAACCATGAATCTTGACAAATTATTCGTTTTAAATAATTTTGGTGGATACAAGAAAAAGCACGAACGAATGTTCCAAGAAATATTATGGAAATGAGGGTAAATTTTGGGGTGCGACAGACGCCTATGTACAACTTCATATGAAGGCTTCATCTCACATGGATCCTAGGTGACACGTGTGTTGCATGCAACCATGACCCCAACCACCTCATTAACTCAGTTGTTGACAGAATCGCCTATAAATATGGCACTTCAGAGGATTTTTTTACATCACCAATCTTCACTCTCTCTTATACAAGAGGCCAAGGTATTTTTTTTAACCACACTTAGAGCACATTATAGTTCTCTTGAGTCGAACGAAAATTCCACCAAGCAACAAAAAATAATTAAGACTCAAAATTATATTATGATATTACTTGGTAGCCTATTATTCTCCCAAAGTACAGGAAATAGCGTGAATTTTATGTACTTAAGTTTGCTTGGCGACATTGATATAATAGGAAGATATAATTGGGGTTCTGCAGTTTTAGCCCATCTTTACAGTTCCTTATGTAAGAATGCTATGAAAGACAAAGTTACATTTTATGGTTGCGCTTTCTTGATACAAGTATGGTGTAAGTACATATCTTATATATTTAATTATTTATGTCTTTGCTATATATACATACTTAATTTATTATATGTTCATTCATTTAGGTATAGTGTAAGGGGTATGGATTATGACAATAATCCAAGATTCAATATCGTTTGTAACACCTCAAATTCTACCCAAAAATTGTATTAAAAATCAGAGTAATAAAAATTTTCAACAAAGCATGGGATGTCATATTTCAACATATACAACGCGAACAAATCAGATACATAACACTTTCGTCATCAGGGGATCACATATCACTTGTAACAACTTTTAACACAAAACATTATTTATATTACTATGCAGCGGAATTCATAGTTATACAACTTAAAACAACTCATCATCTTTATTCACTCAAACAACTTGAAACATCATGTTCAACTTCCAAAGTACTTAACAACTTTTATTTCACAACATCACTTAAGATTCAACAATTATACTAATAACATAAAGAGTTAACAATATAAACGACATATACAGAAACATCCCCCGAGTGCTACCTATCAGAGCAATTGACATCAACTTGAACTAACAACAACTAATTCTTCATTCCTAAATACCTGCACGTTACCAGTATAAAGGCAACGACGAAACAAATGAAAGGGGTGAGAGATCTACCAATATAAGCAAGTGTATGATAAATAATATGCTAGGATTAAATCATACAAAATTATCACATCGCAATCAACAACATTATAAACCACTTCACAATCAGCAACAACATAATTCACTTCACTGTTAACAACAACATAAATCACTTCACACCACAACAATTATATTTATGATAATTCAAATGAGACTCAATAGTGCATATGCACGTGGTACTAGTGGAGTAAACTCCCAACGTAAACAATTGTCAGGTTATCAAGGCACAAAGAATAATAAGCTTTCAACGTAATCATTTTTCCAATACAGACCGTCACAAATCGCAGATACAGGCCTTCACAAATGCAAATGTATGTAACTCAATAATGCACAACCACCACATAAACAACAAATTCACGTCGCCAGGCATAAGCCTATATCACCAAATTCTTTACCAATAAATAGAGGTAAACATCGTCACTGAAACATCCTGCAATTTCGCATAAAATAGCAACAACATACTACAACATACACATCGCTAATAATTCACAAGGAAAATAACAACGCAACATAATTCACAAAACAAACCAATCACAAATTTACCTACTAACATATACTAACTACCTCGACAAGTTTCAATTAATTCCGGACGACTAATTATACCGCCTAATTCTACGAATTCGACTGGTTCGGTATTGTTTTTATCCACTTTATTACTATTGTCATTGCTTAGTTATTTGAATCTACACTGTAGTATTCATTACAATTGTTGTTGCAACTTTTTCAATCCAATCTGCTATTAATTCACATAAACTAAAATTTCCATTATCTTTTCTATTACCATTTAACCCCTGCTAATTATATTTATATACTATTATGATCATCATTCGTTATTATAATTATCATTATCATTAATACTGCTATTGTCAATTCAACATAATTTTTATAGAAATAGTCTGCTATTATACTATTCTTCTGTAGCCACGTTATTAATACTACCATGAGTGTGCTATTATTTAAATGAGACTATCTAACAGTGTCAGCCTCTTAATGTACATAATCAAAGTGATGACACTACAGACCAAATAAAACAACCCACCAACAACCAAAATTTTAACGTGGGCCACCCATCATGGCCAAGGGCGGACGTCCCACCCCTCCAACACCCCAGGGGTGGTCGCCTCACCCGCTTAACTCTTTTGGGTGGTCGCCCTCCTTCTTTGTGGCATAAGGGGAGGTCGCCCCACCTTACATACATGTGTATCATTTTCTTCTTTTCTCAGGGTGTCCGTCTTACTTTCTTATTCATCAATTAATCTATCCGCTCCAATTCCTTTTCTCACCGATTTTTTCCAAATTAATTTCCAGGAAGGTACCAACCAACATAGTCACACAATTACTACATAAACCATTATTTCATCAATCGATCAATGCCAACAACTATCGGTACAAAATTAAATAATTATCCTACACACAATTTACACACAACAGAGATAATTCTATACAATTCGTTCCCCATATACGATTCATCATAAACCCAATTATGGAGTTAGAACCACACCCTTACCTGAATTTAACGGTCGCTCAAAATCCAATCGAATTCTTAATTTATGTTCGAATTCCAATTAGGCTTTCTGGTCTGAAATTCCTCTTCCGGCGGTTGAATCCACAAACTCTTGCTTTCTCCTCTTTTTCCCACGTACAACAACTTTCTTCTTCTCTTAACCTAATTATTTTTGTTTTATATGGAAACCAACTTAATAATATTAATAATAATATTGTTCTATTGGGCCTATTATTCACACCTCCACATTACTATATATCACACCACAACTATACCAACTTAAATAAAATAAAAGTCCAATAATAATATTATTATTTCTAATATTATTTCTCCAACATAACCAACCTTATAAATCTCCCTACTAACTGACTAAATAATCTAATTACGCCGATTAATTCCCAAATTCGACTAAATTCAATAATTAAATACTTAAATAATTTAATTAAATAATTAATTAAATTATGGGCGTTACATCATTCTTTATCGAAATCTATTGGACCACATTGGCTCGACTGATGTATGTAGTTCCTCTTAACTCCAACTATTTTTAACGTATATTACTTTAAAATTTATCCTTAATCTGATTATTTTTTATCAACAGTTCATCTGAAGACCATACTTGACTTTGGACCATGAACCCAACCCAGAGGACACACATATTTGGACTAAGAAGACTGGTATTATACGATTTAACATTGTGTAAATGCACCACAACGACCGTGTGAAGATGCAATTTGGTATGCATCAAGACATACCCCGCGATCTAATATGTTTGCGTCCTTGGAATCTCAGAAGGGTCGATGCTCAATGAGGATATGAAAATTGGAAAGATTATGCTAGGGATTTGTGTAACATGTGGAAAAGGCGTCGGGAACATGTCTTACAATTTCCTGTTTTCCTCGATCAAGAAATTATGCGACACACTAATTAATATATTGATTGGTACAGATCCGTAACGAACCCATAAATATATGTGTCTCACCCCCTATAAGGGACTAAAATGTTTAAAAACCAAATAAGGGACTAAAATCGTGAAAATACCAAAATAGGGGGAGCAAAACTGTAATTTAGCCTAATAAAAATAATGTTAAATTTATTATGAGACTATTAAATTTAGAGTGAGAAAGTTGAACAGTTTTTTTTTTTAAAAATTAATGTAATAATCATTACTTTTAAGAGTAATAGATTGAATAGATTTATTATTATTATTATTATTATTTTAATAGTTGTAATAGATTTTATTTTTATTATTGTTATTTTTAATAGTGGTAGTTTATTATTTATATTATTATTATTATTATTAATTATTAATGTAGAATAAATTTAAGAAAAAAATAGAATTATAGTTAATATTAAGAAACATAAATTAAAATATTGTTTAGTCAACATTTTCGTATTAGAATCTATCTATCCACGAAATTATCATATATACCTTCAAAACATAGGCACGAAATTATAAAAAAGGACATATTTTAGAAAATAAAATAGTAAGCGTTTAAAACTTAAAACGAAATGAAAAATAGAATTCTTTTAAGATAGTATAAAAAGAGACATGTAATTGGTATGTTTAATATAAAATTATAAAAAGTAGTTGAAATAGTGATAGAATCTTCATATAGTTTCTACCATTCAATTCATTTCAAAAGAAGCAATTCATAATATTAACAATAAAGATGAGAGAAAGGAAATAAAAATAAAAATCTTACAATGAAATTTTTACCATACAACCGAAATAATATAAACAACATGTTACTATTTCATATACAAAAAATAATGAACAAAAAGAAAAAAAAGAATGATATACGTTCAATGTTAATGTTACAATGTTTAAGGAAAACCAAAGAAGTTTAAATTAAAATATTATTGTGTCTACCATTTTGGTTGAGGAATGATATGTCAACAAAATTCTCATATTTATATCTCCTAAGTTAGAATTTTTTTTTTTTTTGAATAACTAAATTTTTCAAAAATAACCATTATTTCAAAAAAATTATCGAAATGACCACTTTTTGGGCAGAATTATACTATCTCGTCACTTCAGTGGCGGCTACCCTTAGTTTAAGGGCAAGTCGTCACTCCCAGTGGCGACTTATCTCTATTTTAGGACAAGTCGCTACTCTTAGTGGCGACTTATCTCTATTTTAGGGCAAGTCGTCACTCTTAGTGGCGACTTATCTCTATTTTAGGGCAAGTCGCCACTCCCAGTGACGACTTTTGTTAAAAAATAGAGATAAGTCGCCACTGGGAGTGGCGACTTGCCCTAAAATAGAGAGAAGTCGCTATTGGGAATGATGACTTGCTCTAAAATTAAGGGTAGTCGTCACTGAGAGTGGCGACATAGTATAATTTTGCCCAAAAAATGGTAATTTCTGTCATTTATTTGAAATACTGGTTATTTTTGTAATTTTTTTGAAAAACTTGATTATTAAAAAAAAATTCCTTAAATTAATGAAAAATTATAGAAATGAAAAGTTTTATGAAATATTAAATTAAAATATATTAAAAAAAGAATTAAATACTTCATAAAACAAAGATATTAAAATTATAGAATTAAATAGAAATGAAAAGTTATAGACTTAAAGTATTATAAGTTATAGAATTGTAAAAGTCATTTAAATAATTTATTTAAGATATTAAAGTAAAATCTATTAAAATGATAAGTAAAAACTTTATAAATAAATTTTAAAAATTGAATAAAAATTTAAAATTGGGGTACATTAAAAAAATAATTTAATTAAATATAAAATAAAAATATTTTTTATAAATTAAAGTGAGAGCTATTATTGGAAATGAAAAAATGGTATAAATTAGACTAACAAATCAATTGAAATGATTTTTTTTTATAAATGTAAATTTTAATTATTATTACTATTATTTTATATAAATATATATTTATAATAATAATTATTATTTTTATTATTATCGTTATTATTATTATTACTTTTTATTAAAAATAATTATAAAAAAATTATAATGTAATATCTTACGATCTATCATTTTATAATATAAATTAAAAAGCTTGTTAGTGTATTATATTAATTTTTAATAGTAGTAATTGATTAAATTATTATTATTATTATAATAGTGTTAGTAGAATATTATATTATTTTTATTATTATGAATAATAATAATAATAATAATAATGTAAAATCTATCTACTGTACTTAATTTAAATCCAAGATTATTATGATGACAACTTTGGACACAACCATAACCCAAATCGTGACGTGACATCATATTATAACCCCCAATACTTTTGTTGCATGCTATTAAAATTTAGAATTTTTATTTTATTTATTCTTGTATTTGTTAATTTAGTAGATTTGGTCTTACCCCATTATTGCAATTTTCTTACTTTCTCCATTAATTATATATTTTATTGATAAGATACGATTGAGTTTATTATTATTAATTTAAATCTAATTCAGGAGAAACAACTACTCTTGAAAATATTAATATGGTGTAAATCAATTTAATGAATAAAAAAAGGTTACCATAATAAATTCACAATGTCGAAGGTGTTTATGTTATATTAATTTTTGTTCAAAAAATATATTAATTTAAAAGTTTTAATTCATTTTGTAAGTTGTTTGTAATGAAGATAACTATATTAATATTTGTCTATTTTTTATTCAATATTATGGAGCAAGATTTAAATGTCTGTCTAGTAAAATGTGATATTTTTTATAATGTCTATTATCATTATAATAAATTCATAATATTGAATATTTTTATATTATATTATAATTAATATTGTTATTCATTTTTTAACTTGATTGTAATGAATATAATTATAAAATACTAGTAAATTATTAAATACTTAATATATATATATATATATATATATATATATATATATATATATATATATATATATATATATATATATATATATAAACAATAAAATTTAAAAAATAATAAAATATATTTTATATTTATCTAAATTAATATTTATTGATAATAATTTATAAAATCAATCCACGCATCGCGTGGGTAGATGTCTAATCAATTTTTTTTAAAAAAAATAGAATTAAGATTGATCTTAGAGTAATTCCCTCCATCTCTTCTTTGTTCACATTAGTCTATTGTAGATTTAATTGTTAAGCAAATATGTGAACTCTGTTTTCTAATTATATTGCAATAGTAAGTTCCTGTTTTTTTAATGTAGCATTGAAGTTAGAGCAGAGATGTTCGTGGTTTATGAACTGAATTGAACCATATTAATGGTTCAATTCAGTATTTAAAAACCATTTTAATAAAAAAGTGGTTAATCTGTTAAACCAGTTATAATTCAATTTATAATTAGTTCAAACTAATTTATAGTAAAAAAAATCAATTTAGTATTATTTAACTAGTTTCAAACTAGTTTTATTAAGAAAATAAATTTTTTAATTGATTTTTTTTTATAAAACTTATTTTGAAAAGAATATACTTTTTTATTTTTCTCAAATTTCCATTTTTTTATTTCTAAAAAAAAAGCTCACTTTTTTATATTTTTCGGAAAAATAATTTCAGTTTTTATATTTCAAAAAAACAAATTTTTCAGTTTTTTTCCAGTTTTTTTTTTTTTTTTGAAATTTCTTTTTTTTATTTCTCAAAAAAAGTCCAGTCTTTTATATTTTTCGGAAAAATAATTTCAGTTTATTTTTTTCAGAAAAATAAATTTTTTCAGTTTTTTTTAAATCAAATTTTTATTTTTGAAATTTTTTTCCAGTTTTTTTAAATAAATTTTTTAATATTTTCGAAAAAAAAAGGTTTATTTAATTTTTTTTTATAAAATACTCATTTTTATAATAAAACCAATTTATAATAAAAACTGGTTTTGAACTAGTTTAAAATTGTATTGAAATTGTTTTTATTAAATGGTTCAGTTTAATAACCATTTAAGTGATTCACTTTTTTTATGGTTCAATCAAATTCAATACAGAAATGCAATTCAATTAACCATATTTTGAACACCCCTAGATCAAACCTATTCTTTACAAACTTTGCTTTCAAGAATAAGGGATAAAACTATAATGAATCGAATCAGTAATAGTAAGACTTAAGTTAGCAAGGGAATCAGCACAATCATTCCCTCTCTCTCTCTCTCTCTCTATATATATATATATATATATATATATATATATATATATATATATATATATATATATATATATATATATATATATATATATATATATATATATATATAAAAAATAGGTCGTGCCCGGGCCGACCAGCACTGTGGGTTGGGATTTTTGAACTGCCGCATGCTAAAGCTCACCCCGCCTAAGCTCACTTCGTAAAAGCCCCCCATTCGCTAAAGTCCGTTGCACCTATCCGTTGAGTCTGTCCCGCCTTAAGCCCCTACTTCTTTTAGTTAATTTTAGTCATTCTAATTTTTAATGGTTTTATTTTATACATTTATATGTGAATATCTGCAACATTTTTTAAGTAAAATTTCTTAAAAAGATGCTTTACAAAAAAATATTCTAAGAAATAGGTGAAAAATCTAATTGAGATGTAAAAAAAGTATTAATATATTAAAAAAATGAAAAATACTTAAATAAAAAAAATAGGCAGGTCAGCCCGCCAACTTGGCGGAACGGACTTAATTTTTATGCTCATTATATTCGGTGGGCTTGTCCGTCCCACTTTTTTCTTGACGGGATTAAGGCAAGGCGGGGACGGGTGGTCCGTTTTGCCATCCCTATGCAGCTATACATTTATAACTAATCTATGAATCCGTACATAAAAAAATGCGTTATTTTTTAAATATTTATGTTCTCAATATTTTTATTTTATAATTATAGTTAATTTAAGATACAATATTTTTAAAATAATATATGAAAAATTAAAATATATATTACTTATATAAAACAATTATACTAAAACAATTTTATTTTAAAAATATGATTTTTTTTAAAGTTTTTTGTGAAACAATTTTATTTTTTAGTTACATTTTTATTATATTTTAAAAATAAAAGTGTGTACACCATATCAATATTAACAGAAACATAAAGTTACTAAACAAAATATTGAAGTTATTGATTAAAATATTGAATATTAATGGAAACACGAAGTTACCGATTAATATCAATGAGGACACAAAGCTACTGATAAAAATATTAAATATTATCGGAAATACGAAGTTATTGATCAATATATTGAATATTAACTTAAACACAAAGTTACTAATAATTTTTTTGAATATTAACATAACATTACAACTTTTGAGATTAATTATGACCGTTAGATTAAATAAGTCTACACAATTTCAATACTCCTTATTGCATTAGATTTTGATACCTTTCATCCTTCTCTATTATGGTCAGCCACAATTGTTTCTTTTTAGGGGTTTCTTATTCTAGCCCATAGGGGTGAAAAACACCATATGCAATTTCGAAAATATCTTCAAAAAATCAGAAATATATTTCTTGTTCGCACCCTCATCACTTATAATTCATTTGTTTTGAGATATACACTTAAAAAGGCAAAAAACAGAACCAAAAATGCACTTCCGGTACAAACCAGAAATGCAGTTCCGTTTTTTAATAAAAGAATACATGTTCACCCCAAGTGATTTATGCTACTTTTGTTGTTATGACAACAACTTTATGCTTTATTAGAAATTGGAAATACATTTCTGATTTGTACCGGAAGTGTATTTCCAATTTTATGTCCATGCAATTTAAAAAAGGTGTGCATCAAAATTATTGATTAAAATATTAAAGAGAATATGAAATTACTAATAAATTTTCTTTGTTAAATAATTTATTCTTTCTTTTTATTTTATTGTTATTATATTTTAAATTATTGATCAAAATATTGAATGATAGCGAAAATATGAAATTATTGATCAAAATATTAAATAATAATAATAATAATAGAACAACTGTAATGTTGGTTTAAATATTTTTAACAATAATTCAAAAAAAAAAATTTATATAAAATAAATATATTATTGATTCAAATATTATAGCAACTGATTATTATTGTGTCTTTGAAAAAAATTCATCTTTTATTTTATTATATTTTAAAAACAAATGCGCGTATCATATCGATACTCATGGGACGAATATCCCACTAGTTTCTATAAAAAATTTATGGTTTAAATAGTCTTTTGATTCCTATAAATTTGTGTATTTTTGATTTTTGTCTCTGTAATTTATTTTTCTTAAAAATAATTCATGAATATTAAATCTTTAAAATCAAAATTCGCAGAAAAATCTCCAAATTTTCTGCGGATTTTTTTTCAAATTTTTGAACGGATTTGACTTTGACTAAAATTAAAAAAAAAATTGATATTCAAATATCATTTCCAAAAAAAAATAAACTACAGAGGCTTATGTGGATGAAAAACTATTTAAGCCAAGTTTTATTTATTTTTTGTTGTTACCACCGAAAATAAACCGATGGTAGCAAAACAGGAAACACACTTACACCTCGGAAACGCCTAGTCACGAATCTTATGTGTCATAACATGATTGGCCATAACTAACGGAACCACGCCATAATAATTCTACAATGGAAAAGAAAAACCAGAAAACAAATTTTCATTCACCGTTATTCTAACAAAATCTCAAATCCAAAAAGTTTCAAATTTCGCATTCCAAATAATCAAATCCCTAAAATCTTCATTGTGCAAAACTTTCTAACCACAATGGCAGAAAATCCTCCCGAAACGGCGTCGTTTACTTCCCAACCTTCTCCTTCTCCTTCTCATCCTTCTTCTTCTTCCTCGCTGAAATCGCCACAAGATTCACACCAGGTAGGTTTCACTAGCTACTCCAATTCCACTCCCGTTTCGCAGCTTTGGTTTTTAATTGTTCAATACCAAAATTTGATCCCCTTTTGATATCATTGAACTCAAGCTAGGGTTTGTTATTTTTATGATTTTCGTTTGCTTTTTGAATATGTGAACGGAAATGTGCCAATAATTTTGATTTCTTCTGTTTATTGTAGCATCAGGCTCCGGAGCTTTCCGATATCCCGCAATTTCCGGGTGGATATTATCAAATGTTTCCTGGTATGCATCCTGCATTGATTCCAGGGTTGACTCAGCCACAAATTGAGGAACATGGGAACCGTGGAGCTGGCGTATATGCTGTTCCGGTTAATCCTTTTGATAGACATGTTACTGGACTTCCATATACCACTCTGATTCCGTTGACCTATCGCACACCCACGTAAGTGCCTGGCATTTTGTTACAATGATATTGATGTAGTTATATATGAAGCTTAATGATATTTGCAATTTAGAGGATATTTTAAGTGTGTTTTTAATATAGATATATTGGAAACTAGATTAGCACATTTAAAATTATAACTTTCTAGTATTTGTTTCCCTCTGGGTGAACTGTCCAGTGTCTGTGTTTGGTATGAGAAATTGTTTTAAATTTGTATTTCATGTTTTCCCTTATAGTTACAAAAACTGCCACATTGCTTTTACTCTATTCCCTATTTCAAATATTTGTAGTTGTACAAATTGCAAAAAGGAGTAAAAACACGTTTGGAAACGTGAGACAAAGTGGCGGTTTTGTTATGATAAGTGAAAATAGGAAACAAGAATTTATTTCCGAACCCAATAGATCATGGTATTTCTAGGACTTTCCATATTGACTGGGTCAACAATGGTTATTGTGTAGAAGAACATATAAAAAGGGTTAAAATTACATTATTTAAAGCAGCTTCTACTGCTAGAAATGTGACAAAGGAGTTCGCTACAAATAGTGGTTCTATTTCCTCAAAATTAGGTTTAATGGCTATCACTTCTCAGTCTCAGACATAGATGGTTTTATGGTGGCATCGGAATGGCCATTCATCTTTTTTTTTATTACTTGATTCAACTAGAAAATCGGCATTAGAAGCATGTTATCCACTATAGTTCCTTGGTATAGTTTTTAATTAAGTAAACATTATAATATGTTCAAGTAAATTGCCAAGAACAGACGCGGGCTTTTCTCATGTAATGACTTCTAATGGGGGTATAAACCTTAGAGTGTATAGATAGGGTATGTTTTTAGTTTTCCTAGCCCGAATTTAATAAATTAAGGCCATGTTTGCACATGGTTTCAGCATCTAAACATTCAATGAAAATTGGAACCGATTCTGATTTTCTGGCAGCACTATCGACTCTTGTTATCCTTGTGGGTAAACCTCAGACGTTCTTATATGTTCCTTTATCAACTAAAGATGTACCCAGCTTTTGATGTTTTTGGTTACATCTTCGATATTTTTCTTTTTCCTGAGTGTCATTCAGAGCTTCACTTATGTATAATATAATCCATATCCAAACCTGATCAGTGATCTCAAGAAAATAAACAAAAATGGATATTTTAAACAAAGCAAAACATGTTGGTGTACATTTGATTTTAACATATTTAATTTTTGGGAACAATATGGCCATTAATATTTATACTTCTTTAACTGAATGGTTGGTCATATTAGGCCCAGTTCTGAAGCTGCTGCTGCCGGTGAAAATCAGGGGCAAGCAGCACAGCATCAGCAGCAACAGGCTGCACCTCAGAGACAAGTTGTTGTTAGGAGATTTCAAATTGCATTTCAAATTGATTTGCTACTGATGTTGAAGCTGGCGGCTGTGATCTTTTTGTTCAACCAAGATGGGTCAAGGCAGAGGCTTGTTGTTCTTGTTTTATTTGCTGTTCTTGTATATTTGTAAGTACTTATCCATTTTTCTTCAGAAAAGTGTTTCTGCTTGTTAGTTATACAATCTGCGATTGTTACGTTTTAGAAATGATTCTGATATGGATTCCTTCCCCTCAATTTATAATATCTACTCGGTTTCTTATGTACTCTGTCAATGTCAATGCCATGAATATCACTGGACTAGATATTGATTAGACTGTGAATGTAAGCTCTGGTATTAATCGATTGAGATGTGTTACAGATACCAAACTGGAGCTCTGACACCAATTATAAGATGGCTTTCACAAAATATGCAAAGAGCTGCAGCACCTCCTCGTCCGCCAAGACCTGCAGCCAGGGCTGAAAATGTACCTCCTGCAAGGTTGGAGGGTGACAATGCTGCTCCAGCAGGTATGAGTTGCTAACTATTTTATTCAAATGATTTTTGCGTTTGCTTCTTTTGGGATGGATTTTCTTTTTCCAACACACATGCACTGGTTTCTCTATGAAGGTAAACTTATTGACATGATTTACTGTTTCCTGTTACTAACTATTGGCAGAGGGTCAACCTGAAGCTGCCGTTGGGAACCAACCCGCTAACGAAGCTGACCGTGCAATTGAGAATGAGAATGGCGCAGAAGCTGACAGAGGCAATGGTGGCAACCAGTGGTGGGGGATTGTAAAAGAGATCAAAATGATTGTTTTTGGATTTATCACTTCCTTACTCCCTGGGTTCCACAATCATATGGACTGACTCATGGATTATGGCGGCCTGCCAGAAAATAGGAGGGCTTTCTGAAATAAGTTGTATAGCAAACATAAGAGTTTAAGTGTCATAACTAATACATAGGTGCAACTATAATCCAACGAACAAAAGTATGGTGATAGTTTATCAGGTGCCATTTTTGTATCATTACTTGGATTGTTGATAGAACAGTTTTTGTGGCTTCCTCGGCACAGGAAGTGCTTTGTACTTCAGATGTGCAGTAGTTAATCCACCCCTGGTGTCTGTTTCAAACTTTACAATCTTTCAAGTCAACGCATTTTCAATATATCTCCAAATTTTCTTTATCTAATTGTTTCAAATCCTAAAAGTGTCATAATTCTTTAATTCATAAACAAATTCTGCATAACATGAGCCATAGTGTCTGTTGCAGTTAGAGTGGGGTAAACTGGTTTTGACTTCTCAATTAACTCTCTAACTTCCATCTCTGCAAAAAAATGCGGTAGGGCGGGACCGTCATAGTTGAGGATGAGGGCCTAAAATATAGGCCCGTCCCGCAAAAAAGTAAGTGTGGGGCGGGGAAAGCCCGCGGGCACTACACCTTTTAGGTTTAAAAATGCTTAATTTTATGTTAAAACACGTGCCTGTAAAAGCCTGCGAAGAAAATTGGGTGGAGTGGGACGGTTACATTAGAGGGTGAGGGTCTAAATTCTTGGCCCGTCCCGCACTAAAGTGCGGACAAAACGGGCATGTCCAACGGGTCACCCTAGATGAAAGGTGGCTTGAAATGGTGAGACTTTGTGTATGTTCGAGTCTAATATTTGCTATCCAAAATTGATTCTACACCTGTCAAATTGTTTTTAACATGTTTGGTATGTCTTTAGGAGAATTGATTTTGTTTTATAAATTAATTGTAACTTGAAAATAAGTTAAATCAGAAATTGGAGCTCATATTGATTTGGTCAGCCATTGGATAAACCAAACCTATCCAACCTATCCAAACCTGATTTTAGTCAACCGTCCGATTTCACGTAGTGATTTGAAAAGAAATTTATCTCTTAAATATTCCCTTGTTATAAAATGACTATCGTTTAAGATTTAAGGTGCAAGTATTGTATATAAATTAATGAATACAATAATGTTGTCATAAAATATTTTAATTTTATAAAATTAATTTTATTAATGTATTGAAAATAGTGTAGAGAGTAAAAAATAAATGACACAATTAAAAAATAATTATTATTATATTAAAAAGTAAAAATAATATTTATTTAAAAATAAAATTTATCTATTAAAACGTTAGTAATTCAGAATAGCATTCAACCATTTAATGAAATCACACATAGTCACTTAGTCTTAATGGATTGTTTTTATGTTATTGTTCTGATATACTACATATTTTTAATGATGTTTAATGATTAGTCATCGATAAGATATTTTTTGGTTTACCTTGTGAAATTAGTTGTGGTCTTATGGAATAGGTAAAGATTTTGAATTATGTATTCTAATCGACTGCTACCTAGGATTAGGGAAGAAACTATGAAACTCTTATATTTTCGATATTTTCGATATTTTCATGCTTAACCTTCTTAGATTGTAGGCTTAGTAAGAAATTGAGTGGTTCGTTTGAGTAAAAATTTAAGATTAAAAATCTAGAGAATGAACAATCACGATGAATAATAACATTAATTAACTGTTATATAAGGCGCCCAAGGGAAAAACTAAGTCACTCTTATTTGTGACAATATTTTAATCATTAACTTTGCCAACTTTTTATTTTCTTCATTCAAACATTCAAATAAACCAACTAAAACTTTTTTGTTCAATATGTAAAATTAGACTCTACTAATTTCAGCCTCTATGTTTGATATTTTGAGAGAGTCACCGCGATATTATTTGCAGTGACATAGTACACTTGATGGATCGATAAGAAGGTATGGTCAATTCTACTTTAACATAATCAAATACATTAAAATTATGTCAAAATCGATTCTATATTTTTAGAATTGCTTTTGTCTATTTCAAAATAATAACCAAACATAATATGGTTGTGTGGTGGTGAGGATTGATTTTTAGTAGAACTAATTTTATTAAATTAATTTTGATTAAAAGTGAGTTGAAATATACAAATCCAATCTCTTGTTCTAAACCGTCTTGACCTGCGAAAATTACTGAAATATATCCAATAGGATCTCACAAAATCAAATTAAATATGTCAAGAGATATAACAGAAGTACATGTTGCACAATAAGACAAGATGTCAAAACTTTGACTCAGCATCTGTTTGATACATTTGACAGCAGAAGCTGTCATGACAGTTGGTCAAGATGTTGTGACATCTTGCTCAACATCAGTTCAGAACCATGTTTTAGAAAAATTTATGTCAATCCTAAAACTATGGATTTAACAATCTCCATCTTTGACAAATTTTGGCTAAAACAACCTTAGCACAATTATTCTGGAGAGAGGAATAAAACCACAACACAAACTACACACAATGATGTAAACTTTGTACAAACTGCAATAAAAAATATCAGAGATTATACTGCAGCTACAAATCACCATCTTCAACACTCCAGAAGACAGATATCCAGACATGTGGTATGACATCACAGATAGGTCCAAATCCCCCATGTCACACAACCCTCAAAGGAAAAACCCAAATCACTTGAAAATTTAATCTATCAAATATGAACTACCCAAGTTCACACATCAAAGACGCATGCAGTATAAGATAAAACAACCTCACATGAGGATTTCAACACAGCTCCAACAGGCAGGATATTAGAACATTTGGTAAGACATCCTACACACAAATCACCAACAATAGTAGTAGCAGTAGAAGCAACAACATCAAACAAGCATGAGACTATCACACTCTCACTAAATAGTTGCATACAACAAACAACTATAATCATTACTTCCCCATTAATAGCAACACAATCCCATTAGCATGTTAACCAACATTTAAAGATATGTTTCATAACATCTGGACAAACAAAAACACTAACATTTTACTCCCCATTTTTAGTCAAAAGTTGACAAAAAATAGAATAAATGTATAAACAAAATGGAAGCATACACATTGTATACAAGCAATAAACACATATGGAAGCACAAAATTCAATGGAAACATAAGACTTAAACATCTTCAGGTGGTCTTCCACCTCTTGACCCAATCAAAATCCTTTTGCACTCCTTGGTGTTGTCACCATCCCTTCTAGCAGAAATCTTTTGTTCCACCCTTCAACAATAGCAACTTGCTTAGGCTTCTTAAGCATAAGAAAATAAAGGAAATATGCAATATCTGTTGTACCCCTCCAAATATGTAATTATTATAACTCATCAATAGTGCAAGTTTCAATCCCACTGTTTATGTTCATAATCTAATATTTAAATATAACAATAAGTTGTTCCTTGTTGTCCATATAATCTAAAGTAATAACCTTTTCTTCAGCAAGATTCTTGATAAGTTGATTATGACTATCAAGATTCAACCATGTTGAATGAGATATATGATATCATTCAGATCTTCACAACGTAGAGTCATGAAATCATGTTTGACATTATGATCCTTCAATATCTAGTCAATACACACCAGTTGAGAACAACCTCTCCTTGTTCCACCATACTCAATTCCAATAGTATTTTCAGAGGCACAAATTTGCTTCTTATTGAAATAGGAAATCAGACTGTTTCTTAGATATAAATATCTACTGACCCACTCTGACCCAGTGATGTAGTTCAAGACCCTTCTTTCTTAAATAATAGGATACATCCTTGGTTCAAACTTAGAATAAGACATGAATTTGATATATCATTATTGAATTCTATAATGTCTGCTTCATTAGAGTGTCTCGTATTGATCTCCTGGAGTTGTTTTGTTTGAACTCTAACTTCAAAGTTATCTTGATCAACACTTAAGGACTCCCATGTTACTACTTTACCTGACTCTTTAGTCTGCACAAAATATGTTCCAACATTATTTTTGACATCCTCATCCCTTTTAGTGAAAGAATCGTCAATTACCACACTTGTGGATTCCACAACAGTTTTAGTTCTGGAGTTAAAAACTCTATAAAATCTCCTTCTTGAAGAGTAACCCATAAATACCCTTTCATCCCTTATGGGATCCTTCTTACCTTTTTGATCTTTTTCAAATAAGACATAACATTTAATTCCAAAGGTATGAACGTATTTGACTGTATGCTTTCTTCCTTTCCATAAATCATAATGAGTATTTAAAGTATCTCCTTTAAATTCCACCCTGTTATGAATATAGAAAGCAATATTCATAGCTTTAGCCCAAAAATCCAATGGAAATTGCTTATCATGAAGCATGAATCTAGATGATTCATGTATAACTCTAGTCTTTTGCTCAACAATTCCATCTTGCTGAGAAGATGTGGAACAAGAGAACTCATGAATAATGTCTTTTCTATTCTTCAATGCTTTGACACAGATTCTTGAAGACTTTACAAACATCTGCTTTTTCTCTAAGAAAATTCATCCAAGTATACCTAGACAAATCATCTATAACCATATAAATACACATTTTTTCACCCAAGATTTCTATCTGCATTAGTCCATTTATATCCATGTGAATAAGTTCCAACACTTTGGAAGTAGCCTGATATTGCAATATTGAGTGTGACATCATGGTTTTCTTTCCAATTTCACACTCATCACAAACTTTCTTTTCCTTAATTTTAAGACATGACATTCCCTCGATAGCTCTTTCAGATAAGATTTTTGTCATTCCTTTGAGATGAAGATGTCCAAGTTTTTGGTGCCATAACTTTACTTCATTCCCATTGGTTATTGAGCATGTGGAAGAGTAAGCACTTATTTGATATTACCATAAATAACTATTGTCTTTAGACCTTAAGTCATTCACCATAACAACATCTTTATCATCTTTGACTAGACATTCAGACTTTGAGAAGTTAACTAACAATCATTGGCCACACAATTGACTAATTCTAATAAGATTATAAGTTAATCCTTTCACAAGAAGAACATCTTTTGAACTTGAAGAACCAACACACATCAAATTTCTAACTCCTTTGATTTCACCTATAAACCCATCACTAAATCTGACAGTACCTATGAGATGAGGCCTAATATCCACCGACAACTTTTAAACCTCTTTCATATGTCTAGAGCACCCATTGTCAAAGTACATGTCTTCTTCATTTGAGTCTCTTAAGGAAGTATGAGCTATAAAGTTAATATCCCTATTTTCAACACTTCCCTTTTTGCTCACTTGACCAGACTTAAAAGGAACTGAAGATTTTTTATTGCCATACAATTTATAACAAAAAGGATTTATAGGACCATACTCACCACATTAATAACATCTTCAAGTTGAGAATTGAGATTTGGATGAAATTACGTCATGTCTGGTAGTATGTTGTAACATTTGGTTGAACATGGTGATCATTCTCTTCTTTTCATAAGGGAAGAACTTTTCTTCAGGCCTTTTCTTTTGTTCATTATCATAATGATAATTAACGCTTATATCTTCAACCTCCTTCAACACACCAGTTTCATTCTTCACCACTCTCAAGAAATTTGTCAATTTGTCAAGCTTGGAATTTAGGAGAGTTACTTCAATTTTTAGATGAGAAATAATACACATAAGTTCCTTCTTCTCTTTCTGCAATTCAGCTATAACCTTCCTTTATTCTTCCTCTGTTTTAAGGATTTCTTCGCACATGTCACAAGTACCCATGTAGGACAAGTCCAAATCTTCATAGAGATCATTATCATCACAAGCTTCTACTTCATTTGCCCATCTTCTAGGGAGAGACTTCATAAGTTTGGAAGTCTCAGGGTTAGCCTCATCTTCTAACTCATTATCATCATACCAAGATACAATAAAACCCTTTTTCCCACTTCTTGAGAAAAGTGGGACAAAATGGTCTAATGTGACCGAAACCTTGACCCTCATAATATTGAATGCCTTTTCTTTGATTCAACTTGTATTTAGTTCTGGTATTATTTTGAGCATTATAGTTATTACTGATGTTAGATGCGATGTTTTGGACATTTGGTCTTCCTATTCTATTCATTCTCTTCAGAATTCTATTGAATTCTTTCTCAAGTAACATAATGATATTGGAAAGACCTTCATCAGTATTTAGATCAGCCCAACCTTCTTTATCTTCAGCATTGGATACAAAAGCTACATTATTGTTCCTTTTCTATGACTTGTCACTAATATCCAATTAAAAATCTTGAAGTGAGCCAACAAGTTCATCAACCTTCATATGATATTCCTGGATGGTCTCATCATCATTCATCTTTATATTCTCAAACTTAGAAGTGAGAAGTCGTAGTCTTGACATCTTCAATTTAGATGTACCTTCAAGAGTTGTTTGGGAATTCCCATCCATCCTTGGATATAGTACATGTATTAATCTCCCTGAAAACATTCTTGTCCACTCCATTGAATAGAGCATTCAAAGCCTTAGAATTTCCAATATCTAATTTATCATCATCATCATTCCAACCTTCCTCCGATTTTAAAGACACATTCCCATATTTGTCCTTCTCGACAGGATGATCCCATTCTTTCAAAATAGCCTTCCAAACTTTGTTTTCCATGGGTTTTAGAAAAGCCACTACTCTAACCTTCCACTGGTCATAATTTGAAGCATCTAACAAATGTGGTTTGTTGTTGTATCCTCCTTTGTTGTCCCTAGTGTGACACCCCGATTTAATTCGAATATTAAATAAGTGAGAATTTAATTATTTATTTAATTAAAGTCTTAAGTATTTATTTTATTTGGATTATTTGGATTAATTTAAGAAAGAAAGGATTGGAGGTGTGCAGAGTAATTAGTGAGTATGAGGAGTAAATTACTCTACTTTTACTAATTATTATTATTTCATTTTATTTGGATTAATAAAGGAATATTAAAAGGAATATAAAAAGGAGAAGAAAGAAAAATAGGTTTTTTTGGAGAAAAGTCATTATACGTAGAATTGGAGAAGAGAAGAGAAGAGAGGAAAAGCCGACGCCGAAGAAATCAAGAATCATTGCGAGGTAAGGGGTGATTTCGTTCGGTTAATATGTCTTATGGGTTTTGGGAATCAACTGGGTAATTGGGTATGTTAGGAAATTGAATTATAGGTTTATAGCATGAAACCCTATTTTGTGTCGGTGTATGGAAAATTGGATCATTAGTGTGTTAGATAGCTAATAGGAATGAGTAAACCATGTTGTTTGACGTTATGATGGTGTAAAATGGCTTTGGATTGGTGTTCCCAATGTCACAATTCGTGTTTGAAAGTTTGGAAATGTTTATGGATGCATAAAGCTGTCAAAAATAGCAGATTTTACTGCTACAGGTCGTGGAAACCCGTTCCCTGTGGGGAGGAACCGGGTTCCAAGTGTTAAAATTTCAAAATCTGACATTTTTGTACGTGGGAACCGGTTCCCTGAGGGTAGGAATCGGGTTCCCCATACAAAAATCCAGGGAGGCTCATTTTCAAAACGTGGGAACCGGTTCCCTGTGGGGAGGAACCGGGTTCCCCATACAAATTTCCAGGAGCGTGTTTTTCCAAAATTATGGGAACCGGGTTCTCCCAGTGAGGAACCGGTTACCACTGTGTATTTTTCCAAAACTTCTAAAACTTCAAAAATTCATATTTTCTAAACCGTAACTCCAATTCGAGTGTCGTTTTCGGCGTTATTTCTTAAATCTAAAATTCTATCTTTTGGAAAGGAAAAATATTATTTTCTCAAAAATTATTTTAAATGAGTCGAACTTTCGATTTTTGAAAAGTATGGGTTAATTAAGGATAATGGGAATTAATACAAATGGTCTGAGTTACCGTATGAGAGCTAATGCATACCATGTTATATTTTGATATCCATTATGATTTGAATGTGATATATTGGTGAATTGGCATTGTGTGGATTGTATTGATATTATGATCAGATAAATAATGTTGCATGTTTTTATGATGCATGCATGGGCATTTGTTAAATTGGTTCATTCCCATTGTGCGGAAGTGAACTGGCAGAGCCAATAGACTTACCTGGTTGGAGATAGTGAGGCTAGATTCTTGATCCAATGGTTGTGGGTGAATCATGGATTACACTGTCTTTCTACGAGTAAACGGAGCAGTGGGTGAACTCGGTTCACGTTTTGGTACCACATGCATAGAGTCTGCATTGCATATGGGATTGTAACATGTTAGGATGGTTTCCAATGTTGCAATTTCCATTGTTTGATATATACATGATCATTGTGTGCACTGTTTTATGGATTGATTATGACTTTGTGTTGGTTAATGGATTAATGTATTCGATTATTCCGTTGTATTTAAAAACGTATAACACATGTTATATTGAATTGAAATCTCACCCTTACTTTAACCATTTCAGATCCGAAGTGATTAGATGCTTGGAGTTGGTGAGGATAGCTCTAGATTCGAGTTTAGTTAATCTAGTCCGCGTGTCAGTGTCGTGCTCTGGTAGATGTAACACTGGGGAAACGGTTGCTTGAATCCTTTAATGGATATTTTTAATAGTTTTAAATTGTGTCTTGATTAAATATCCTGGAGTAACTATTGAATGATGTATTCGGGATTTTATTATGTTTCATTTCCGCTGTTAAACATAACATTTAAGTATGATTTATTTTATGATTATTCTTCAGTGAAAGCATGACAACTGTTTGGTCAATCTTTATGATTTTAAATTGTGACGCCTCTTAATGATGGATAAAACTCTGATATTTAATTCTATAAAACGCGGGTAATTAGAAGGGGTGTTACACCTAGCACCCGAAATAGTTTCCATGGAACTCACCCAATAACAGACTAAGGTGTCTGCTTTGATGCCAATTAAAATTATGGAACTTGCAATACATATGTCAAGACTGATGTCCTAACACCAACACAATATCAAGACAGATGTTATGACATTATCTGTTGACAAAAAATACTTGCTAAAACTAGAGATTGTGTAGAAACATAAATTGTAGAAAATTAAACAACAGATTCAATTGTTAATCCAGTTCGGTGCAACTTCGGCTGCTCTGGGGGCTACCAAGTCAGGAAGGAAATTCACTATGACAATATTAGTTTAAAGCCTAAACAATTCCAATTTATACTTATCTCTTAATAACTAACTTGTGCAACTTATATCTAGACATCTCTAGATATGAGATCCCCCTCTCACTTTCAATCACCTTAGTGATACCTAAAGTCACAAAGACGTGACTAGAATCAAATGAACCAAATAGAAGATTACACTTCAAATAAATAATACTTAGTTTTGCTTAAAAGTTTAACTAAGAACAATACTTAACTCTTTGCTTAAAAACTCATGAGAGAGAACAACAACTTGATAATCTATCAAGTAATAATTAGTGTACCTCAATGTATCAAAAGATACATGAGTGACATACAAAGAAAAACGCTAAAACCTTAAAGACTCCCAAAACCCAAAACCTTTATATTGCACCCATAGTTTCTTCAATGTGAACGTTTTCTATTTTAGGTTTCTCAAGTCCTTGTTTATAGACTCTTGTAGTATAGGCTTGTATTCTTAAAATCAAATCCAATCTTCTATTTTAAATCATCCGCAAGATCTTCACATAAAAATAGGAACAAATCTTCAAAGTTTCCTAAAAAGTCTCCAAGCTCATTTTTAATGAAACTAAATTAAGTCTGCATTATTCCTAATAAAATATTCTTGACCTACAAAAATCAGTGAGATATATCCAATATGATCTCACAAAATCAAATTAAATAAGTTAAGAGATATGACAACAACACCTATTGCACAATACGCCAATATGTCCAAACATATGACTCAATAACTGTCTGATACATATGACAGTAGAAGATATCATGACAATTGGTCAAGTTATTGTGACATATTGCTCAACATCAGTTCAGAACCATGTTTTAGCAAAATTTATGTCAATCCTAAAACCATGGAATTAATAGTTATTATTGCTAAAGGTTATTAGTTTTGTTGCTATTGTTCTTTGTCCTCACATATGCAAGTGTTGATTGGAATTAAACCTTGTCATTATTAGAACACATACCTTAGATATCAAAAACCAAATGAAAATATTTTGTAATTGATTAGAGCCCATGATGAAGTAGATACTTGATATTGTAACTACTACTAATGAATATTTGGAGTTGTATGGTAGATGTTCTAGTACAAAAGATAGTCGCATTGATCTAAAGTTGATGAAGGCGAATAGCAAAAAGATTGAAGTGTAGATAAAAGCCAAGGTGGAGAAAATGATATATGTATTTAGAGTTGCTCAAGACTAAAAATAAAATATGTGGAAGATCCTATTTCACTGTATATTGTGCATTGTCTCCAGCTATAGAAGGATAAATAAAGATAGTGAATTAACTCAACAACCCAACCAGTTAGCACCTAGGTAATCCCTATGTAGGCACTTATAACCCAAGATGGAAGAATCATATGAACTTCACATGGAGAGACAAAAAAGGAACCTCTCAACGACTTGACAGTTACAAAAGAGGCCAACCAAGTCAACTTGAAGCTCAACAAATGAAACCAAACTAGGAGATCACATAAAAAAAGATGGCTTTCCAAAATGCTCAATTCAAATCACTCAAATGGACACCCAAACAATCAATTTCAAGAAGAAATCACGAACACTCCAAATAATACCTCCATCTCGATTAAAAACATGGAGATTCAAGTGAGTCAGATGGATCAACATTTATTACACCCACCTCAAGCAAATCTCCCCAACAACACAATTGCAAATCTGATGAAGAATAACACAGTAAATATTGTTATCACAAGAGGTAATAAAGTTGTCGAAGAAGAACCTCCCAAAGAAAAAACAAATGAGAATGAAGCATAACCTGATCTATTAAGGATAGACTTAATTATAGTTTTGGTTCCTCTATTTTCTCTAATTCACGAAATTGGTCCCTCTATTTTAAATTTAAACAATTTTGATTTCCTTATTTTAGATTTAAATAACTTTGGTCCCACTCTCATACTTATGTACTTAAAACTAATGATGTTTTCACTTTTTAAAGGACAAATTACTTGTAAAATATGATACATTATCGTATATAAATCTATTATTGAACTTTGTAGATAAAAATATAAGTTAAAAATAAAAAATTCTGTTGATTTTCTATGAAAAAATATAAGAGGCGGACTAAAACTATTTAAATTTAAAATATGAGGACTAATTTCATAAATTAGACATAATAGAAGGATCAAAACTGTAATTTAATCAAAAGAATATGAAAATCATTAAACTTATTAAAAAGATAAAAAGCTCGAAGATCAACCAATCATACCAGAGAATAAGACTTATTTATCCTCAAAGATTGATGAGGCTGAAATATGATTAAAAAAATTGCAAATTATTGAAAATGTTAAAAAAAAATTACAAATCAATATTTTGTTAGGGAAAAGAGTGGATCTCATTAATATAGCATGATTACAAAGAACTACAAGTGCTTTTATAGTTAAAAATCAATTATTTAATTAATTTTTAAGAGAACTAATTTTACCATCTTAAAAAAAATAACGGCATAATTTATTGTTCTTTTAGGTGCTTTTTTTATGTATAATCTTAATTATATAATATAAAAATCCATTAACTATTTTTGAAAGTGTCAAATTAAAACAAAATAATTTGTAGCTTAAGTATACTACAATTAAATTGTAGTATAATTTGATTATGTTCTCACTTTTTTCTTTCAAACAATTTTTTATGTAATAAATCAAAAAATATAATGATTAGTAAAGGACAAACGTTAACGTTTAAGTAAACCGTAAAAGAAATATGTGCGGTGCCTGCCTAATAGTATAATTTTGAATTATGTTATTTTGTTTATTGGTTATCTTATTTATTTACTTTGGCAATTTAGAATTACTATGATAAGTGGACAAAAAAAAAGAATTACTATAATTATTATTTTTTACTGGGTTTTTGTCTTACTTGCTTAATTGAACTTATTTTTCATATTAATCACCAATTTTACTATACATTATCTATTGATCTTCAATTTAATTTTTAAAACATTAATTTCAATATAAATTACATTATCGGTTGAAAATATATCAAAATTTATTATAAATTTTTATCAATTTTGAGGAACATGATTGTTATTACCACACAATAATAATGAAAAGAAAATAAAATTTGAGAAGAAAAGAGATTAATATTTCTGCAGAGTTTTTCTTTGTCCACAAACTATAGAAAATCTTTATTTTCTTTAGAACTGCAAAATTCTATAAATACAATGAGTTATGAGTTGATTACAAAAATAGGGATTATCCCCTCTATTTATAATGAACTTGCTTTCTCCCTAAGCAACAAAAAAACAAAACCAAAGCTAGAAAAATCCCCCAAATACATATTTTAGACCTAAATTGAAATTTGTGTGTAGCAACTTGCGTACAACACTTCGACAGTTAACAACTCGACATACTTTGACACTCCTCAATTAAGCTAATTCGATACACCTTGTGTCGAGCAACATCATGCTTCGACACAAGGAATTACACTTTCAACGCACTACTTAATTCATTGTGTCTGAGCTATCTATATTCATCATAACTCTTAGTCTTCTGAATAATTCGACCTACACACCTTTCGTTATAATATCTGCAATCTGATTCCCAATTCTACAGTGTTCAAAATTCATTTTCCATCTACTACCCGCTCTCAAAGATAATCGAACCTCATATCGATGTGTTTGCTTCGATCATGTGCTATTAGATTCTTCGCCAGGTTGATAACTGAGATGTTGTCGATCTTCATAGTAATTGCTCCATGATATTTCCCTGTGATTTCTTCTTTCAAGTTCACAATCTATGTTGCTTGACATGCACAAATATAAGAAGCTATATACTCTACTTCGCACAATGATAATGCCACTAAACGTCCTTTTCTCAAACTCCAAACAACTTGTGCACCACCTAGCATAAACATATATCCTACTATGAATTTTTTATCCTCAACATCGTTACACCAACTTGAATCAGTGTACTCCACTAACTTGCACTCTTTTCCTTTATCAGTTGTAAGAAATAAAATGTCATAAATGAGAGTATCAGTATCCTCTTCGTCGCTGCTAGGTGTGATATCTTTGGCTTCTACATAAATATACTTACTATACCTACACTATATGCTAAGTCAGACTCTATATGACAAAGGTATCTTAATAACCCAATAAGCCTTATGTATTGGATTGGGTCGACATTATCTTCTTCTGAATCTTTCGACAGTTGTAGTCTTGGTTCTGCAGGTGTCGAAATGGAGTTGCATTCTTCCATCTCAAAGCTCTTGAGAATTTCTAATGGATATCTTCTTTGATGCATCATAAAACCTCTACCATTCTTGTAGAATTCTATGCCAAGGAAATATGAAATGTCACATAGATTAGACATTTTGAATTCCTTGTTGAGGTCACCTTTGAAGTCTTCGATCTCTTTCTTGCTGCTACCTGTTATTAATAAGTCATCGACACAGAGACATAGTATAAGCAATTCACTATTGTTTCTTCTTACATATACTTCATGTTCAATTGTGTACTTCATAAATTCATTCTCCCTTAATAAACTATTAATCTTCTTATTCCAAGCTCTTGAAGTTTGTTTGAGTCCATACATGACTTTGTACAGCCTGTGCACCTTTCTCTCTTTGCCATGCTTTACAAATCCAACTGGTTGTACAAAATAAACTACTTCGTCTAAAGGGAAATTTAGGAATGCACACTTCACGTCCATCTGACTTATGTACCAGCTATTCATTTCTGCTAGACCAACATTCAACCCAATTGTTTCAATTTTAACCACCGGTGCAAAAATTCATCGAAATAAATTTCTTCTTTCTGAAGAAATCCTTTCGCCACAAGCCTTGCCTAGTGTCGAGTTACTTCCCCTTAGGGATTTAACTTTACCTTATACCCACTTCACATTGATTTCCTTCTTCCCTTTAGGCAATTCGACAAGTGACCAAGTGTTGTTGTCTTCGATGGAGTTCACTTCTTCGTTCATTACTTTCATCCACTTCGAATCCTTCAATGCTTCAGCTGCATTAACTGGTTCGACATTTGCATAGAAAGCATAATGGATCAGCTCACATTCATTATGAACTACATCATCTAATGTAATCAGTAATCACACAATCTTGCAACCTTGTAGGCACATGTCTTATTCTATAAGGTTTGCTTGTATTTGGTTGATCTATAGCTTCCTCTTGTCGAACTTCTCTTTTGACTTAAGTTTTTGGTTCTTCAAGTAATATTCTCACTGAATCTTTCTTGACATTTTCAGTCCAATCCCATTATTTAAGTTCATTTATGATCACGTCCCTGTTGATCACAATCTTCTTGTTCATTGGGCCGAATAAGTTGTAACCTCTTGTCGAATGATATCCAACTAAGATCATTTGACTCGACTTTTCATCAAGTTTTCTTCTCAATTGATTTGGCATATTTCTATGTGCTATAAATCCAAACACTTTCAAATGACTCAAACTAGGTTTTACACCAGACCAAAATTCTTCCGGGGTAATTCCTTCTAGCTTATTCGTCGGAAATCTGTTCAAAATATATGTTGCAGTCGACAAAACTTCACCCCAAAACTCTTTAGGTAAATTCTTGTCTTTGAACATACTTCTCACCATATTCATGATGGTTCGATTCTTCCTTTCTGCAGTTCCATTTTGTTGTGGAGTGTAGGGTGACACCACTTCACGCACAATCTTTTTTTCCATATAATTTGTTGAAATATTTCGACACATACTCTCCACCACCATCAGTTCTCAAAACTTTGAGCTTTCGACCATAGATTTAAACTTGGTAAATACCTCGATCACTTTACTTTTCTTCATGATCATGTAAGTCCACAGTTTTTGAATGAAATCACCTATGAATGTGGCAAAGTATTTATTACCTTCATTCAAATCCACCTGGATTGGTCCAAAAACATCAGAGTATATGACTATAAGAATAGCCTTCGACTTGCTTCCTGCATCCTTGCTGGAGCTATTATTGTGTTGCTTCGCCTGCATATATTCCTCAGACACTTCATTTGGAATGTCGATTTCTGGAAATCCAGAAACCATACTTTTTCTATTCAAATCTCTGATGTCTCTGAAGTTGAGATGACCTAATCGATAGTTCCATATACATTCGTCTCTGCTAGCCGTGGTCGAAAGGCACTTGTGCTCCATCACATTGAGTTCGATCTTGAAGGTTCTATTATAAGACATATGACTAATTTTCCTCTTGCGTCGAGGACTCTCATCATCTTGTCTTCAAACAACAAGTTGTGATTCTTTTCGACCAACTGCTCCATGGTGAGTGTCATATCCCAAAATTTGCCCTTCATCTACTCAAGAGATTTCATACATCCATACTCAAGGAGTCCTCAAGAGTTGATCAGACAAACTCTCTCCTAGACAATCAACCCAAATTAGGGTTTGGTATCTCTCAAGTCAAGATGGATTTCCAACATCTCCAATGGTCTTCATGCCTCCTCATATGCTTCAAATATTCTCCATGTCAAGTTTCAAGCCTCACAAGTCAAGTTTCCTCAGACAATTGCTCAGATGGTTGAAAATCGGGTGTATTGAACAAAAAGTCAATGTGGTCAACATACATCAAAACTTCGATTTTTGGTCAACATCCTCATTTTGAAGTTACATTCATCATTTGATCAAGGGTTGATCATGATTCATCAAGAAAACTCAAGATTTGCTCAAAAGTCAAACTTTCTAAATTAGGGTTTCTAGGTGAAAAGTCAATGAACTTTGGTGATCATAACTTTCTCATACTTTTCGTAAATTTCCCCACCAAATCTCATTTTGAAGGAAATTCAATTCTCTACAACTTCATGTCTCACAAGAATGTTCAAAAATGCTTCATTTGAGAGGTATAGCTCAAAACATTAGGTCATTTTCAAAGTCAACAAAAGTCAACTTTTGTTTTGAAGATATATTGAGCATGGTAACTCAATTGAGATGAAACCAAAGAAATTGTTTAGAGGACTCTTAGAGCTTTCCAAAAGTCCAAGAACACTCAAAATGTAGAAAATTGAGCAAGATACACTATTGAAGTTGGGCAATTTTGGACATCACAAAAGGACATTTTGGTCAAAATGCAAAATTTTCCAAATGGGCCTATAATCTTTTGATCTAAACTTGTTCATGACAATATTCTTGACCCATAAATGCTTGGCATTGGTAATTTTCTATTTTATGATTTATATTTGAATTTTATAACATTTAATTCAAAAATAAATTATGTAAAATATGAAAATTAGGTTATTTTTCAATTAAGTTGGATTTATATCTTTCTTAATGTCCAAGAAAGCCCAATACACTTACCAAATTGCAAGCCATGGCATTGATGAGAAAATCATATATTCTTCAATATTTGATTTTATTTTCAAAGAAAATATTTGCACATTGATGGAGCAATCTTTTTCCACTCTTTTGCCATCCAAACTTCCTCTATAAATGCCCAGCAGTGTGTACAAACAAAAGAACGAAACCCTAGCCAAGCATAACCCTTATATTTTGCAAAATTTTTCAAGATTTGTGAAAAAATCGAATTTCTTGTTCCAGCCCTTTCCAGCCTCTCTCAAGCACTCAAACGTGCTCAGGAGGTAAGTGTGAGTAAGTATACACTCTTGCCATGGTTTAAAACAAGCCAAATCGTGTTATATACATGCATACATAATCAATTTTTTCTTGAAATCGTATTTTTATTACCAGCCTGTTTTAATGGATTCTAATGCTTGCAATGTGTTCATGAGATGCCTAGGGTTTGATCTGGGCAATCGTCCTTGGTTTTGAACGTCAGAATCATGTAATACCATTGCTAGGGCTTTTCGGACTGTGAGCTTCGAACCGGCCTGTACAGGCCGATTCAGTCAAAACTAACGTCACCATTGAATTCGCCATGGCCGATTTAGGGGGACAAGGTCCTTCTTTTCTTTTTATTTCGTGTATTTTTGCAGATTGAGAATCACAGGTGCCGGAGAAGACGACCGGAGCCCTAGCTCCGGCGTGGACTCAGGCGAAGACCCCGGCGTGGCTTGCGTGGCGCGATGGCACGTTCTGATTCGCTCTCCCAGTCAACATGGACCCCACGCGTGATCGTGTTCAAACTCACCGACGGCATCATTCAAAAGCTTTGGATTTTGTATTTTCCAAACATGTGCAAGCGCCTGTGGTTAAGTCATTCCCTGTTGCCAGATACCCTCAAGGGTCACGAGTTCGAATCCTGCTTGCACCGGTTTTGATTTCTTTTCACAAACTTTCAGCTTTTCAATATTTTTCACATTTTCTTAATTATTTCAATATTTTCATTATATTTTAATTTCTTTCATAATTTTTATTACGCATTAAAAATCATCAAAATTAATTTTTGCATTATTATCATAAAAATCTTTATTTAATTTAATAAATTCAAAAATATATTTTTGCATGCATATTTATTTTTATTTGTAATTTTGCATTTAAATCATTGTAAATTAGTTTTAAATTATTAAATTGCATCTAAAAAATCCCAAAAAATTATTTTAGCTTATTTATATTATTTCCAGCATGAATTAATTTTCTCATATTAAAATTTGCATTTTTCTAACATGTTTTCCCTTGTTCGATTCATATTGCATTTTCCGATTTCTTCTTCTTATGCAGGTTGATCCGATTCAGACGATTTTCTCTTTATCGTTTTATCATATTATTTATTTTTCAATAATGTAACTGTACACGGGTTGTAATAGTTTAATTTAGGATTTTACTTTCCGCATTTCAAATTATGTATCTGCCCCAAAGCCATGTAATAGCGTAGGATTTACCTTTCCGCACTTTACATTCCGCATTTTACTTTCCACACTCTATAAAATTGCTAGTAATTAGGCATGTATGGCAAGATAATAATCAACTTAGCCCACTAACTTTTCAAGATAAAATATCCGAAATCAACACACTTCTTTCACACACGCACCCCTTAGGGTAATTCTCTCTCGATGCCTTTCGATTCAAACAATGGTCATGTCCTCGAGCGTAGAGGTATTCTAGCACCGTGCCTTCAAACAAATCATCATAGTCCCTTCGATATAAAGATCATAAGACCCACGATGTCGCCTCCGAATACATGATCTTGACCCTCGATTGTCGCCTACGAAAAAATGATGATAGTCCTTTCGAATGTGCTAGGATACTTCCTACAAGTTGCCTTCTATGACCGTCCGATGTCCCTTCGAATGTCCCGCTTACATCCAACGAATGGAGCTACCTACTAACTAATGGTACGGCTAGCGCTATTCTAAAGGAACGTAAAAGTATGAAAAACGACCGATTCTGAGTGGATAATAAGTCTCCTAGTTGCTCGCTCTACCAAATGCTTTTCACACCATACACTCTTTTTCAAAGCTCAAACTCTTTTCAAAACAAAACATTTCCGAACACTTTGTATACACTCCTACATGAGTCATTACAAAGTCAAAGCGAAATGCCCTTTTCAAAATATTTTCTTCAAACACACAGAAAGCAATTTAAAAGTGATCTAGAGCAACTAAGAGCCCGTAGATAACTACGGATGAAAAAGGGGTGCTAATACCTTCCCTTTTCATAACCATTCTCCGCACTCGAATCTAAAAGGTCTTTTTCGTACTTTTACCTTCCTTAATTGGATAAAAATAAAAGTCGGTGGCGACTCTTGCTATCCGCACATTTGGATACAAAAATCCTAAAAAGTCGGTTCACAGACATGTGGCGACTCTTGGGACACACCTAAAGAGAGAATTGCCTTAGGGATTTCTAGATAACTTTTATTGCTTTTTGTTTGACTTGTATGCTTTATCTTTAAGGGTTGCTTGGGTATTATATTGTTGGGGATCCTACACCGGATCCGGTTTCCTTTTAGGTAAGTAGCATTAGATCATCGCGACCGCTAGACGTACAACTAAGCGGTCAACATGATGGCTACGTTAGCGTGACACTTTGGTTGTCCGATGCTCTTCATTCCCAAGTTGAAGATAGTATTTGGCTTCTGCGTGGTGTCATCAAGCGCTAACTAAACTTTTAGAACCTTAATTGACCCATCTTAGCCATTAGAAGGTAGTGAGATGGCCGGCTTTGGTGCAGACTAAGGTTGGTTGATACTCGATGCTACGCTCATTGAGATCAGACTTTTGGGACATTTTCGATCGACCACTTGGTAGTCGTATTGAAATAAGCGCCTACGAGAAAGATCGATGATGTGAGACTCCTAGAACCCAGTTACTATTATAGGACAGGATGAACCAACTCAAACTTTTGGTGGGGTAATCACCTATACCTCTTGCAAGCCTTAAACCTAGGCTCATTGTGTGAATTGTTTGTGTGTGCTAAACATGACATCATGACATCATCTGCATTGCATATCATTTCTAACTATTTCAAGGACCTAGGGATTTATCTTTGCTCTGTTTTGTAGGGATTATGGCTTCTAGAAAGACTATCCGAATCAACTTCATGGGTATATCTTCTCAGCTCAAAGAATTGGTTTGAAATTCGACCATGCTCGGTTCATCAAAAGACATGGTTATCTACTTGATTTGGTTATCTCCGGTTTTGAAGAAGATATGATGCATGTCCTATTTCAGTTCTTTGATCCGAAGCACCATTGCTTTACTTTCCCAGATTATCAGTTGGTTCTTACCTTGGAAGAGTTCTCTAAGCTACTTAGGGTACCTATTCTTGACCAAATGCCATTCACCGGTTTAGAAAAGGTTCCTAAGTATGAAGACATCGCATCCGCCTTACATCTTAAGCGCTCAGACATTGAAGCCAATTGGGAAACTAGAAGCGGAGTTAAGGGTTTACTTTCCAAGTTCCTAATTAAGAGAGCCCGAGAATTCCTCAAAGTTATGAGCTTCCATGCATTTGAAAACATTGTGGCCTTGCTAATCTATGGTTTGGTTCTATTTCCTAACTCGAATCAATTCATAGATGTCAACGCCATCAAGTTATTCCTTACCCGCAATCCAGTGCCTACCTTACTTGGAGACATCCTGCATTCTCTCCACACTTGTACTACTAAAAGACAAGGAACTCTCATGTGTTGCATTCCGTTATTATCCAGGTGGTTTATTTCGCACCTTCCTCCATCAGTTTTGAAGAACGAACAAAGGTTGAGATGGTCTCAAAGGTTAACGTTACTCTCTCATTCAGATATCCGTTGGAGTCTTTTCTCTCAAAAGGACTTCACCTTCATTGAGCGTTGTGGAGAATTCCCTAATGTACCACTACTTGGTATAAGGGGAGGTATTACTTACAACCCTTTCTCTAGCTCTACGTCAGTTTGGTTTTGCTCGAAGAGATGGTCCACATGATATGCTTCTCCAAGACATTGTGTTCGACTACAATCACGATCTCCAAAATTACCGACGAAGGTTCATACACGCTTGGGGCATGGTAAAGAAGACTGATACCAAGACTTTGGGGCACCCGAACTCCATTCCTTGGGAGCCTTACCTCAAATGGGTGCGAGCTCGAGCTCAAAACCTCATGATGCCGTACACGCCTGTTTTACCAGTAATTATGGAACCTGTTGCTATAGGTGACGTACCCTACACTATTTCCCATCCAGACATGCCTACTGATTTCGAAGACTTGAAGAGATCTTGGGTTCAGCTTAGAGAAGAGAGGGATACCTTTGAAGCTCAGTGTTATGCAAGTGAGAAGAAAGTTCTAGAGTTGACCAAGCTACTTCACGAGGAGCGAAGCATCAACGCCTACCTTGGCATCAAAAGGAAGCGCCCATGGGAGACTTAAAGCTTTCGGATTTATATGCTTTTCTTTTATTGTTTCGAACTATTTCTTGTACTCAAAACAGAAAAAGAATAATAATGAGAAGTACTAATAAATGTTTGTTCATTGCTGGTTTAACAAATTTAAATCTCTAAGGTCCTTGAAAACATTGCATAGCATTCGCATAAACATTGCATATCATAGCATAACATTGCATCACAGGTACATTGAAGATTGGTTTTCTCATTCTCTCGCTATTTATTTTAGCAGAAATGGCTCTTGAACACTCCGTCAAAGATCTTCAAGCTCAGAATGCTCAGTTTCAACAGATGTTCACCAGTTTGGTCCAAGGCCAAGAAGATCTGAAGAAGCTCATCAACCAAAAGAAGAAGGTTGTTGGTCTCCTCAACATGGACAGACGCTACAAGGGTGGTCCTAAGGTGGTCAGTCGGATAGAGCTCTCTGAAGGAAGTGTCAAGAATGAGGGGAGTGTCAAAGGTGATGACGAAGGCAGTCAGCCTGAGCCTGAGAAGAATTATGATAATAGCCAGTACTCTGATGAAGATGACAAGTACAAACAACTTGAAGACCGTCTGAATGCTGTGGAAAACTTGAAGATGTCCGGGCTGAATTTTGATGATCTGAGTCTTGTCCCTGGTGTTGTGATTCCTCCCAAGTTCAAAGTTCCAACTTTTGCCAAGTATGATGGCATGTCTTGTCCTAAGCTGCATTTGAAGTCCTATGTCCAGAAGATCAACCCCCACACTGATGACAGAAAGTTGTGGATGCACTATTTTCAAGAGAGTTTGTCCGGAACTCAGCTAGAATGGTACTATCAGCTAGAGAATGACCGTATCCATACTTGGAGTGACTTGGCTGATGCTTTCTATAGGCAATATGAGTACAATGCTGAATTGACACCCACTCGCATGCAACTACAAAGCATGTCTATGGGTCGTGATGAGAAATTCAAGGAGTATGCTCAGAAATGGAGAGATCTAGCAGTCAGAGTTCAACCACCCTTGTCCAATAGGAGTTGGTTGATATGTTTATGGAACACCGACCGGTCCATTCTTCAATCATCTGATTGGAAACTCTTCACCGGATTCACCGACGACATCGACAAAGTAACGATGAAGCGGTATCAAGAGTGGAAAGATTCAAGTGGAATCATCTTCCAATGCCGCAAAGAGATCTTTTGGTGGTAAGAAAGAAGTCAATGCTGTGTATGGTCAGAAAAGCCGAGCCAAGACCGACCGCGCTCAATCTGTGGGGGCAGTTGTGCTCTCCAATCCTGCATCGGCACAACCTCAGGGAGACAACGCGCGTAGCCAGAACGCGCCACGAAGACAGTTTACAAAGATCAACATGCCTTTGTCGCAAGCCTTGCAACACATGTTGAAAGCAGAGTTGATTACCTTGAAGGATCCGCCTCAAAATGTCAATACTTCCTCTCCGAAATATAATCCTAATGCTAAGTGTGCTTACCATTCCAATAGCCCAGGGCACGACACTGACAACTGTTGGGCTCTGAAGAACAAGATTCAAGACATGATTGAAGCTAAGCAGATTGAGTTTGACCCTCCTGTCGAGACTCCGAATGTGATCAATGCGCCTATGCCTAACCATGACAAGAGTTCCAATGCTGTTGGTGACGATACTTATGTTTTCAACATAGATGACCTGACTATTCCTCTCGATGATTAAGAAGAATTTGCGCGGTGTCAATCCGGATGCCGAGAATTGTCGTTGGTGCCCATCCGCACCCGATGGTGTGCTTGGTGAGAAGACGTGTTCGGCATGATGGACAACCGTGAGATACTATTTTCGAAACCACCGTGCGTAAGCGTGTGAAGACATGTCCAAACCGAAGATCGAAGATGTGGATGAAGCACCGGATGTGGGATACCTTGGGCAGAGTGGAAAGTATGATTACATGGTGAAATACATGCTTCTCGATAGCTACAAGATTCCTATTGAAGATGTTAAGGCGAGGATGGGGTGACGATTTCGAAGACTATCTTGATGTTAACACAATAAGGATTTCCTCTGCGATCCGTGCCTGGGTGGCACCTCTCATTATTACTTCTCCAAGAGTTCCATATTCCTCCGACAAAGCTATTCCTTGGGATTATGGATCGATGTTTACTATCATGGCGTCAAGCAAGACCCTCTGACCATTGAAGATCTTACAGTTAAAGCTACCATTCCTGACATTGACAATATCACCGGATCCAGTAAGGTGACTTGAACCGGAAGAGTGTTCTCTCCAGATGTCTCTCCTCCAAAAGACACCGCGACTCCAGCTCGCATTCCAGCTATTCAATCCATTCCCCGAGCTAGAGGGAAAGAACCAGTGACTCATCCTGCTCAGCCAGAAGTACCAAAGGAAGTTACTAAGGACACCTCCAAACAAGAAATAGAGGAAATTCTGAAGATTATCAAGAAAAGTGACTACAATGTTGTGGAACAGTTGGGACAGACTCCGTCCAAGATCTCCATGCTTGCTCTGCTCTTGTGCTCCGAGGCTCATGCTAACGCCTTGGTGAAGTTTTTGAAGAATGCTCACGTGCCGCAAGACACTACCACCGACCAGTTTGAAGTTTGTATTGCTAGCCTGGCTGCCAACAACGGTCTAGGCTTCTCTGATGCTGATTTAACTCCTTCCGGAAAGAAACACAACAAAGCCTTGCACATCTCTGTTGAATGCAAGGGCACTACCTTGTCTCATGTTTTGGTGGATACCGGTTCTGCTTTGAATATTCTTCCGAAGACTGCTTTTGATCGACTTGATGTCGAAGGGTTGGTTCTGAGACCCAGTGACATTATTGTGAGAGCTTTTGATGGTTCTAAGCGAACAGTACTTGGAGAGCTCACTCTGCCTGTTAAAGTCGGTTCCCAGACTTTTGATTCCACTTTCTTTGTCATGGACATCCGTCCTACTCTTGCCTACTTGGGCCCTTGGATACATGGGGCGTCATACTCTACTTTGCATCAGAAGCTGAAATACCCGGTGAAAGGGAAGGTTGTTACAGTATGTGGTGAAGAAGAGTACATGGTCAGTCATCTGCAATCATTCCGATACCTTGAGATGAAAGGTGAATTCTTTGAAACTCCCTGTCAGGCTTTTGAAACAATTCCCAGAGTCGTGCCTGTTGACTCTCCCGTCACTCCTGAAGATGCTAAAGTTCCACCTAGGATGGCCTCATTGAAAGATGCTCAAGCTGCAGTTGAAGAAGGAGGTAGTACTATTTGGGGTCAGCTCCCTGATCTTCCGTTCAAATTTGACAAGACTGGTTTAGGCTTCACCATCAAGGGTCAGAAGATGATACGCCGCGAACGTGCCGGCCAACTTCCTTTCCGCATCAGTCCGAGTGGAATCTATGCTATAGAAGACAACGACGACGGCTTCGACATCAGCAAGTGGATCTTCCCAACTCCAGATCATGGGCTCAACAATTGGAAGACTGAAGACGTCATACCAATCTCCTTTAGCCAGGAGTAATTACTTTTGTTTTTGTTTGCTTTTCGCATTTTCTATGTTCTGAACAATAAACTCTAAAGCCTAGTGCCTTGCCCGGGGCATCATGGCTCGTTTGCGAGGGTTATTATCTGTCGTTTGCGTATTTTCGTTTAATAAATTCGTTGGACTTTTGCATTCAATTGTATGTTTTCTTTCTTTTACTTTATCACCCCTTCAAAGAGCTATGTGTTTCTTACACACACCCACGTGATACACGCGAATCACTCGAATCTAACAACTATGCTATTGCTAAATATGACTTGATAATCCGATCGACCAAGCCAAGACGAAAGTGAGGAAGATTGTGAAGTGCCGGAGAACTTGCTACAAGAAGAAGCGAGTTATACTGCCACACGAAGAGACGGTTGAGGTTGTGAATTTGGGTACTGACGAAGACAGAAAAGAGATCAAGATAGGAGCGGGTCTTGAGAACAGTGTCAAAGAAAGGTTGGTTCAGATGCTACGAGACTACATTGAGGTTTTTGCTTGGTCATACGAAGACATGCCTGGTTTAGACATTGATATTGTGGTGCACCGATTGCCAACGAAAGAAGGTTTTCCCGGTGAAATGAAGGTTCGTCGCATGCGTCCTGAGATGTCAGAGAAAATCAAAGCCGAAGTTATGAAGCAGTTCAACGCCGGATTCTTAGCTGTCACCTCTTATCCCCAGTGGGTCGCTAATGTGGTGCCTGTACCTAAGAAGGATGGCAAAGTTCGAATGTGTGTGGATTACAGAGATCTGAACAAAGCAAGTCCGAAAGACGATTTTCCACTTCCCCATATTGATGTTCTGGCTGACAACACCGCCAAAGATAAGGTTTTCTCCTTCATGGATGGTTTCTCCTACAAATCGATCAAATGGCTCAAGACATGGAGAAGACTACTTTTGTTACACAGTGGGGCACCTTCTGTTACAAGGTTATGCCGTTCGGACTAAAAAACGCAGGCGCCACTTATCAGCGTGCTATGGTTACATTGTTTCATGATATGATTCATCACGAGATAGAGGTCTACGTCGACGACATGATAGCTCGATCACAGACAGAAGAAGAACATCTTGATCATTTGCAGAAACTGTTTGACCGATTGAAGAAGTACAGACTGAGACTTAATCCCAACAAGTGCACCTTTGGAGTCAGATCCGGAAAACTCCTAGGTTTTATTGTCAGTGGTAAAGGTATTGAAGTTGACCCGCTAAGGTTAAAGCTATTCAAGAGATGCCAGCGCCCCGCACCAAGAAGGAAGTCAGAGGTTTCTTGGGCCGATTGAACTACATTGCCAGATTCATTGCACACCTAACTGCTACTTGTGAGCCAATCTTCAAGTTACTTAAGAAAGATCAAGTAGTGGAATGGAACGACGATTGCGGATCGCTTTGACAAAATCAAGGAGTACCCTGAATCCTCCAATCGATGTCACCAAGGAAGACCTCTTATCATGTACTTGACGTTGTTAGAGAATTCAATGGGGTGTGTTGGGGCAACATGACGAGTCCAGTCGAAAAGAGCATGTAATATACTACCTTAGCAAAAGTTTACCGATCGTGAAACAAGATACTCACACGAGAAAACTTGCAACGCTTTGGCTGGGCTTCTCCGACTAAGGCAGATATGTTGACTCACACTACCTTGTTGATTTCAAGATGGATTCGATAAAATACATCTTTGAGAAACCACTCTCTCCGAAGAATAGCAAGATGGAAAATGATCTTGACCGAACGATATTCAAGACACTTCTCGAAAGCGATCAAAGGAAGTGTAGTAGCCGATCATTTGGCTCATCAAGCCGTAGATGACTATCGATCTATGCGTTCAATTTCAGATGAAGATGTTTTACTAGTCACGATTGTGAAGAACCGTGCCCGACGAAGGACCGAACAAGGATCCCGATGGACCCCGGTCTTGATGGAGCCTCAAACGCACTTGGCAATGGCATTGGCGCCATCATCACATCCCCCGCAGCGACATCGCCTTTCACCGCCAGATTATGTTTCAATTGCACTAACAACATGGCCGAGTATGAAGCGTGCATCATGGGTCTTAAAGTCGCTATTGACTTAAGAATCAAGTTCTTACAAGTATATGGAGACTCACTTTAGTGATCACCGATTAAGGCGGGATACAAAGCATCTGAATCTCATTCCATATCGAGAGCGTGTTCTGAGTTTGATCCCCTACTTCGAAGAGATTACTTTTGATCACATTCCACGAGAAGAGAATCAGTTGGCAGATGCATTGGCTACTATGTCGTCTATGTTCAAGGTTAGATGGGACAACGAGGCTCCCGGATCATTATTGAGAAGTTTGTGAACCAGATATTGTTATGAGCTTGATACGTAAGAGAAACCTTGGTACTATGACGTGAACGGTATCTTGAGACTCGGGAATATCCAGCAGGGCATCATCAATGATAAGAAGTTCATGAGAAGATTTGCTTCTGAATTCTTCCTCAGCAACGGCATCTTATACAAGCGCAACCACGACTTGTGCTTACTCCGTTGTGTAGACCGGAAAACAGCAATACGTATTATGGAAGAGTTACACGAAGGCGCATTTGGTACTCACTCCTGGTCATACCATGGCTAAGAAGATTCGAGCAGTTACTATTGGTCCACCATGGAAGTCGATTGTCACCGCTACGCCGATCTTGTCACAAGTGCGGTTATGCCGACAAAGTGCACGTACCTCCGACTGAATGTTCTAACAGCTCCTTGGCCTTTTGCAATGTGGGGCATTGACATGATCGGGGAAATTAAGCCCACAGCTTCCAACGGACATCGTTTCATCCTTGTGGCAATCGACTATTTTACCGGTGGAAGCTCGTCGATCTGTTACCAAGAATGTTGTGGCTCGTTTCATCAAGCATAATCTTATCTGTCGATATGGCACTCCCGAAAGGATTATCACGGATAATGGCTCTAATCTCAACAACAAGATGATCACCGAACTCTGCACGCAGTTCAAGATCAGACATCACAACTCTTCTCCATATCGGCCTAAGATGAATGGCGCAGTAGAAGCTGCCAACAAGAACATTAAGAAGATTATACAGAAAATGACAGTGACTTACAAAGATTGGCATGAGATGTTACCTTTCGCTCTCCATGGTTATCGCACGACAGTACGGACATCAACAGGGGCAACCCCTTTCTCTCTTGTATACGGTATGGAAGCCGTCCTACCCATCGAGGTTCAGATTCCCTCAACCAGAGTCCTCCAGGAGGCAGAGTTAGGCGAAGACGATTGGGTCCAGACCCGCCTTGACCAGATTAATTTGATTGATGAGAAACGACTCGCATCCATCTGCCATGGATGATCTATCGAGCGAATGATCGAGCATTTAACAAAAGGTCAAACCGAGTCTACCAAGTCGGCGACTTAGTAGTCAAGCGCATCATTCTTCCACAAGGTGATCCCAGGGGCAAATGGACTCCCACCTATGAGGGACCATTTGTAGTCAAGACAGTATTTTCCGGCGGAGCTATGATACTTAGCACTATGGATGGCGAAGATTTCCACACCCGTGAACGCAGACATAGTCAAAAAATACTACGATAAAGAGACCCGCTAGGTCGATGAACCTAGGCAAAAATAAGGGCATCCTGGCAAACCGAAAGGTTCGGGCAAAAATTAAGGATATATACAAAACATGTACACCCGGCAAGTTGAAAACCTGAAAAGGCGACTTGGGCAAAAAAGGGTATCCCCAGGTGAAACCCGAAAGGCGGTCTAGGCAAAAATTAGGGATCTAAGCGACGACTATGTCTCTTCCGGATCACCCGCCTGCACTACTATCAAGATTCAAGATTCAAATGGCGAAGATCAATTCACTCACTTTCTACTGACAGCAAGGAGATGAGATAGTTGAAATATATGAGTACTAGCATAGTTGGAACTTAACGAGATTGTTTCCGCATAGCTCTTTACCTTTCTTGTGTACAAACTACTTGGCCATACGCCACATTTCAAAATAAATGCAAATTCTTTCTCTTTACAATTTCGCTGTTGTTGTTTGCGTAAAGTCCAACGTTTGCTTTGAATGATTATATGCATTTGACAATAAGAATCTGTTCACAAACGTGCGAAAAGTAAACATCACAAGGTAATTATTACAGGTTCCAGGAATGGAGATGACGGCGAAAGTCACCAAAAACATTCCCCGCAGAGCATGATCCCCACGGAGATGTCACTCACTACAAACTTTCCCCAACGGAGTATGTGTTAATCCCCGAGCAGTGATTCCACTCAACCGAGCCATGTTACATCAGTCTCAAGCATCTTCATCCCACCAAGATGTTTATCCCGGATATCCTCAAGAATTCTCCTCCCCAAAGAATAGTATCGGACTTGAAACTTGGTCAGATAGTGCATCGGAGAGAACCTACCTCTTTTATTCCCCAGTCAGAGATTACAACGGGCCCCAGATCCTTCTAACCCGGTCTCCCAGCAACTATCAAACGCTCTCCAGCAAGATCTACACTCAAGATCCCCAGTAGAGCACCTCCATATTTTTCCCCAGCTGGGTCTACAATCAAAACCCCCGACAGATTACTTCCCAGACTCTTCCCCAACAGGGTCCATATGTGAGATCTTCAACAGCGTATTTCTCGATCTCTATCATCTTCAACAATATCTAGACCCCAAGACTTGGTCAGATAGTGCATCGGAGGAATCAAAGTTATCTTTCTTCTCAGGATTTCCATCCTCAAACAGAAGTCAAGAATCTCAAAGCAGAACATCCACATCTTCTTCAAGATGGATATGTTTTGAAATACCACAACATCTATCATTCATACATTTTGCATAAAAAAATCATAATCTATGCATACATCATTCATATGCACTGTCATGCATCATATTTTGCATAAAACTAACAAATATGCTATCAAAATTTCTCTTGTTTTCTAAAAGCGACGCAACAGTCCGGGATTAATGCCGGCGACGGAAAACTATCCGAATGACCAACCTTGCATTCTCCACAACGGATGATTAATACCGACGGAAACCCTATCCGAACGATCATGAGTTATCCTCCGGGTGGATCAACGCCGATGCACACGGGAAATATCCACGCTGCCAACCACTATCCTCGGAATGGTCGACACGAAGATCTACTCGACTCTCTTATTATCACAAGTTGTGCGTACGACTGTTGCCTCGGATGGCATATTAAGCCCATCTCCGACCACTTATCAACATTTTCCCACGAATGCTACATATTTGGTTAAAAATCAATACAAACCAATAACTTCATTCAAAAGATGAGAAGTCTAACGACGACTCCTCCGGATGGCATCTTAAGCCCATCTCCATGCTTCGAAACATTTACCGAGAGCGGCGGCTCCTCAAGATCATTCTTTCGGATGGCATCTTAAGCCCATTGGTTCTCCTATCAACAATCTCGAGTCTAGTCGACTCACTCATGAAGTCTCCAACTTTTCCAAATGGCATCGTAAGCCCATTCCTCAAGGTGCAAATTCGTGTGTATTCGAGTGTTCAATCATCTTCTACCTTCGTCACGAAGGCGAACATGCCAATCTAACCTTCAAAGACAAGAAGATTGACAGGGCAGTGTCATACCCCAAAATTTGCCCTCCATCTACTCAAGAGATTTCATACATCCATACTCGAGGAGTCCTCAAGAGTTGATCGACAAACTCTCTCTGACAATCAACCCAAATTAGGGTTTGGTATCTCTCAAGTCAAGATGGATTTCCAACATCTCCAATGGTCTTCATGCCTCCTCATATGCTTCAAAGATTCTCCATGTCAAGTTTCAAGCCTCATGTCAAGTTTCCTCGACAATTGCTCGGATGGTTGAAAATCGGTGTATTGAACAAAAGTCAACTGTGGTCAACACATCAAAACTTCGATTTTTGGTCAACATCCTCATTTTGAAGTTACATTCATCATTTGATCAAGGGTTGATCATGATTCATCAAGAAAACTCAAGATTTGCTCAAAAGTCAAACTTTCTAAATTAGGGTTTCTATGTGAAAAGTCAATGAACTTTGGTGATCATAACTTTCTCATACTTTCTCGAAATTTCCCACCAAATCTCATTTTGAAGGAAATTCAATTCTCTACAACTTCATGTCTCACAAGAATGTTCAAAAATGCTTCATTTGAGAGGTATAGCTCAAAACATTACAGTCATTTTCAAAGTCAACAAAAGTCAACTTTTGTTTTGAAGATATATTGAGAATGGTAACTCAATTGAGATGAAACCAAAGACATTGTTTAGATTACTCTTAGAGCTTTCCAAAAGTCCAAGAACACTCAAAATGTGGAAAATTGAGCAAGATACACTATTGGAAGTTGGGCAATTTTGGATTTAAAAGGACATTTTGGTCAAAATGCAAAATTTTCCAAATGGGCCTATAATCTTTTGATCTAAACTTGTTCATGACAATATTCTTGACCCATAAATGCTTGGCATTGGTAATTTTCTATTTTTATGATTTATATTTGAATTTTATAACATTTAATTCAAAAATAAATTATGTAAAATATGAAAATTAGGTTATTTTTTCAATTAAGTTGGATTTATATCTTTCTTAATGTCCAAGAAAGCCCAATACACTTACCAAATTCGTGCAAGCCATGGCATTGATGAGAAAATCATATATTCTTCAATATTTGATTTTATTTTCAAAGAAAATATTTGCACATTGATGGAGCAATCTTTTTCCACTCTTTTGCCATCCAAACTTCCTCTATAAATGCCCAGCAGTGTGTACAAACAAAAGAACGAAACCCTAGCCAAGCATAACCCTTATATTTTGCAAAATTTTTCAAGATTTGTGAAAAAATCGAATTTCTTGTTCCAGCCCTTTCCAGCCTCTCTCAAGCACTCAAACGTGCTCAGGAGGTAAGTGTGAGTAAGTATACACTCTTGCCATGGTTTAAAACAAGCCAAATCGTGTTATATACATGCATACATAATCAATTTTTTCTTGAAATCGTATTTTTATTACCAGCCTGTTTTAATGGATTCTAATGCTTGCAATGTGTTCATGAGATGCCTAGGGTTTGATCTGGGCAATCGTCCTTGGTTTTGAACGTCAGAATCATGTAATACCATTGCTAGGGCTTTTCGGACTGTGAGCTTGAACATTGATCATCAAAACTAACGTCACCATTGAATTCGCCATGGCCGATTTAGGGGACAAGGTCCTTCTTTTCTTTTATTGCAGTTGAGAATTGTGTGGAGAAGAGAGCCCTAGCTCCGGCGTGGACTCAGGCGAAGACCCCGGCGTGGCTTGCGTGGCGCGATGGCACGTTCTGATTCGCTCTCCCAGTCAACATGGACCCCACGCGTAGCTGACTGTGCTTCAAACTCACCCCTGACGCGTCATCATTCAAAAGCTTTGGATTTTGTATTTTCCAACACAATGTGCAAGCTGGCCCAGTGGTTAAGTCATTCCCTGTTGCCAGATACCCTCAAGGGTCACGAGTTCGAATCCTGCTTGCACCGGTTTTGATTTCTTTTCACAAACTTTCAGCTTTTCAATATTTTTCACATTTTCTTAATTATTTCAATATTTTCATTATATTTTAATTTCTTTCATAATTTTTATTCTGCATTAAAAAATCATCAAAAATTAATTTTCTTTTTGCATTATTATCATAAAAATCTTTATTTAATTTAATAAATTCAAAAATATATTTTTGCATGCATATTTATTTTTATTTGTAATTTTGCATTTAAATCATTGTAAATTAGTTTTAAATTATTAAATTGCATCTAAAAAATCCCAAAAAATTATTTTAGCTTATTTATATTATTTCCAGCATGAATTAATTTTCTCATATTAAAATTTGCATTTTTCTAACATGTTTTCCCTTGTTCGATTCATATTGCATTTTCCGATTTCTTCTTCTTATGCAGGTTGATCCGATTCAGACGATTTTCTCTTTATCGTTTTATCATATTATTTATTTTTCAATAATGTAACTGTACACGGGTTGTAATAGTTTAATTTAGGATTTTACTTTCCGCATTTCAAATTATGTATCTGCCCCAAAGCCATGTAATAGCGTAGGATTTACCTTTCCGCACTTTACATTCCGCATTTTACTTTCCACACTCTATAAAATTGCTAGTAATTAGGCATGTATGGCAAGATAATAATCAACTTAGCCCACTAACTTTTCAAGATAAAATATCCGAAATCAACACACTTCTTTCACACACGCACCCCTTAGGGTAATTCTCTCTCGATGCCTTTCGATTCAAACAATGGTCATGTCCCTCGAACGTAGAGGTATTCTAGCACCGTTGCCTTCAAACAAATCATCATAGTCCCTTCGATATAAAGATCATAAGACCCACGATGTCGCCTCCGAATACATGATCTTGACCCTCGATTGTCGCCTACGAAAAAATGATGATAGTCCTTTCGAATGTGCTAGGATACTTCCTACAAGTTGCCTTCTATGACCGTCCGATGTCCCTTCGAATGTCCCGCTTACATCCAACGAATGGAGCTACCTACTAACTAATGGTACGGCTAGCGCTATTCTAAAGAAACGTAAAAGTATGAAAAACGACCGATTCTGAGTGGGTAATAAGTCTCCTAGTTGCTCGCTCTACCAAATGCTTTTCACACCATACACTCTTTTTCAAAGCTCAAACTCTTTTCAAAACAAAACATTTCCGAACACTTTGTATACACTCCTACATGAGTCATTACAAAGTCAAAGCGAAATGCCCTTTTCAAAATATTTTCTTCAAACACACAGAAAGCAATTTAAAAGTGATCTAGAGCAACTAAGAGCCCGTAGATAACTACGGATGAAAAAGGGGTGCTAATACCTTCCCTTTTCATAACCATTCTCCCGTACTCAGAATCTAAACGAAGGTCTTTTTCTGTACTTTTACCTTCCCTTAATTGGATAAAAATAAAAGTCGGTGGCGACTCTTGCTATCCGCACATTTGGATACAAAAAATCCTAAAAAGTCAGTTCACCGTATTACAGTGAGCAAGTTGATCTTCATGCCTGGTATGTACAATATGTTGGAAATTACTGACCTTTTGCCATTTTTCCTCATAATCATAACATCTCCAATACCTTCAGTTGCTAGAGTATTGTCATTTGTAAATTTTACTGTGTTCTTCATTGAGGGTTTTAGGTTGATAAACCAACCTTTCATTCCAAACAAGTGTGATGAGCATCCTGAATCCAAGTATTACTACTCCTTGAATTTTCTTTATCTCTTGTTGTGACCATCAACAACATCTCTTCTTCTTCTTCTTCATACTTTGCGAACTTTACACCACTTTCTTGATTATTTCGCTTTTATGGACAATCACTGGAATAGTGATCATACTTCTGACAATTGAAACACTGAATGTGACTCTTGTTAGGCTTTCAACCACCACCTCTTCCTCAACCTCCAGCACCACCAAATTGTTGTAGCCACCTCTACCTTTGTCGAACCATTTTTCTTTGCCTTTACTTTCTTTCGCCGAGTGTTCCTTCAAAGTCACACCACTATTCGAATTTCCTGCAGCTCTTTCAGCCATTCTTTGTCCATGAGATTCAAGTGTCCCTTAAAGCTCTTCCTTCGACAAAGTTGATATATCCTTTGACTCTTCTATGACAACTACCATATGGTCGAATATTGGAGCCAAAGATCTCAAGATCTTTGAAACAACAGGTCTTGTTATTAACGTCTCTCCACAAACCTTGATTTGATTCACTAGTTTCGTAACCCTAGTGAAGAAATCAGATATGTTTTCGCTCTCTTCCATCTGGAGCAATTCATACATTCTTTTTTGAGTTTGTAACCTCACATCTTTCACCTTCTCAGCGTCTCCAAAAGATTTCTTCATAATTTTCCAAGCTTTTTTGCAGATTTTACATCACTAACTTTTTCGAAATTGTCTAGACTAACATATTGGTGAATTATAAAGTGAGCTTTATAATTCTTCTTCGATTCTTTGTATTCCGCCTGTTCTTCTTCTGAAGCGTATTCATCAAGCGATTCTAATCCATGTTTCACAAGATCTCAAAGACCTTGAAAATAGAATATAACATTTATCTGTTTGCATAAATTCTCATAGTTATCACCTTTCAAAATTTGTAGATTTGATGGAAAATTTTCATTCACATAATTCATCGCCATTGTGATTTTCTTCTTCTTCTCTTGATCGCTCAACCAAAGTTGTTGATATCAGATGTTAGAAATTCACCAAAATCTATGATGAATTTCTATCAATCTTGATGAACAAAATTGTTATCACCATACAATGACAATGAAAAGAAAAGAAAATTTAAGAAGAAAAGAGATTAGAGTTTCTGCCGCTGTCCATAAATTGTAGAAAATCTTAATTCACTTTGCAAATGCAAAATTTTGTGAATACAATAAATTATGAGTTTATTACAAAAATAGAGGATACTCCCTCTATTTATAATGGGCTTGCTTTCTCCCTAAGTAAAAAAAAGTCTAAAACTAAAAAAGCCAAAAATATCTATTTTTGACCTAAATCGAAATTTGTGTGTAACATGCGTACAACACTTCGACAGCTAACAACTCGACATACTTCAACTCTCTTCGACTAAACTAATTCAACACACCTTATATCGAGCAACATCATGATTCGACACAAAAAATTACACTTTAAACGTTATCTCACACTCAATTTTAGTGAAAATATAATCAATTTTTTGTTACTGATAAACAAAACATATTTTTAATTCTAAGAAATTAAAGAACTTTATTTTCTCACCCTTCAAAGTCGTTTTCTTATGAGAACTTCATAGCCATTTTAAAAGCATAGTATTTTCTAAAGAGAAGAGAACCTTAACGAGCTTCTTTTCCCATCAATTATTTATTCATTTAATTATATTTTAAATATTGTATTTTTGCAAGTGATACTCTCAGAAAGAAAAAAAACATAAAGTGAAAATTTATCAAAATAATTTTGTTTAAATATGATCAATTAAAAATTGAAAATAGTAATATTTACTTATGAACAAAAGACAAATTACATGTTTGATATTTAAAGCTAACTTAATATAACTTAATTTTGTTGGTGCAATTCCACCTTAAAAAAATTATCCATAATTTATGAAGTGGTAACAAAAATAAAAAATATCAAAAAATACTAGAAAATTAGACTATTTATTTATTTATTTATTTATTTACTTATTTATTATACTATTTAATTAATGTTATATGAATATTAATTTTCACTTTACATATATAACAGTAAAAATACATTAATAACTAATATAAGTAACTGAGTAAAATTATTATTATTATTATTATTATTATTATTATTATTATTATTATTATTATTATTATTATTATTATTATTATTATTATTATTATTATTATTATTATTATTATTATTATTATTATTATTATTATTATTATTATTATTATTATTATTATTATTATTATTATTATTATTATTATTTATTATTATTATTATTATTATTATTATTATTATTATTATTATTATTATTATTATTATTATTATTATTATTATTATTATTATTATTATTATTATTATTATTATTATTATTATTATTATTATTATTATTATTATTATTATTATTATTATTATTATTATTATTATTATTATTATTATTATTATTATTATTATTATTATTATTATTATTATTATTATTATTATTATTATTATTATTATTATTATTATTATTATTATTATTATTATTATTATTATTATTATTATTATTATTATTATTATTATTATTATTATTATTATTATTATTATTATTATTATTATTATTATTATTATTATTATTATTATTATTATTATTATTATTATTATTATTATTATTATTATTATTATTATTATTATTATTATTATTATTATTATTATTATTATTATTATTATTATTATTATTATTATTATTATTATTATTATTATTATTATTATTATTATTATTATTATTATTATTATTATTATTATTATTATTATTATTATTATTATTATTATTATTATTATTATTATTATTATTATTATTATTATTATTATTATTATTATTATTATTATTATTATTATTATTATTATTATTATTATTATTATTATTATTATTATTATTATTATTATTATTATTATTATTATTATTATTATTATTATTATTATTATTATTATTATTATTATTATTATTATTATTATTATTATTATTATTATTATTATTATTATTATTATTATTAGATGGGTGAGATAAGTGTTATAGTAGTCCATTTATAGATTTTCTCTATTAAAATTGGGTGATGATTTCTGACTTTACGCTGAAGACGATAATGCGCATATAAATTTGTCTCTCATGGAATTAGTACTACTGGACAACGCTTTCATTTCAATGATTTAACACTAATCCTAATTTAATATACCCTCCTTCTCAAATCTCAAATTGTATGACATTTTTGACATTTCACAGAAATTAAAAAATTTAATTATTATTTTCTATGTGAAATGCTGTATGATTTTATAAATTTACTCTTCAATAATTATATTAGAAAGTAAAATTAAAAGAATGAAAAAAGAAAAATAAATAAATAATAGAAGGTATATTAAACAAAAATTATTAATGATGTATTAAGATTCTAAAATAATTTATAATTTGGAACAAATATTTTTAATAAAATGACTTATAATTTAAGACGGAAAGAGTAATATTGATTTCTTTAAGAATAAAGTAGGTTTACCTAATTATTATTGGTTCAAATAATTGTTTTGTTTGTGTTTGGCATATGCCCCTTCTTCCATTCTTTTTAATGATTGCAAGCAAATGATTGGTTCTTGCTTTTGTAACTCTCCTTTCAAACATTGCTTTGCAAATGTGCATGATTGGTGGCAACTGGCAAGGATAAGGTAGAAATTGGAATGATAAGAAGAGTGACGCGTGTCTAGCGTGGCACTTTGGTTGAGGATCTATACGTCTTAAAGAAGGTACAATGCAAAGAAGTGTAGGAACTTGCAAGTGGGTTTCCATGAGAATTGTTTGTTTATTCTTTGAAATTATAGCAGCCAAAAAATTTATTCTATCAAATTTCCAAGTTGTTTATGGAATTTAAAGTTATACACGACTCTAGAGGAGTGTTATGAATTTTGTCAACACAATTTTAAACACCCAATAATTTTAAATTCTCTGGAAAAAAAGGGTTAGCTGTCTATTTGGTCCTCCCTGCCTCTTTTGATTTTAAGGGCATGTTTGTGGCCAAGATACAAATTGATTAAGAATAATCAATTTTTTTCAAAAATCATAAGCATCAAATTATTTCACATTTATAATAACCAAAACAATGAAGGTAGAATGCAAAATATGGTTTTGCAACCAAGCAAAACCAAAAGCATAAATAAGAGTTACCAATGGACATAATTTATTGAAGTAAAATCCGGATGCATATATTTACATATTCATCTAACTGCAAAACTCTGATGTGATACTAATATATAGAAACGAACTCATTTCTTATTGGTTGCAAAAGAATTGTAATTACAAAAAGTATATACATTTCAAAACCAGATTTTCGCCTCAATCACATCTCAGACAAAAGGTTGCTGATTTTCCTAAGCTCCTTTAGAGCTGTCATGGCAGTAACTTGCCCTTTTCCAACAAGAACATTCTTAGATAAATTATCCGATCCCTGGCCTCGATCCTGTTGGAAAACAGACTCAATCACCTGCATCACAAAAAACATTGTTTAAGGTAACAAGTTTGAAACTGGGGAAAAAGGAAAATAGTTTTAAGGTCTATAGGATTTGATTTGAAACCAAAGTCAAGTGAGAAAGAACATTACCTGAATATGGTCAAGCATAGACTGCCCAATATTCTTTAAAGTGCCCATCACATTTTGGTCAACAGATTCTCCTTTACAACTAACAGAACTACAATGTCCATTAACAGCAGGAGAGGCTGGTGGCGGTGATGAATTACTTTGATTACTATTACTGTTGGCAGACTTCATAACCTCGGCAGCACCTCCTACTTTCTCAGAGATAACATCAACGGTATTCCGTCCAAAATTCCAAAACCACTGGAATTTATTCTGTTTTCTTTCTTTAGGGGCTGTGGCTGAGCTTCCAGCATCGTCATTACCGCAGCCTGATGTCTCAGGTAAGTTCTGATGAGGATCAGATATTGGAGAGGGTGAATCACAAGGGATGGTATCTGAAGTTTCTTTGCATTGATGATTTCCTTGATTATCATTATTGCATTCTGACGCTGGAGGCACGTTCTCAGGATGATCAGAGATTGGAAGAGGTGAATCATCAGAGATTGGAAGAGGTGAATCAATATGACAGGTATCTGAAGTTTCATTGCATTCATCAAGGGATAAAAAAGATGTAGCACTATTTTTTTCTGAGGCGATTTCAGGATCATTGGCCTCATTAGGAGGACTGACGGAGTCAGAATATATAGAGGAATCTTCATCGCGGCCAGAATTTCCACTTGGACATTTATCATCAGATGAGTAGTTGTTGTCACTATTACTTCCACTATCTTGTCGCTCTACTTCAACTGCTTCAGAAAGAGTATCCTGTTCACTTATGATTTCATCATGATGCTGCTCATGTTCTGTGTTTTCCTCGGCACCAAGTGCTTTGCGCAGATCTTCTAACAAACTGCGTCTAAACGATGGCTTAGATCCTCTTTGTCCGCTTAGAACCCTTGATGGAGGTGGGTCAGATTCTGTTCTTCTCAAGCGTAATTTCATCTTTTCTGTCCATCCTTTCTTCCGAGTTGGAACCTGATTTTCTGCACCATCTTGTTTACGTTCTTCAGCCTTTTGGGCTTCGGCCTTTTGGGCGTTTCTCCACTTTTCTTCCCAGTAGCTATCGGGTATAAAATTCAGAGGAGTTTTCGGTGACACAGATTCAGATGGAAGGGTCGCAGATCTTGTACATGTCGTTTTACTTTGGTAACGAGACCCCAAAAGCAAATGTGACGAGGACGAAATATCAATACTTAAAGCAAGATCCTGCAAGGATTTAGCCTTCTTTAGTATTTTTTCAATAGTGATGTTTTCGGGGAAGTTGAGTAGTCTCTGGAGACAGGTTGTAGGATTTTCAGTTGCAAGTAGAGAAGATCTTAAATAAAGTATCATTGCTACAGCAATAGCTGAGATAAATGCTCCGCGGGGTGAATGTAAGATCCTGAAGCCATAATCTATGTCGTCATCCACATTATTTTCCATTTTGCTATTATCTGATGCAAAGATCTCATCCCAAATGATAAGTAGTTTGTCAAGTGAAAACTCTCGTCCAAATAAAACCCGCAACCATCGAAGATAAAAGTACTGTGGTTCAACCCCAAGATCCAAAAGATGGTTATGAAGAGAAGAATCAGCAAGCGATAACAAATGATACAATGCCATAGAAGCTTCAATCACAGGAGGCAAGCCAGTATGGGAACTAGCTACTGGAGATGAAGCGAAGAAATCTGCCATTGCAACTGAACCATTGGCCCCTTTCATTAAAGCATCAAACATACAGTAAGCATCATGTTCCATAAATTTCTCAGATAATACAATGCCGAGTTCACCTTCAGCCCCATATGCATCACTTAGTAATACAATGGACCGTATCTCGGGTTCAAGTTCATCAAGACTACTGGCTTTCGTTGCATTTCCGTGGGATCCGATTTCATCCTCCATCGTGTCAGGGGATTTCCTAAAATCAAAGCTGTAACTAAGATCATTCTCTTGACATAAAAGAACATCAAATCGGTCTGTAAAGTGATCTTCATAAAGCTTTCGAACTTCTGAGAGACGCTCCAAATCAACTTGGAGAACATAAAGCAGAGGAGCCATTAATTCATGCATTCCTATAAATCAGTCAACGAAAGCAATCCATTAATATAACGTAAACAGTTTTCACACCATATACCTCGAAAGAAAAATTAGTTATAGTAATCACTAATCAGAAAGCAAGGAAGCCAAACAGATTGAAATTACATTTTACCGTATAAAGGTTTCTTAACAATTTAATGACTCAATTTTTGGCAAAGTTGGAGGGAAAAATTAGACCAAACACAACAAAAGCTTTTTCCAACTAGGTGGAGTCAAGTTAAATAATCAAATAAAAAGTAAGTTAGCTATAGTTATGAAATTGGCGTTAGAAGGATAATAGGCAAACCTGAAAACGAGAGCATAAACAAAATGGAGGTAAATTTAATTAAGATTTATGAATTGCTAGAAATTATTGCTTGGCTGAGAAATTTACCTTGTCTATAACCACATTCAGGGTGCTTGAGACACCATAGCAATAAAATGCGTCTCAACATGCCTTGACATCCTAGTGACTGGAAATAACTGTCATGTTCTGGGTACAATCGTGACAAATCTTGATCAACCAATCTTTCTAGCTCTGCGTTGCGGAAAAAGCGACTCCATGTACTATCTGCATATAAAGGTCATATTATATTATATTCATCACAATAAAATTAAAAGTTTCATACCAGCACGAGACAAAGAGGGCTAACTTGTTAGAACAATTCCTGTTTTATAACTAAAATAAGTAAAATTACCTGGATTTTGTGAAAGTGGATTGTCTATGACAAGATTCCGCGAGTTAGTTCCATTCTTCGGAGAAGGGGCTTCAGCAAGGAGGCGCCTTCTCAAACTTGCATACCTGACAAAACAAAGTTCAAGATTACTACACATATAAGCAAAAAAAACACAATTAGCTAGCAAAGTGCATTCATTTTTAGTGCACAATCAATCAAAACAACTCTTCTTTACAATAACAACTAAACACTGAATTCGTAAACTGCACGAGCAATCTTCAATTCAATAAGAATAAGAAACTCAATCTTCTTCCATTTTCTGCCAATCAAATTGCATATATCCAATCTATAGTCTCGATTAATACACGAAAAATACAAATTTTCGTGAAAGAAAGTCCTCAAACATCTGGTGTTTCTGCATGACTTTATCTCCATGTTTCACCATAAAAACAAACACAAAAAAACAAAATTTCTGGAGAATTTTCTTTACTATATTGATAAGAATCCATGCACAAGTCATAACTACCAGTACTATATCATCCATAAATATAAGCATTGAATTTTAAAGAATCTAATTTAAGAACACTTAACAACTATTAAAACTTAAAACATAATAAGACTTTACCAAAAAATCAATTAATTAATTAATTAAACACAAAACACAAAATAAAATAATATATAGAAACACTACCTCCTTCTACAATCAGCAGTAACTCTCCGAAGATCATCAATGGAAGCATCAGAAGAAGCCGGCAAAACTCCAAGATTAATACGCCACTGCAACCCTCTAAGATCACTAAATCGCGCCTTCTCCGGCTCCGATCTCCGAGAACGAGAATCGGAGCTCGAAATCGGCGACAGCAATGGATCCATCACAGCTTGCTGCATGACCGTGAAAAATTCCCCTCAGATTCTGGAAAATCGGAATTTCCCGAAGATATATAAACCGCACAGAAAAATGCCGAAAATTGAGATGAAACCCTAACTAACTTTTTTGTTCAATAAAATTGAAGGTGGAAGATGGACTATAAGAGAAAGAAATAATTGGAGTGAGTTACTAATATTTTGCAGAGGAATCCAATAATTGGAAGAGTTGGAAATTTTCTCTCTCTAGGCAAGAGAGAGATAGTTGGAGAAGGGACATAGAAGAGAATATGAAATTTGTTTTTGTGTAGAGAGAAAAAAGGGATAGAGGAAGATTTGGTATGTGATTGTGCTTTGTGTGAGCTTGCTTGACCTGTGGGAAGGTTTGTTGAGTTGTCTTATTCTTCTAAATTCCACATTTTTTTGTGGTATTCTTCATTATTACTACTACTAACTACTATCTTGTTTCTTACTTGTCATCAATATCCCATGGTATAAATAAATAAAAATGGTCAATTTCATTTTTTTTTAATCATTTTTATTTGTTTTTTACATATTATTTGTTATGGTTTGATGTTAGGTGTTAATTTTTTATTTTGTGGGTGATTGCATATAGACAAATTCATTGAGTCAAGGGAGATTATTATTATTATAAACTAAAGGAAATTTTATTAAAGATTTGACATTATTGGATATTTAGAATTGAATAGTATATGAAAATTAAAATTTATTTTTAAAATAAATATAAAATTTTAATTGTGCTAATTATTTAAGAGATTAATAATTACATAAATTGACCGTGTAAAATAATTCATATGTTTGTTTATAATTTTTATAAATTAGTTTTAAATCTGTCAAAATAGATAAATTATTTTTAACGGAAATCAAAAATAGTTATATAATTTATTTTTATTCAATTTGTGTGTAAACAATTTTTCTTTAATAATGGGTAGTTATAATTTTATAAATTTCTCTTGCGTATAGTTATGAAACTAATTTTTAAATTCAAAAATTTATAATAAACATATAGAACCATTCTAGATAATTTTTAAATTTTAAATTATCGTAATGTAAATATTTAATTAATCTTATTTGAGAGCTCCTTTACTATGATTGGTTAATATTTTCTCTGAAAAAAATGTTACTTTGGGTGATCTTCTAGTCAATAATGGCTGCTTTATTTATTTTTATTTTTTTTGTGAATAGATATTGATAATTGATTTAGCCACTTGTATTGTGTATTTGGTATTTTGTTTCTAGTTTCACAGCTGTTTACAGAAGAAAAAGGATATATTTTATGTGATGTATACATTTTTGGAAAAAAAACATGCATATACTTTATTGTTTGGTAAAATATTTATGATACAGATTTTATGTATTTGATACAGTATACAAACTTTTTTATTGATTGTTTTTTTTTATACAGCCAAAGCACTATATCTCAAAGAGATCAACTAAGTTATAACATCAATCTACCAATATGTTAGGTAGGTTTAGGACTCATCCAAGTTATGTATATCAATGTGTCTATAATTTTTTGGCCATATACTAATTGCATTCATATACTTCCAACACTCGTACAATGTTTTAGTGAAAGCAATCTTTATCATTTTCGTCTTCCACCCTTTTCCTTTACCTTTCTGCACCAGTCAATTAAGTTCAATGCTCCAATTTTCGGACTCATGACTAATATGCATTCACTCATGAACATATTTTTCAAATTTGCTTCAACTCCACACATTCATAAAATAGATGGTGCATAGTTTCCTGCTTCTTACAAAAGCAGCATGAGTTATTATCAAATATCAATTATATCAAAGCGCGCTTCAATCTTTCTTTAGTTGCTAACTTTTCATGGCATACAAGCCACATGATGAGCTGGGCCGTAGGTCTTGCCTAATTGTCATAAAAGATCTTCCTCCAAATGTTCTTTGGGATTATCTACTCTCTTTGTTTTAAAATTGTTCTCATGATCCAAGACCCTTCCTTCTTTGTGGGAATAGTCATAATGTCTGTGTAGTACATACTACTCCGGTCTGATTTATAACCAAAGATTTTCTTTTTAAATTTATTGAATAATGATACATTCATTATTTAATGAACTTAAAAAGAGAATTTTTGCTTATAAATCAGATCGGAGTATGTATGAGTAGTATCCACTTTATCAACAAATTATTTGATTTTTCCATTGAGGTTTCAAAGAAGCTTAATCGAGTTAGCTTTATTCTACTCACTCATATGTATCATGTTCAGGGCCGTCCTTCTTCGCTGTACAAATCTTCTTCCAAGTCTTCAGTGATTTTCTAGAATTGTTGCCTTTTGTCCACAAGAAATCCTGCAAATGGTATCAATCTTTTGGATCATAAATTTGGGTATAGGCTGACATTGCAACAAGTAGTTTGTAATCACTACTATAAATGATGTATTTAACGGCAGACGTGAAATGTATTTTATCCCGGCTTCTGAAGCGGGATAAATAAGGTTGTCGTGAAAAGTAAAGACTTATCACTTCAATGTTTAAAACACCGAGAGATATTTTAATAACGCTTCATGTATCTCAATTTATCAATAAAATCAACGGATGAATTATTGATTTTTTTAATTTAAACTGATTACATTGTTTATACAGAAAATTAATACAATAATTTATTCACAAAATACAATGTTTACCCAGAATATTAAACCGATTACATTTTTACACATAATATCAATACAAAATTTAAGTTGTGCATGAAGATCATATGTTGAATCTATAAATCATTTATATCCTGGAAAGATTAAATGTTGGGAAACAATATATTATCACTTGCTTTTCCTTGCATTTATTTATGATATTAACAAAAAAAAATTTAATAAATAAAGGGTTAAATGAAAAAAGAGTTAGATAAATAAATATTTAAATACACAAATCTTAAAATATTTAAGTACGCAAACCTTAAATGCAAATAATTTTCTCCTCTTGCAATCCATCATAGAGAACACTTCATAATAACTAGTAGAAGACCCATGCGTCCCAACAGGTTATATCATTTGAAGTTTTAAACAAAATTTAAAATTGTAATGATAGAACATATAAGTAATAAAATATGAAATAATAGCAAGTTGGGACCAAAATGTTATATTCATGCTCCAAAAAGTACAGATGAAAATGAAAAACTATATTTTTTAGTATTTATAAATATCACTAATAGCTATAAATAATTACAAATACAAATAATTACAAATATTTTATTGATTAAAATAAAAATATTGTGGTGATAGTGACTCGTGAAAATGGCTTTGACTATAAATATTTATAAATATTATTTATTATTTTAGTGATAACATTCACAAGAGTTGCCCTACAAAATGAGAATAAATTATATGCTAAAAATATATATTTCTTGTTTTTTATTTCTCTGGTTACTACTGTAAATACTTAATTTTGAATTGGAAGTTTTTTCCTTGAAAAGTACTTTTGAATTGTATAAAACAATATCATTGTACAAATTTCAAACTTAGCCAATTAGATATATGATGAGTTGACGAAGTTGTTTTCATGCTAAGGGCTAGCAAATTTTACATAGATGTGATATAGAACCATGGCAGATTGAAAATTTCTACATTTCAATAAAACATGTGAAATGCTAAAGGCTAACACAAGTGACATGATATAGATGGAGAGTATGGTTTTAACAAAGTAGTTCATGCCAATAGCTTATGTCAAACAAATTTTTTGTTGCAGTAATTTTGTACTCAATGAGAGGCTACCATATTTTTCATTTATCATGCAACAAATATGTATTGCTTTCGGACTAAGCTTCATGCTTTTTCTAGCTTTGTCATTACTAAAACAAATTATCATTAATAAAAAATATTACAATTTCACACCATATATCATTGCATCTTTGACTTTTTTAATTAATATGCATTGAACAACACTACACATTACAGGAAATAACATTTGAAATGTATTAATCAACTTGTGTCATTTGCAACATTATGTTCTGACCTCTTTATTTCTTGCAGCATAATGAGTTGGCTATAAGCTCCATCAAGATCCCTTGTGAGCTGAGCATGTGAACCTGATCAATTGAAAAGTAGAAGAATGCAGTGAGGTATATGATATTCATTTAGTTAGATTTATATATTAAATAAAATTGAGCCTAAAAATAGACCATACATGATTAATAGTGAAGAGTCCATACCTTCTGTTTAAGAATGCTTTGATTGGCTAATGATGCAAGTAAACAAAAAATAGTGAATTTTACCTTCATTGAGATTAAAAGGAATCCTTATGACAAACACATGACCGGTCTCCTATGTGTATATAAGACATTACTACCACCTAATTATTGTATGATCATACTTAAAGCAGCATGGTTATGATTTTATACTTATAATCAACTCAAATCCCAAAACTGGGTGAAAAGAGTCTAATTTTTATGCTTTTAACACTTTATATATAGAAAGAATATCATAGCCCCAATGACTTGTAAAAATTACAACAAAAAAATTAAAAATATTTCATGCTGAGATGATTTAAAAATTAAAAATATTTTATGTTGAGATGACTTTAAAAGTCATATACTTACAATGTTATGTTCTCCTATAGCTTCTTCATAGCGGTTAAGCTTAATCAGACAGACTGTTGTGTTAAGATGTCATGGATTCTTAACAGTCAAATCCATATATCTCTATATTTCCCAAATAACTGGAACATGATGTCATCTCTCATTTAAGCTATGGCCTGACAAAAAACCCAGACACTCAACAACTAATCAAAATAGAGAGAAGAAATAAATTTTCATTATTAAGGAATAACAAAAACTTATGTTGAAGAGCAGAAGAAACAGTTTGGGTAACCGTTTCATACAGTTGTATGGTCTCCTCTAGTTTATTTTCCTGAAACATAGCATTTCCATTCATCTTTCTCCGGTCTGCTGCACCAATCATTTCCTATACAGCCATATCGCTACGAGTATTTCTCTGTGAATTAGGCACTATAAACATCTAACTAAGTCGATGGGCATACAAATATTTAACACCAACTTACATCTTTTTTTCGTCAATCTAACATTTTTAAGGATATGGACATAGTCAAAACACATTCCAAACTACTTACATATGTGTATTTATTTGATCATATTCCAAAACCAGTTTCTCTCAATAGTTCTGAACCGGATGGATCAATTAGTTTTTCATTTCAAAACTGTTTCCATTTTATAAGCTTCACCATACTGTGAAGCAGTGCCCCCATAATAATATTCCATCTGAGCTCTTAATTTACGAGCACCAGTATCAGCGTATCGCGAGAGAACATCATCCTTATTAGACATAAAAGTAAAGAATTTCATTTACTATATCAGAAACCTGCAAATGAAACTCAATGCAAGGGATTTAATGTAGTAATCAATGTAAGGGAATTCAATGCATTAGTTTATTTTATAGTATCTACTACTCCACTAAACATTAAAATTGTCAACCTGAAATAGGTAGACATCCAACTCCTTTTTCAATGCAGTAATCAACCAACCTGAAATAGGGAGACAACCAACTCCTTTTCCCCTTTGGGAAAATCTGCCTTTAGGACACAATGACCTTATGAATTTTTCCACGTGAGATGCCTTCTATTGTATTTGCTTTAGATAGAACTCTTTAAAAATATCCTGAAGAAATAAAAAAGGAAATGACCATGTCAAGGAAGTCACCTAAAGTGTCAAGGATGGAAATTGCCAACAGTTATAAGAGCATTCAATTATGGCTTGTGTTGAACCTGATAAACAATCAATTCATGAGGAAGTTTGACATCCATGGGTGGATATGTTTGCCAGTACCTGCACTCATCAAACAATTATTATAAGATTCCCTAGAAAATAGAATCATGTTAACATTACTGGTGCTAATAGATAAGTAAAGGGAAACAGATAGCCTACCTAATTGTCAAGACATGAACACTCATTTCAATCCCCGATGAGAGATTTGTTTTTGCCTGGGATGACCGTTTGAAGGACTCGTTTATTTCTTTTGATAATTCAATGTCCCGTATCAAAATAATTTTGAACATAATTTAAAAATCTATGAATAAAAGCTTAAGTAATTTATGAAGTTTGTCATATTAGTATCACTATAGAACTTGATCATATTATAATATGTCTTCAACAAAGATCTTTCCTCGATTGTTCTGTTTTTTCCTTGCGCTTGATTACACCAAGATTCTACTATGTCTTCAACATTTCAACATCACCACGCGAACGATCTCGAGGTGAAATTCACTTGATGCAAAGAACCTGTCATAAGAGATTGAAGTGATAAACAATAGGCCTTTAAAGTAGCAAGAAATCCGACACAAAAAACAGCCACATGAAAAGCATACATTCAAAAATAAAAGCAAACCAATGCGTTCATAATTATATCTTTTCATTTTCAACAAAATCAATAAAAATAAGCTAGTTGTCTCAAGAACACTCCATCCAAAACAACTTAATGTCATGCATTCACAACTAGTCATATTCACATAAAAAAATGCATCCAAACACAGTTAAAAAGAAATACAAGTGTTTCAATTATACACAAAAATAGACCATATTAAATACATTCCCACTTGTGTGTACACTACATCCATAACAGTTCATCATGCATATGATTATTATGCAAATATCATTTCAAGCCATAGATGTTCAAAACAGAACATACATACATCCGGCCGCCGGGTAGCAGAACAGGTGCAAACAATGCATTCCTAAAGCTAGCATGAGCACAAAGTCAGAGCATAAATCTAAAGGAGACGTTAACATGATTTAAGGGCAAATTGGAATAGAGAAACAAGTCGTTCCTAAAGAATGTGTACAACATGCATACATGAGCACAATAGGATTTGAATTTGCCAACTTACCAAACATTGAAATTGAGGAAAGCAACATGCCTTTCATATCTTTGTGCCATGGTTCATAGCAAGTCACTTCTATCATCTTTAAAACCTGTCAAATATCCAACAAAATTTTAGAAAATATTTGAATGATAATTTGTCCCAAAGTATGAAAAGCTATAATATTCTTTTACAACTATCTCATCATCAAATTATTTTCATACCAGGAAACATATGCAATGAAAATTGATGATGATAACTCAATGGTGACTGGGTTATGAAAATTTGAAACAAAACCATTAATAAAAAAAGAGGCAAAACACCAAAATCCTGTGAAATTTTAAACAGAGGCAAAACTGGGTTGGAATTGCATGATGGAAATGGCGGAGAAACTGAAATCGAAATCACAACCATAAGCAGATCTATATGTTTTTCTTCAATAATTTGTTTTAAACAAAAAACTTCATCATAAACATTGAACAAAGTTTATGGCGTGTTTAATGTACATGAACATTCAAGAGAGAAAACATGGAAGATCTGCAAAAACCTGAAGGAAACTAAAAAAATGAAGAAAAAAAAAACATGAACATGAAGCAATCAGTCATACAAAATGTGCAAATTTTGGAAAATGAACATGAAGATGAACATAGACATAGTAAGAGTCACATTTCCTTCCATTTTAACACCAAATTGCTAGCAAATCTGCAAAATAAGGGATAAACTCCAAAACTGTGAACAAATCAAAACAATTGAAATCAAACCACCAAAAATATATAAACAGTGGTAACAAATCAGAGATTGACAGAAAACATACCACACACCAAAATAAAAAGAAACAAACCCTGATTTTTGTAAGAACTCTTCTCCATTTTACGGCTATTGTTCTGCATCTTGCTTCCTAACATAAACCCTAAAATCAGAATAAGAGAAAAAAAACCTTCAATCATATATAGAAAGAACAACATAACCTGTTACAAGTGGTTGACCGATGAAGATTGCGGAGTTGATGAAAGATGAGAAGGGGTTTCTTTTCCTTTTCTATTTCGCGGCCGCGCTAAGGTTTCAAAATCAAAGAGAGGAGGGAAAAGAGAAAATGGAATGGAGGGAGAACGAAGAAATTGTTGTTACCGGCGGAAGAGAGAAGACCGAAAGAAATTTGGTACACGAGAAAGAGAGAGATGGCGAGTGAAAAGGGGAAGACGAGAGAGAGGGAAAGGTAATGTAATTTGAAAATTTGAGGTTCCCTCCTTTTCTATTTGAAAAGTATTTCGACACTTGCATGTTGGAGAAATATCGTTGGATACGGAGTTATATATATTGAATTACCAAAAAGGACATTTGTTAGTATTTTTTTTTTATAAAGGGTGAGAATGGAAGCACTTAAGCATCTTTCATTCTTAGTTAGGTAGTAGAAGGGTAAGAATGGAAGTGTTTAAGCATCTTCCATTCTTAGTTAGGTAGTAGAAGACTCTTGCATGTCTTAAAATAGAGGGTAGTTTCAAGTGTTTCATGGCGTTTTATTATCAATTTTTTATATTCATAATGCTTTTATAATAAAAGTTAACCTAAGTTTCACGCGGATCGCTAATGGTAGTGTCTTGAGCGTTGATAGTCATGAAATGGACAACAAGGATTTGCTTAAAGACGGTGACAAATATCCTCAACTTTAACGCTAAAATATTCTCTCAATTTTGAGAAAAACCGATGTGAAATTTTTTTAATTACACTGTTTATGCTTACTAAATTTAACAAAAGCTTAAACAAAAGCATAGTCTTTATTCAGTCAAGTTCTGCAAATTAATTGTAAACCACACATCAACAATCATCATTATTTTTAATGTGTTAATATTTAATATTCTAGAGAAGGAATTTGGTAGCGTACCTGAAATCTACCGGTAAGTAGACAAAATCATAGGAGAAAGTGTTTTCAACAATAGATCTTTGGTGAATCCAAATTTTGTTCCTTTATGTTGCATGTCCAAAAAACACTTCATAACTTATCTATCTTCGGATAATTTATTTAATTAATTTCTGCACTTGCAATTCATCTCAAAGATATGTTGTTAAGTGTTTCTAGATCAAAAAAAATTATAGCAATGAACAGTAGTAAATATTTCATGTATTTGGTGCGGCTAGGTATAAGTTAGAATTAGAGTAAAATCTGATAAACTAAAGTATTTATAGTAAAAATAAATTACTTTACCCCTCAGATTCACCTTAAATCCGCGATATTTTATCTATCACCTCGATTTTTAAAAAAAATTGAGGTGAAATGTTTTTTTTTTAATTTACATTGTTTACACAAAATATTAAAATAAATAGTTTAAAAACAAATTTTTGCTCCTTTGAACAAATATCTTTGATGATATTCATCGTCTGATAAGTTAAACTCCCTTCTTTGTCTCCTTGAAGGAATGATGAGTTTTCTCCACTTGCAATTTATCAAATGAGTGAAAATACAACAACAACACCAAAAACAACATCAACACCACCAACAACATCAACACCATTATGTGAGATAGATTGCAAGGGTAGAAAAAATGTTTTGTTCTATAAGAACATTGAAGTTTTTTCTGTCGTGCAATCCATCCTAAAGAATGATGAAATTTCGAGTTTGAAGCGACTACAAATAAACAATAATTAGTTTGTTTTTTATAGTGTAATCTGATTAGCAGACCCCTTGGTTATATCGAAACATCAAAGAATTAGTTAATTTAACTCACAATTGTAATCAAAATAGAACATAAACTACTAAAGTTAGAATTCGAAATGCGTCCAGAATAATTTTATCCGTCAAATTTATTAGAAAAATTAAGGGTGCATTTTAAGGATATAATAATTAAAAAAATTTAAATGTAATTAAATATAATAAGTTATATTTAAAATTTTAAAATATTAAATATACACATTTCAAGATAATATTTTTACAAATAACTTAATAATTTGTGTTTTTGAGACACAAATTACTATCAAAACCTGTCTTAGAAGACGTGCAAAACGGTCTACCACATATAACTTCAGAACTTCCAAAAACTCCAGACGACTCTGAATACTATGTTAACTTTTTCTATGTTATATTTTTATGAATTAGTTTGTAAAAGTTTTCATAAATATGTAATTTATTTATATTAATGTGAGTGTAAAAAATTACTAACGTAACTATTAGTTTTATAATTTTGTTTGTATATTTATGAAACTAACTTTTTAAATTCAAAAATTTATAATCAACCTATAAAATCATTCTAGATAATTTTAAAATTATAGTTTTATAAATATTTAATTAGGCGCATTTGAAAGCTCTGGTATTATGATTGGTTAATATTTTGTATTTTGAAAAATATTTTCAGTCATCTTCTGGTCAATAATGGCAGCTATATTTCTTTTATAAGTTTTTTGTTTTTTTAATACATATTGATAGTTGATTTAGCCACTTTTATTGTGTATTTGGAATTTTGCTTCTAGTTTTACAGCTGTTTTTAGAAAAAAAAGTGAGATATTTATGTGATGGGAACTTTTTTTTTGGGAAAGAGAATATGAATATGTTTTATTGTTCGATAAAAAAATAATAATTAAGTTTTCGGTCTCTATAAATATTTTAAATTTCGTTTTTAGTTTTTCTTGAATTTTTTTTAAAGAATAGTCTTTCCAAAAATTTTAATTTTAATTTTTGGCCTCTCGTGAAAAAATCGTAGTTAAAATGGTCTCTAATTCCGTCGCTAAATAAAAAACCGTCGTTAAAACTGTCGTAAAAACCGTCGCTAAATAAAAAACCGTCGTTAAAATTATCAAAAAAACCGTCGCTAAATTGTAAAAATCGTCGCTAAATTGCAGGAGGGACCAAAAGTTAAAATTTAAATTTTTAAGAAGACCATTCTTTAAAGAAAAAGTTTAGATGGACTAAAAACGAAATTTGATATATTTATAGGGACCAACAACTTATTTAACCCGATAAAAAATGTTTTAGACACGGTATACAGTTTTTTTTTATTTGCTTATTAAAATTTCATTTAGTTATGATCCCATGCAGTACTTTCAAGTTTTCTAATAATTTCCTTTTTCTTTTAAAATGGCAACCTATTAATTTTTTTACTTGAATTATTGTTTTTCTGTATACAGTTTTTTTATATAGTAATTATAATGATGATTGACGTTTTTGGTTGTATATTTTGTTAATAATGCACATAAATATAATAGAAAGGAGATTTTTAAACCCATTTCATGTATTACTTACGCACCTCGTAGAATTTTTAAATGTCTTTCAAAATTAGAAATACACTTCTGGTTCGTACCATTTTAGGTAGGAATGATTGAATATTCACCGTAAATATATTTCTGGTTCTAAACCGAAAGTGTATTTCTTATTCTTGGAAGTAATTATATGGCGCGTTGACTCTTCCCCTCCCATTACAACAACATTCAAACCAAACTCTCTCAAAATTCCCTCAACCCTTATTTCATCAATCAAGTTTTTTTTTCAAAAATCATCAAAGATGATCAAGCATTTGGTAGATAAAGCATTTTAAAGCAATCAATCCAGAAAAATCAACACCAATCAATCAGATTTGTTGTTTTTGAAAATATTTGAGTTTATGTAATTTCTACTCAAATTAGTGAATTAAGGTTCAAAACATGATATTGTAGCTAGATATGATCATTAGTAGTCATTAGAAAACTATTTCTACACTTTATTTAATGATCAATGCACATAATTTAGCACATTTATGAAAGTGGGACGCAGTATCTACGTTTTGCTGTTATCACAGCAAGAACCAGAAGTTTATTTCTAGTTTTGGTAAGAACAAAACTGGAAGTGTACTTCCAGTTTCTTCCCGAGTCAGTGTTAGGCCTTGTTTTGCACACTGTATCTTATGTTAATATTTTTTCTCGCTTGTACAGGAGCCATGAGTGAGAGACCATCTAGATTGAGGCATGACAGGGTTGCACAACATGCCTCTGTGCAGAGGGAAAGGGGCCAGGCAACTCAGCCTCCTCCTGCCTCTAGACAGGCTATATCAGATGCACCTTTTACTGCTTCAGCTTTCGGTGAGTCTACTTCTACACCTTCTACGTCGTCATCCCGCAACAGGTGGGAGTCTCTAGTTTATGCTTCGGCACCCCTGTCTTCCCGCATACGCACTTCCTCATTGGGAGTATTTGAGGCGGGATCCACATCATGTACTCAGGCGACACCTGAGTATCCAACATCTACACAACCTCAGTCTCAACCTCCATCTGAGGTGAGACCTGAGGCTACACCCGATGCTACACCGACGACACTTGAGGTCGCACCTACTCAGCCTGCACCTTAGGCCCCTTAAGTCTTTGGAGGAGGTCCTTCTGATTTATCACCTGCCGCCTCTTTATCCAGCCATGTAGCTAGATATATATGGGATTGACTGGTGTGAAATTTGCATTTTTATTACTATTATGAAGTTTATTATGGATTTTAACTATGAATTTTATTATGAGTTTTATTATGAATTTTAACTATGAATTTTATTTTGCAGGAGTGTGATACACTAAATATCATCAACCATGGGAGGAAGATCAACAAACTTGATACGCCTGGTGATCCATAGTTTGATGAGCTTTTACGTCTTACAGAGTTGAAAGATTCGATCCTCTGTGGATACAACATGGTCAACTGGGGGATGATCAACGCTTTTGTTGAGATGTGGCACCATGAGACGTCGTCGATTTATCTAGCACATGGTGAGATGACGATCACACTCGATGATGTTGCATGTCTACTTCATTTGTTGATTAGAAGAGCTTTCCTGAATCATGAGAAGATTGACAAAGAGAAGGCCATATATTTGTTGGCTCAAAGGCTGGGAGTTACCCTTGATAGTGCCTTGGAAGATATTGATCAGACATGTGGTTGCCACATGAGGTATAGCTACTTGGATAGGGTATTCGCAGATGAGATAACGCGTGCATGAGCGATTGCTGGTGATACCAAGCAGGTTACCATTCATAGGGAGTATGCCATGAGAGCGTACTTCTTGTATCTTGTTGGCACACAGATCTTTGTGTACACTAGTGCGACTTATACCGACATCATGTACGTACAGTACTTTGATGATTTTGAGGTGATCATTGGATGGAAATGAGGGGTTGTCTGCTTAGTTTACGCGTATACCAAGTTGGATGAGGAAACTAAGTGGAAAACGAGGTAGATAATCGGCTGCATGTCACTCATGACGGTATAAATTATTTGTCTTTGTGGCCTTTGTTAATTATTCCGATTTTCAAACTAATTATTTTAATTTTGTTATTTCAAGGATGGATCTTAAGCACTTCCCCCACATCTCAGGATGATCACTTGCTACGGATTATATTGAAGATAAGTCTCCTGTTGCTGCATATGAGTCGCTCAGAGGGAACCATGTGATAGAGTCGTTATGGGTTTACCTAGACCAGCTAGTTCATAAAGACATTAAATTCAGTTCATACGTCGACCACCATGAGATGATACTGTTTGATGAGGTTTCACTGTTTGCAGGTTGGTTGGCTTGCAGGACTCATAAGACTTCTCCTTATATGTCTGAGCGGGTGATGCGTCATTTCGAGTTTACCCAGACTATTCCCTGGGATCCTGCTGTATATGCTCCTCCGACAGTGAAGCAAAGGGACATGGATGCTCTGTTTGATGATTTTGAGAATCTTCTTGTTCCTGAGGAGGCAAGGAGTACCATAGCATCAGACGAATGAAGTTACGAGTACGGTTACATGATAGGGTTCTTCAAGGTGTCTCATCCGTACATGGTAGATGGTGCTCTGGGGAACTCACCGAGGCTAGTTAATCATGAGATCCTAGAGGAGGAGCAGGCTATGAGGGGTCATGCTCATGACGTGTTGCCTAGATGTTGTCGTATCAGGGAGCTTGTGCGAGATGGTATTGACAGATGGTTGTTTCCTGACGGATCCGATGTTAGAGGTGTTTTAGATGCCATAATGACGGAGGCTCGGGATGCTCTGTCATACATAAGGTAGCGAAGAAACACCTCGAAGATGACATGCCGACTCATCATCCGCCATACTCAGTAGTTTATGATGATGATGCACATGTATTTTGCATATCTATATAGTATTTTACTATTCATCAATATTGTGAATAGTAAGATATTATAATAATAAAGTTTTTTTCTCTTAAAAATAACTTTTTTAGATTAAGAGAGTACATATGTAAAATTATAATATGATTAACTAATTCTTCATAATTTTATTAACCAATATTTTAAATATCATTAATTAATTTCATAGGCGTTTATTAACCAACTTTATAACTTTATTAAACAATATTTTACATTGTATTAACCAATTTTATTTTATTATTAAAAATTGTTTTTAATATATGAACATTTATTAAGCAATTTTATCACTTTATTAACTAACTTTTTATTTTATATTAATCAACAATGATATACTATTAAAAATCACTATTTATGTACTATTTATAAACATTGTTCACATGACACTTGTCATGTATTATTCACGTCAATGTTATATATTGTTCACGGTATTGTTCAAAAATATTTTTTTATTTAAAAAATAAACATTGTGTTTACCTTATAAATATGATAAACAGTATATACTATACAAATAGTTTGTGCAAGAATGAGAATAAACATAGCATTGTTGAATATAATATTGCTTAGAAATACTAATAAATTACTTGATTTATTATAAAGATTTTTTTATTTAAACCGTTATTATAAGTAGTTAGTTTTTTTTAGATAATAAAATATAAAAAAATTATACTCATAACAGTTAGTTTAACGTTATTATTTATATATTTATATAAAAGCTAAAGAAATATTAGATTTGAGCCTCTTACTATGTGGAGAAAGACCCAAATATAAATAATATATTTGTCTCACTTATTTAAGTGGAAAATATCAATTTAAGATTAAGAGAGATAGAGAGGAAATATGAATTCAAAAAGAGAAAAAAGAGTAGAAAAACTCATTCTCGTTTTTTCTGCATCAATCTCATTAAAATGACGATCCCCAGTTTGTTTACCATCAAATCGAGCTGAAATTTTATGGGCTTGTTCACAACAAATATATATAACTTTTGACTATTGGGATCTTCAAAACAAGGTCTGAATGGAGAGATATCGACTTCGCACTATAGCTGCAGGATTGGAAAAAAATTCAGCTTTTTGATTCTTATTTGTAAGTTAGTTTTCTTTGTGATTTTCAATTGTTATTACTATTTTGTGAATCAATTTAAGACTCTCTTGTATCCTCAACTGATTATAGTGGAGCTTTTTCTTTTGTTTTGACGACTTGTGATTTTTACTCTCATATTGAGTGGTTTTCGACGTTAAAAATATCAGTGTTCTTTTGGGCCTTTATTGCTCGATTGTCATATTATATTTATTGTTGATCCTTAAGGTTTCTACAAGTTTGTGAAATATTATATCCATTGTGTATTAGTCTATTATTGTGTCTTAAGTTTCCATCAAAGTGGCATCAGAGCTCTTGGTTAAGGGTTATTTTATTTGTTCGAATAATTGAGTCAAATAAAAAGATGAAGATGGTATTGTTGAATGAATGTAATTATCATTTATGTAATAGAAAGATGAAAGACTTACTATTTGTGAAGAAACTGCATTTACCATTTTTTAGTTATGTAAAGCCGGATTTTGTGAGTTTGAACATCAACATGTATGTGGTTTGATTCGAAAATATGTAGAAGATAATATTTATAATCATAATTCTAATGAGGCACGTGCAAAATTATGTGGAAGAAGATAGAGTCCTTGTATGCCTCTAAATCGGGGAATAATACATTGTTCTTGTTGAATAGATTCATAAGTTTGAAGTATAAGGAGGAGACTTCTATTTAAGATCACTTGAGTGAATTTCAATGGCTCCTTGATCAGATGTCAGGAATGAGTATCAAATTTGATGATGAACTTTTAGGACTATTTCTATTGCTATATTTACAAGAGTCTTGGGAGAAGTTTCGAGTTTCTATTACAAGTTTTGCTCCTAAAGGTGTTGTTTCTTTAGAAACGACTAAGGAGCATTAAAATAAGTTCTAACAATTAATGAGCAAAATGCAAATAAGGAGCTGAATATTTCTTGTATAGCATTGAACATGTAACTTTATCTTCTAATATAACTCAATTTGAGATATTATAATGTTCTAGATCAAACTAAAAGTTTTTATGTTTAAAGAGCATTGGCGAAATAAGAATTCAACATAATTATAAAAAACTCAATGTATATATCACATCGGTTATTTAGAACAACCGTTATTATTATTTTTCTTTAAAGCATATCACATTGGTTGTTTGAAGTAACTATTATGATAGTTAACATGCTTGTTGACATATAATCACGGTTGTACAACCATGATGAAAGAACCATACATACAATAATCTCTTACCTCATAATAATTGGTCAAATGTTGTGGTGTTCATTTTCCAATCATTAATGTACCACTTTTACTTAGTAATGAGTTGTATCTTTTAATGGCCCTATGCTTAGCAGTAAATTCTTGGGCGTGGATGGATTCTCGCAGCTCGTCGATCAGATCCACTGCATAATTCAATATTATATCGTTTGTGCCCTTGTCGAAATGGGCTCATCGCCATGACGTCATCTTAATTTCTACGGGAAGCATTGCATCCGCCCCATAAACCATGTAAAACATAGTTTCCTTGGTGTTGGACTAATGCGTGGTGTGGTACAACCATAATATCTCGTGCATCATTTTTGCCCACAGACCTTTGGTATCGTCCAACTTATTTTTAAGCCCTTTGAGGATTACTTTGTTTGGAGATTTGACTTGTCTGTTGACTTGAGGACAACCACAGACACAAAATTTGTTTGCACTGCCAAATACTTACAGAATTTAGTGAGCACGGTGCTGGTGAATTGGGTTCTATTATTTGAGACAATTGTGCTCAGGAGGTCGTGTCGGCATGTGATTCTTTTCCAATAGAAGCAGTAGATCCTTTTCGCTGTGAGTTTTTCCACTTCCGCGCCTCTATCCATTTAGTAAAGTAGTCCATTCCTATTATCAGGAACTTCAACTGACATGACAGATAAGGGAATGGCCCTAGGATGTCCATGCCCCACTGGTAGATTGGCCAAGACGAGGTCATCCACTTGAGGAACTCTATCAGAGCATGATGAATGTCAGTACGTCTCTAGCATTAGTCACATTTTTTATGAAGGAAATGTTGTCTTTCATTAAGGAGGGCCAATAATAACCTGCCCTTAATGGCTTGTGGGAGAGAGCTTTTCCGAAAATATGACTGTTGCAGGCTCCCTTATGGAATTTTGCGAGAACTAAAGTGATGTCGCTCTCGTCTAGGAATCTCAACATAGAAGTATCATTCCTCAATCAACTAAGAATCTTTTAATCTCCCATTCTTCACACTTAAAAGTGATGACCATGTGATCTTCGTGGTGAGGATCAATTTCGAACACATCTTTCTTAGAAAATACAACTATGACAGTGTCTTTATTCTTGCCATCTCATGAAGATCAATCAGGCTCATGACTTAACAGGTGTATCTCTTGCAGGGGATCTGATTACGCCTCCCTAACAAAACCCCCAACTATGGTATTGAGGGTGTCCTACTTCCTGCTCCCCATCGTCCTTGGGAACTTCTTTTGCCATGCACGAACTTGAGCTTTTGGCATCTTACATGTTTTGATATTTCAGTTGTATCTTTAACATTTAAAAATTGTTTGAGCTCTTCATCCAAAAACTCATTCTCATGTTTCCACCCTTATTTTACTGCATCTTCTTCAAACTTTAAATATATTCCCTTTATTATACCGCAAGCCTCAAAATAGGACCAAAAATTTATATCTTAGCCAATACAAGCATATAGTTCACCACCTTCATACCTTAACTTTGGAACTTTGAAAAAAATTATTAATAAAGAAATCAACCTTAAATAAACCCAATTACTGCAACAAGAAAAGGAAAAATATATATATTGTAAACAAAATGATCAAAAGTATATAATATTAGACCAAACATAATCCTTATTATTTACACACAATTAGAGAATAGACCAACAAAAAGTACACAGAGCCAATCAACAAATGCACACAATATATTTCTACTTCATACACATACATACTCAATATAGTCAAGCACACACCAAATATAATTCACTTAACACTAACATTCACAATATGATGATATACAAATACAATACGATATAAATATACATAACATACAAGAATACAATACAAGATACATCAATAGGTTCTATACAAATTGTACTAGTTCAATAAGAAAAAAGACAAACATATGAGTAACCAACATTTTTAAAAAAGTGAATATTTCATGTTGATGCATCACAACACGCAACTTTCAATGTCTTCACCAACCTTCAATGATAGTCATACACTTTTAATGCTTCTGTCTAGAGATCACACAAAGATATTACACACAAAAATTATAATTATGATTTTAGTTTCTAAGTTACAAGGATTTTTTTAGGTACATAAATATCCATTCCGAAAATCCAATCATAATCATGTTGGAAAACATTCATAATAAATTAGCCACATGATAAGGACAATACTTGATCAACTCTTGAAATTTTGCAGCATACTCAGCTACAGGCTCATTACCCTGCCTCAGCTCAAGGAACTCCACCTCTTTCTTCCCACTCACATCTTCCGGAAAATACTTTTCAGGAAAGCATCACGGAAAAGAGCCCAAGTAACCTCAATACCATCTTCATCAAACCTCTAAACTGTGTTGTTCCACCAATCCTGAGCTTTCTTCTCAAGCTTATGAGTATCAAACTACACCTTTTGTGCATCAATACAATTCAAAACTCCAAAGATCTTCTCAGTTACCTTTAGCCATGCTTTTTCCTTTTTAGGTTCATGATCTCCCTAAAAGATAGGAGGATTGTTCCTCTGGAACTTTCCCAAAGCACATAACTCACCATCCTCATCTCTGTTACCAGTATTCGTCTATGGAATCTAACCAAGAGATCCAGTCAATATTCTCAAGGCTTCAGCAATAGCATCATTATTCCTTCCTGCAACTATCGTCCTAAGACATCCAACAACAACAAGTAGACAATATCGATCCATTCGGATAAACAAATCCAATACAAAGGAAATAAATACATTAATAACCTGGTCAAATGGCCGACCATGCTCTGATACCACTAATGTAACACTTCTTTCTAAACCCTAAATAATTTATATTATAATCAGAGTAGAATATCATGCATACATAAAAAAGGTGTCACATGTTGTTTTCCACAAACATAGAAAACTAAATAACAATATCAATATGCACCTGGTCATAATTATAACACGTATTTAAACTTCATGTTTCATCAGACTATGCATATCATAGCAGAAATAAATCTCTTCTTGAATGTTATTATTGTTTATATCCCGTAATATAATCATTCTTCCACATACCAAATATCATAATCCAGACAATGTATATAATTTCAACATTGGGCACCAAGGCCACTCATCACACAAATAGCAAATAAGAAAACATAATAATATCTCTCAATAACAAACATGAGCTTAAAATATTCCCCCAGTGTTACATGACCAGACGATGGACTCACTACCTAAGAAAACTGGTAAATCGAGCTAAGCTCTTCAACTATCCTCGTGTGAAGCACCACTATCCTCAGAACCTGCACGATGTCACATAGAATATCATATACAACAAAAGGGTGAGAATTCAAATTATTATGAATATATATATATATATATAAAATAAGAAGTAATGTAGAACAAACATTAATCAAAGGAATTCTCTACTCTTCATATGATCATTCATACTCAAAGGAATTCTCTACTCTTCATATGATCATTCATACATATAAATCGACAATTCAAGTATCAATGAAAACCATTTTACAAATATTTCAAGTATAACATACATACATTTATCGCATATAGCATAATTATCAACAATACATCTTCCATGTAATCAAATAACCAATTATTATATATTTCATTTCAAAGAAAACATACATTCTTTAATGACACATGAGACTTTCAATGCAAATCAACGCGGCTTATGTATGTGATACTATCGGGAACATCAAGCTCACCTCGCTCTCAATTCAAAATCTAGAATTAGAGCCACGCTTTCGATACGAACAAGATCAAAGCCCATCAATATGAACATATAGTCTGCCATTTCTATTTCCACACAAGGATTAAAGTAACCAACCAGAGTTCCATCTCCTCATGAATTCATGTGCGACTAACAGTAAATATATACAATTAAGACTATCTCACAATCTTAATTATTCAAGCATATCACAATAATTCAACACTTTGAAGTATCCACCTTTGCACAAACAAACATATATCATAGTATCATCAATATATATATATATATATATATATATATATATATATATATATATATATATATATATATATATATATATATATATATATATATTTTCACCACACACATCACAAATAACATATAACATGCAAGTCAACCAATGTTATTTCGAACAATTCACAAAAATACAACATACATGTAATAAGATCAAGTATCATGTATTCATCAAAATGCATCCAAAACACATAGAGAAAATTATTAAAATTTATACAAACTAATGATAAATCATAAGCATGTAAACCCCTAAGTCATTCATGCATAATTCAATTTTTTTGTGTCCAGGTACCCGCGCTAAGCGCCCTGCAGCCTATAACACACCTTTTCTACCCCATAATAAATATATCATACATCAGAGTAATTTATCATACATCTCATAAGAGGCGTCACATTGGTTACACAAATATTCACAAATACCAAATTGCATATTGGTCATGATCATAAAACGTATTCAAATTCACGTTTCCGTATAATAATACGAAGCATGCATCTCACAACGAAATAATTAATTCATCAACAAAGTATAAATGATTGATATCCCATACTACCAGTCATATCACAAGTACTAGGCATCAAGGAAAAACATCTCATCATCTCATACATAACCAACAATAAAAGAGAGTGATAACAAATATCTCTCACAAAATAAGTCATAACATGAATTCAAATATAATCCCCTGTGTTACATAAACCAGAGCAATGACTCACTACCTAAAAAAAGCACCTAAAATAAGCTAATCTTCTCCACTAGTCTCGTGCGAAGCACCACTATCCTCAGAACCTTCACGTTACCCACATAGAGGCAGCATCACAACAGAAGGGTGGAAATTCACATCATTATCCAAATGTATATAAATTAGGAGTAATATAGAAACAAAATCTATTAAAGAATTCTCCAAACTTCATGTGATATTCCATAAAATATGATTTCTATAATCTAATTATCAAAGAATATAATTATACAAACATTCCAAGTATAACATATCCATATTTATCGCACATAGCATAAATATCACCAATACAATCAATCAAAAGATTCACATACCCAATTATCACATCTTTCAACATACAAAACACCTTATTTAATTACACATGAGACATTAATGCAATGTGACTCATGCATGTGGTACCATCGTGAACATCAAGCTCACCTCTCTTCCGATTCAATAACTTAGAACCAAAGTCACACTTCCGATCCAGACAAGACCAAAGCCACCATTATGAACATATAGTTCACCGCTTCTTTTTCCATATAGGATCAAGCAAATTGTGAACCCAAAGTTTCACCGTCTATGTTTCCACTTAAGGATCAAAGCCACCAATACCGGAGTTCCAACTCCCCATGAATGCATGTGCAATTTAATCAACAACATATGTAATTAAAATTATTCACCAACCTTAATTATTCAAGCATATCACCATAATTCAACACTTTGAACTATCACCTCTTTTGCACAAATATCATGTTTCATCATTGATAAACAATACACATAGCATTTAATATCATCACACATAACAAATAACATATAACATACAAGCCAACAGATGTTATCCTCAACAATTCACCAAAACACAACATACATTTACTAATTTCATGTTACTTGAATTCATTGGAATCGCATCCAAAACCAATCCAAAACTCATCAAAACAATTATTAGAATTCATGTAAATTAATGACAAATCATAAGCAAGAAATCCCCTAAACCATTCATGAGTAAACAAAGAAAAATATTTTTTCTGCACACAGCAAAACACGCTCAGCGTCGCCCCGACCGCTCAGCGGCCTCATTTTTCTGCAGAAAAATCTGCAGCGAGATAGCTCTGCACCAGCCACGAAAATCACTTCCAAAATAGATTCTAATGCTAATTTGTCACCATTTACACATCATCTAATATGTATACAACATAAGAAACCTATTCATATAATCAAATATAGTTTTTCTCATCAAAATCCCCAAATTCCCAATTCAATTTGAGTTAACTAAACCTAGAAATTGATATACCCAATCATATAGCATGTTACTAATCACTATCCAATAAAATACAAAAGAATAATAATGAAGATTGTCTCCCTTACCTCTTGAAGATTCTTCCTTTTAGGGTTTCTCCTCTTCTCTTCTCTTCTTTTCCTCTTCTCTTCTTTCCACCAAATGGTAACTCTAACTATGTTTTCTCTTAATCCTTACAAACTAGTAAGTTCTATTTTGGGCTTAACAATTAACACCTCCTTATTACTCAAATCATTATACTTAGGCCTAAGACTAATAAATCTTATTTCTACTCATAGAACCCAAATAACACACATATGCAAATAATCCAATTATTCATCAAATCACTTAATTAAATTATATTATCATATAATATAATAAATAATAGTAATTTATAAATAACTATTAAAATTTGGGATGTTACACAGCCCACTAAGCGGTCTCTGGGAAATGTAGAAAAAATCTATTGTGAATAGCTTCTGCTCAAACACGAATTTCACCATAGAAACATGTTCTAATTCTCATTTTTCACCAAATAAATGTATTCTAGCACGTATCTATCATATATCAACTATTTCTAACATAAAAACATGATTTCCAACCATCAATTTGGTATTCTAATTTCAACCTAAGTGAATCAAAAACCTAGAATTTGAAATACTAAAACCTAGTTCATGTTACTAGTCATTACCCAATCATATACAACCCCATAATAATAAATATTCTCCCCCTTACCTCTTGATTGTAGGATCTGCTTAGGGTTTTCTTCTCTTTTCCTCTTTCTCCTCTTCTTATCGTCTTTCTCTTCTTTTGTTTTATGATAACATCAACTCTAATGTCTCTTCTTACTACTTATTTATTTAATTGGGCCTAACTCACTTATTCATCCTATTTGTTTTACCAAGCCCAATGTCAATTAATTCTATTTCTACTCATAAACTCAATTATTCGAATAACACATATAAAATCATTCAAATAATTCAATTAACACATAATCACGTAATTAAATAATTATCACACCATATAATAATTAAATAAATAGTTAATAAAATAGCTAATAAAAATCAGAATGTTACATGGTTCATGACAAATGATGAGCAAGATGTCATAACATCTTGATTTGATTGCTACAGCAGAGTGTGGAGGTTACACTGAAGACAAATGTTCTGCTAGATGTTGTGACATACTGTACCAGAATAGTTGTACATGCTATTTTAAATCTTTACATATTTGATTTGATTTTGTGATATCTTCTTTGGATATAGCTGAATAATTTAGGCATGTCAAGTAGATCTAATTTGGAACAAGTGAATCAAATCTCCAACATCATTAAAAATTTTAAAATTGGATGTTGAGAGAATTTAGAAACTTCGAAGATCTATTCCAAGATTTAAGGAGATTTTTTTTGTTGCATAATTGGTGTAACCCTTAGCTTATGGATCAAGAAATATATGGGTGAAGATTTTGAAGCCCATGGAATACTGAGGTGTATTTAAAGAGAAGACCTAACCTAATGTAATTTAACTTTTCATAGTTGTAAAATTAGGGGAAGTCTAAGTCTTAGGTTTTGAGAGTCTCTTGTGCTTTGTGTAAGTCACATATGTATCTTTTGATACAGTGTGGTAGACAATTTGTTACTTGATTGTTTGTCAAGTTATTATACTTGATAGTTTATCAAGTTACTGTTACTTGATTGTTTATCAAGTTATAGTTCTTGGTTGAAGTTTTTAAGCAAGACTAAGTATTGTTCTCACTCACGAGATTTTAAGCAAAGAGTTGAGCATTGTTTATTTGAAATGTAAACTTCTATTTAGTTTCTATTCTAGTCACAAGGTTTGTGATTGTATGTATCGCTACTGTGATTGGAAGTGAGTGGGGAATCTCGTATCTAGATAGTGATTTCTAGGTAGAAGTTGCATAAGGTAGTGATTAGGCGAGAAGTTGTAAACCAAGACTAGTACTATCATAGTGAATTTTCTTTCTGACTTGGTAGCCTCCAAAATAAGCGACATTGCATTGAACTGGGTTAACAATTTGTTGTGTTATTTATCATTTTACAATTTATTTCACAGTTTGATATTATTCCGTGTCAGAAAAAATGTCTCAACATTTTTCTTGACATCGTGTTCTGATGTTGAATCATCAATATTAACATGTGTTCCAAGTGTCTAAATTTCAAATTAGATTAACGTGTGCATCAAGTGTTTGTCAATTCGATTAACTCTGTATGTGTTAGCTTTCAAAAGATGCGTCAATTTAATTGACACCGTGGTATATATTAATTATTATTATTTTGAAAGTGAGGTAGATTGTAAAAAAAAACCGAAACGTGGATTATTTAGGATTTTATTTTAAATAAGAATTATTTTGATACTAAATTCTATATTATCTTCGTATATGTATCTAATGGATCTAACTCTATTTCTAATGGATCTAACTCCATCCATACTTTTAACTTAATTATGAGAATTGTTTATATTTTTTCTAAATTAAGACATAAACAAATAAAAACAATACATTTATATTTTACCGTCAGAGTAATTTAATACATTTATATTTACCGTCAGAGTAATTTTACCGTCAGAGTATTATTACGTGGCGGGTACGAGTCAATTTCTTCATGATAATTTTGTATAAACATTTTGATAGTGACTTTTAGAAAATTAAGTAACACCGGCCACTCTAAGCAAGGGACAAAGAATTGGACATGCAAATAAATATGACTCAACCCTACGTTTTTAATTAATGATTACGTAGTACAAGAAAATTTCATGTCACCAACAGGCCAATCTTAGACGTACATTCCCAAACCTCGTCTTCATTAACTATCAATCCAACGGCTGTGGTCGTAATTTACTCAATAACATGGCGTCAAAGATAAAGCCTAATCATTATTTTTTTATTATTATGAAACTAAAAGGCATGTATTATCCCATGATTAATTAAGGACAATTATCACCGCCACCCACCTTTTGCCACCCAACTTTTTGAAACAAAATAAAAATAATAATATATATATATATATATATATATATATATATATATATATATATATATATATATATATATATATATATATATATATATATATATATATATATATATATATATATATATATATATATATATATATATATATATATATATATAAATTAAATTATACCCAAAGAGTTATATTATGAGTTACATTTGTTCAAAAACGTCAAATCAAAGTATATTTTAAAATCAAACGTTGGATTGAAACAATACTATCATATAGATTATACCTATAAGTTTGAGATTAATCTATAATAATTTACTATACGATCAAGATATCTAAAGATTAACGTCAAAATAGACTTTCATATAACGTTAATTTTGATGTAGTTCAATGACATAGTAAATCATTAAAAGTTAATCTCAAATTTTATAGGACGATCTATGTTTAAATCACAGTTGATTTTAAAAAATATTAATTTAATATAACGTTTTTTAGCGAGTGTAATTCATTGTGTAATTCTTCGGGTGTGATCCTAATCAGAAATGCCAGCCATGCAGTGACCCTCTTTGTACCTTTCGGCATCTATTGGCAATGCAAAGTCATAATTCATTAATTCATTTTTTTATGTACTCCATATAGTTCATATTTTTAATAGTTCATTATCCATCAATCAAATCAAATGTAATACAAAAAGAGGAATTATGACGGTGGAACATTAATGTTTATTTTACAATTGGTGGAGCAGAATATCATTAAAAAAACGTTTAATATAAACCTCTAAAAATGTCTTACAATTTTTTTATAAAAGTAATTTTTTAATAATAATAAATAAGTATGGTTAATTTCATAATTTTAAGATTGACAACAATTTTGTTAAAACATACTTTATAGTAAGATATTGGATGAGATGTTCTAACATGTTGGTCGATCTACATTAAAGACAGATATTTTGATAGATGTTATGATATATATGTTGTACTAGAACATAAATACAAACTGTTTTATTCTTCACAAATTTGATTTGATTTTGTGAGATTTTTTTTGAAAATATCTCAATTATTTGTACGTGTCAAGAATATTTAATCTGAAACAATTGATTTGATCTCCAACTGTATATAAATTTCTAAAATTGGATGTTGAGACAATTTAGAAAACTTGAGGTTTTGTTCCAAGATTTAAGGAGATTTTTCTGTATGATTGGTGCAACCCTCAGCTTGTGGATCAAGAAATATCTAGATGAAAATTTCGAAGCCCATGGGCTGCTGTGGAGTATTTAAAGAGAAACCTAAACCTAATGTAATTTGCCTTTCACAATTTTGTAAAAAATAAGGGGAAGTTTATAGTCTTAGGTTTGAGAGTCTCTTGTGTGTCTTGTGTTTCACCCTTGTATCTTTTGATACATTGTGATTGACTGATTGTTCTTAGTTAAAGCTTTTAAGCAAAACTAAGTATTATTCTCACTCATGAGATTTTAAGCAAAGAGTTGAGTATTATATTTAAAGTGTAATAGTCGATTTGGTTCTATTGATCTAGTCACGGATTTGTGACTGTTTTTATCACTGAGGTGATTATGGGAAGTGAGAGGGGGGTCTTATATCTAGAAGGTATCTAGGTAGAAGTTGCACAACGTAGTGATTAGGCGATAAATTGTAAAATGAGATTGTTTTGGGTTTGAACTAATACTATCATAGTGGATTTCCTTCTTGGCTTGGTGGGTCCCATAGTAGGTGATGTTGCACCGAATTGGGTTAACAATTACTTGTGTTCTTTATCAGTTTGCAATTCTTTATAATTTACTGTTTGTTTTTGTTCTATTTGTCAACAGATGTCGTAATAACTGTCTTGATATTATGTTCTGATGTTGGAGCATCAAAATTAACTTATGCTATAGTGGCATAATTTCAATTGGCATCCGAGAAGGCGCTCTAGTCTACTTAATGGGTGAGCTTCAGGGAGAATTTTTTTGGTACTATTTGTCTTTTGATGGATAGAATGATAGCATTCTTAATATCAATGGACAACAGAACTTGGAAATTTGTCAAGATAGGAGATTCTTGGTGCTAATGATATAAAAGGTTAGAATATGAGTTGGCTCATGTTAACTCTAAAGCTTTGAATACCTTATTCATTGGAGTTGATAAAATTATGTTCAGACAATTGCACTAGTGTTGTGGCCGAAAATGCTTGAGAATCTCTCAAGATCTCTCATGAAGGCACATCTAAGTGATTTAGGAGCAAAGAGTTCAGAAGAATAGCTGGTTAGGGAGGTACTTGGGTCTCTTCCAAGGGATTTGACATGAAGATCTGAATTGAATAACACAAGCATATTTTTGTCTCCAAATCTGTCGGAGCTTGTGACCTGGTTTCTATTGAAGGGTTATTCATTGCTATTGTGTTCATTGGGAATCAATTCAACTAGGTTCTGAGGAAAGTGGATAGAAGGTCAAGGCCAAATGTCAAGAACATCAGTTTTGACATCAGCAAAAAAATTGGAACAAATGAAAAGGCCAATCCAAGTAAAGGTAATTGGTGTTATGAATCTAAAAAAGTGGACATATACCTTATCTTTATCATGAAACAACTTAATGGGCTTTCTTTTTCTTGGTCTGATGAGGGATGTGATTCCGTTGTTGAATCTGCCAAGGAGGTTACTGTCTTATCTTGAAGGTGGATTTGTGATGCGGACTCATGTATTAAAGGAATATCTTATGATGAGACGTGTGCTTCTTATAAAGAATCGTTGATCAAAAGTAAAGAAGTATGTCAACAGGGAGAAAAATAAAAGGTAATTATTTCTCTTCTATAGGTTGATAAGGAAGAGTGTTTGTCCACTATCTTTAACCTGCAGGATTAGGTGACTTTCTTGACCTCCAAACTTGAAATCATGATCAAGTTTGTGAGGATGTTGAACAAGTGATCCCAATGTGTTGGTGATATTATTCAAGATGGCAAGATGACTGGAAATCTCTAAGGAAGAAGATTTGATTATCAAGGATCTAACAAGCAAGGAAAATCTATAGTGAAAACCTTGGTTGGCAAGCTGAGTCAATAATGACAATTAAAATGTCTCAACATCATACTAGACATCAAAACTACTCAAGATAAAGATAGGTTCTTGCTCTGGAGTTTTCTTCTCTAGGTTAAAGTTGGTCATATCAGGTTTATCTGTTTCAAGTTAAATAGTTATTCCAAAGTCCAATTCAACCCAAGGTTGACTAAGAAGTGGTCAAAACTAGGAGGGTATATAAACTCATGAAAATGATAATTGCTTTATTGCTCTTTCTCTCTTGGATCTTCAGCAAAGAATATTGGTATTCTGTCAGTGGCTGTTCCAGACAGATGATAGGACTGAAGAAGTTTCTGGTAGACATTAAGTTTGATTCTACCAGTTTTGTTACTTTTGGTGATGGATCCAAAAGATGAAATTAAGGGTATTGGAAAACTGGATTGTACATGATTTCCTTGTCTTGATGATGTTCTCCTTGTTCAAGGTTTGACAACTAATGTGATAGTTATAAGTCAGTCATGTGATCAAGGTCTGAAGGTAAATCCCTCTAAGGGAAAATGCTTGGTTACTAATGAGAAGAATGAAATTTTGATAAGGAAGTTAGGTCCAACTTCAATTGCTATTTGTGGGTACCTTGAGAGATTTTTTGCTCATCCACATGTTTAATGTCTAAGGAAGATAAAGTCAAGATGTGACACTAGAAGTTGCAACATCAGACTTTTTACAAAGTTCTAGAAGTTCTCTTTATGGATCTAATGAGGCCAATACAAGGTGAGAGTCTTGATGGTTAGAAGCATGTCTAAGTGGTTCTTGATGAGTTTTCTAAAAAATGACCTGGGTAATCTATAGCAAAGAAAAATCAGATATCTGTGAGGACTTCAAAGGTCTTTATCAGCTTCTTCAAGGAAAATATAAGTTCCAAGTATGACGAAGGAATATTTTTGAGTTACCTTACTGATATCAGAACCTTTTGATATGTTAATTGTAACACCCCATTTCTACCCAACGAATTATATAATCAGAGTTACAAAAATTCTACAACAAACAAATGGAGTGTCACACATTCAACCTAAAACAACAACAATCAGTTACCTGTACTATAGATACATAGCACATAATTTCAGTAAAACAACAACAACCTGTTTACTCTTCAAAATTAAATAACTTTTATTTCTACACAGCGGATTCATAAAATTCAACCAAATCCTAGCATCATGGCCAATTCAAAACAACTTCAAGATAGCAAGTTTCCAACGTCAAATAATCATAGAATCTTTCTTCAACATAATACAACTTAAAAATAACAAGTCTTCAACAACTTAAATATTCAGCAATAGAATAAAATCAACAATAAAGAAAACATGTGTTATCCCCCCCGAGTGCTATGTATCAGAGCGTCAACACCGACTCAAACTATTGAAGGTAGACAACCTTCACTCTGGATTACCTGCACGTTACCCACGTAGAGGCAACATCACAACAGAAGGGGTGAGATATCTAACAATATAATAAGTTGTATGATAAATAATATATATCATAACGAGATAATATAAATCACCGCTTCACAAATTATTCCACATCAAACAATTCTACAATTCATTCAATAATCACAACGACTCAAAATACAACATGAGATGCAACAACTTATTCAAATGCACATGTATGTGGTACCAATGGAGCAGAACTCCCAACATAAAAATCTGCCAATATCTGAGGCATCAACAAGGCATAAGCCTTCATCATCAGCGTGTTGCCAATCCAGGCCATCGTAAACAGAGCAAAGCTCCCAACGTAATATTTTTGCAAATCCAAGCCAACTTGTTTATGCAATGTATGCGACAACATGATGCAACGCAACAACAACAACACATCATCAAATCAACATCAACTTCATCATAATTTCATCACTGGCTATAAGCCTTCATCGTAATAATAATTTAACAACGTCATTCAACGCCGGCACAAGGCCTACCACATCATTCAACACATCAAAACAAGGTAACACAACCAATTTCATCATAACCTGCAACTTTGCAATTTATTAACAACATCAATACCAGTAAACAACAACAACAATTGCTACACAAATTAATAGTTACAATTCTACGCCTAAAACAATTTATTTACCACTACTACTATTTAATTATCCATACATCTTTACTATCAAATTAATTAATTCAATTACTAATTAATTTTCCATTGAAATATCTTTTGTTACTAAAATACCTTCTATATTCCATTCTAATATTTTTTTGTCACTGTAATAATTTTCTGTAATTAACAATGCCTACTACTAACATGTACATATATAGTGACGTTGTAATTTTATTTTGATCACATGTTAACTTTATTTACCTAAAACTACTACCTACACTTAAATAAATAAGGTGGTACACTAGTTAAATTAACTTATGAATACAACAAAGCAAGCCACAACGTGGAACACACAGGAAACAAATAAAAGAAAATAAAAGAACTGCCTTGTAACTAAGGGGTGCCGCTTGGCATTCCCCTCATGCCATCATGCTTGCCGTTCGAAAGGTTCCCTCTAAGCGTATTCATATCGTTTGGCATGCCCTCCATAGGTATGTGTGTGCCGTTCATCACACTCCTCTTACCCAGGGTGTGTCGTTCAGTGCGTTTTTCTCCCAGTATCGTTCTTTTGTAATTTTCTACAATGTTCTCCGTATAATTCTATATTTCTACTGATTCATCAACAATCTTAATTTCATCACACATGCCATCTATCGACTATCACCAAATATAATTTTCAATTGCAATAATCAATTATATAACTAATTCAAGAACAAATCCAATATAGTAAAATCCATAATTTCACATACAGAACAATTTCATCATAATGAAACCAAATAATTTCTCCCCAAACAGTACAACTACAAATGCATTATAAATTCCCTATTATCCTAATTCCCACATACTACTCATCATACAACCCATTATAAAGTCAGAACCCCACCCTTACCTTGGATTGAAGGTCGCTCTACGGAGTTCCAGTCGAATTTTCAGTTTGACTTTCGGTTTACAATTCTCTCCCGACGACAAGCTCTCCAAAACCCCTGTTCCTCTTCTTCTTTTTCCTTTCCTCACGTACTGCTACTTTTCTTTTCCTTGTTTTATAACAACTTCTCCAAAAACCTAATTCCTTATTTATAACTAATATTTCTATTTGTCTTATTGGGCTTAATATTCACACACCACCTTTTACTACTTCTATCACCAAAATAAACCCAACACAATTATTCTCTTAATTCTAGTATTATTACTATTATTAATAATCAACTAATACTATTATTAATATTAATCTACCGACTATTTAACAATTAACCAACTAAATCCACTAATAACTCGCCAACTTAAATCGGAAAATAATTCGAAAATATTTAATTAACTAATTAATTAAATAACCGGGCGTTACAACTCTCCCCCACTTAGAATATTTTCGTCCTCGAAAATCTAATAGCTAATACCATTCTTAATGTGAATTTCGCATCTAACTCATTGATCTCCAATTCACGTGTGCCTACACTTCGACCTCTACTTCCCTTCACAACAATAACTCAACATAATTTAGATCAACTACACACATCGCTAAACACTCAATAGTTCCGCAACATAATTTGTTAATAACTTATCAATCACTTCAACATTACTCTGTTATATAAACATTCAAAATAGTAACAACCACAACATACTTATTCTTGGATATCTAACGTCACATTATCACCTTAACAACATCTTCAACACAACCAACAACAATAATGCAACAAGTAGCACCAGTATCAATAATAGTAATTAAAGAAGTACTGTTAATGAAACATGTACCTTTGATAAGCATGTTCTTATTAGCTGTTTGAGTCCCCAACCAACGCGAAAACTTTCCCATCGGTTTGCGTCTTCTTTGGTTCCTGACACTGACTACTAATGTGTCCCTCTTCACCACTGTTGAAACAAATCACCTCCTTGTTCTTGCACTCAAACTGTGCATGCCCAATCTTACCACAATGGATACACCTCTTCACTTCATAAGTGCATACATTACACTTATGACCAGGTCTCCCATATTTAAAACAAGTCACACTAGAAGGAGCATCTCCCCCACTAGTTCTCTGACCCTCAACAACTTCCTGTCTACCTCTACCAGCTAGAGCATCGTGAGGCTTACCACGATTCAGATGCTTGCTCCTCTTCTCACTAAAGATCTTGTAATGAGCATTGTTATCCTCCTCATAAATCCTACAGCTATCGACCAAATTAGAGAAGATACGAATCTTCTGATATCCAACTGCTTTCTTGATCTCTAAGCGCAACCTGTTCTCAAACTTGATGCACTTCGAAAATTCAGCAGTCGCCTCGCTATAGTGCGGATAGAACTTATCCAACTCCACAAACTTTGCAGCATACTCAGTAACTAACATATTTCCTTGCTTCAGTTCAAGGAATTCAATTTCCTTCTTACCCCAAACATCTTCAGGATAATAGTTCCTCAGAAACTCCCTATAGAACACAACCCAAGTGATCTCTTCACCTGCAAAATCCAACCTCCTACGAGTCTCTAGCCACCAGTCATGATCTTCGACCGCTAGCATATGAGTCCCATAACGAACCTTCTACGCTGGAGTGCAATCCATCACACGAAAGATCCTCTCAATCTTCTTCAACCAACTCAATGCTCCATTAGGATCATACTTACCCTTGAAGGTAGGTGTATTCTCCCTCTGAAAAAGTCGCCAAACTACGAGATCAAACATCCCCGTTAGCGTTCGGCTGATTCTGCAAAGCATTGACAATTGCTTCCAAAGTAGCAAAAATTGCAACATCATTCCTTCCATCCAGCTCAACTTATCAATTCAACATAAACAACGGTTAAAACTAATTAACAATACTCGATTGTTAAACGACACTATGACTCAACAACTTTGGTCGGATGGGCCGACCTGCTCTGATACCACTAATGTAACACCCCATTTCTACCCAATGAATTATATAAAATTAGAGTTACAAAAATTCTCCAACAAACAAATGGAGTGTCACACATTTAACGTAAAACAACAATCAGTCACATGTAGTACAGATACATAACACATAATTTTGGTAAAACAATAACAACCTGTTTAGTCTTCAAAATTAAATAACTTTTATTTCTAAGCAGAATATTCATAAAATTCAACCAAATTATCCTGGCGTCATGGCCAATTCAAAACAACTTTGAGATAGCAAGTTTCAACGTCAAATAATCATAGCATCTTTCTTCAACATAATACAATTTAAAAATAACAAGTCTTCAACAACTTAAATATTCGACAACAGAATAAAATCAACAATAAAGAACACACGTGTTATCCCCCTGAGTGCTACGTATCATAGCGACAATATTTGAAGGCTTAGAAAACACTTAGGGGGTTGAATAAGTTTTTTCCTTTTAAATATTTCTTCTACTTAACAATAATACTAAACACACAAGGATTTTTATCCTGGTTCATTTGAAACTCAAACTACTCCAGTCCACCCGTCAAGGTGATTTTGTCTCTCTCAACGAGGACTTAATCCACTATAATCAAAAGATTATAACTGCACAACCAACTGTTGTGACTAACAACAATGCACAAGCCAACTGCAAGTGACTAACACCTCTAATACTCAACTAGTCCTAGCCCTCTTGAGAAATCTGACCCAACTGGTCTCTCAAGGAATAGTTACACAAGAACTTCTAGACAATGTGTTTACAATTGCTTCTAAAAGCCTTTATCACTGAAAGTGATTTTTACACAAGTTATTTAGCTCAAAACTTAACAATAAACTTAACAAGATGATAATTTAATTTCATTAGCGTAAGTTTTTTTATGAATGATTGATATATTTCTTCTTTGAAATGAGCACTATTTATAGAGCTTCTAAGAATCTTTCTGTTGCAACTCTTACGTGTCTTAGATACTGGAAAGCATAATTAATATTGTTTTGCTTCACATGATTTGCTTATCCAATGAACATAGAACGTTGAGCCACTCAAGTACTTCAGCCGTCTTAGCTTAGTAGGGTAACATTACTGTAGTAGACTTTGTCTTAGAAGATGACGTCCACATAGATCATAATTTTCTGTAAGCCTTGTTCAAACACATCTTCTAATCAGAAAATTCATTGGTGCTTTCTATCAGAGGTTGTGCTAGCTTGCTTCTTTCAGAAGTTGATTTCAGTGTGCATAACCAGAAGTTCTATTCTCATTAGATCTTCTAATACTTGATTTGTTCAACATATTTTTGATGTCTCTATATTATTCAATGCTTGAGTTAGAACATCATCTGAAATGAAAACAATATAAATCAGAGTATAATATCTATTATACAAAATTTATTCCACTTGTTATCATCAAAAGTCTAAGATATGAATAGAACCAAACTATGTTCTAACAATCTCCCCCTGAAGGACGATTTGGTTCTGACTAGTTCATATCTTTCACCCAGAATCAATTCTTCAGAATATGAGGATCAAGTTTTATGCTTCCTCATTAGGTTATGATCTAGAATCACTTCTAGTTGGGAGCCTTCTGAGTCTTTCGTTTTAGGATCCTTGTTAGCATCATCACCATCTTCTAAGTATGAGATGGTAATCTCAAAATCTGCAAACTTTTCAAATACATTTGAATTTTAAGGGTCAAGTTTATCACAAAATCTAACACGAATAGATTCTTCAACAATAAGACTTTCAGTGTTATACACTATATATCCTTTTGAGTGCTCAGAGTATCCTAACACGATACACTTTTGTGCTTTATAATCAAAGTTGTTAAGTTTATCCTTAGTGTTCAACATAAAAATAATCACATGCAAAAGGATAAAAATATAAAATGTTGGGTTTTCTATTCTACCACTATTCATAAGGAGTCTTACCCAGAATAGGTCTTATAGATACTCTGTTCAGGATGTAACACGATGTGTTAAATTCCTATTCCCATAAGTGTTTTTCCATGATAGTCTCGTTGATCTTGGTTCTGGAGATTTCTTGCAAAGTCCTATTTTTTCCTCTCGATAACTCTATTTTGATGCAGAAATCTAGGTCAAGAGAGATCATGGGAAATGCCATTTTCAACAAAAAATCTTTTCAAAGTTTTTATTTTCAAGCTCGCCACCATGATCACTTCCGACTTTGACAATTCTGAGATCCATCTCATTTTGCACTTGAGAATAGAAGGTTGTAAACATAGATTGTGACCCATCCTAGTGTTTAAGAAACTCATGTCCATAGACTATAGTCATCAACAATGATTAATCCATATTTCTTACCATTTACAGAAGTAGTTTTCACTAGTCCAAATAAGTCAATGTGAATAAGCTCCAATGGCCTAGAAGTAGATACAACATCATTTGCTTTTAAAAAAGTTTTTGAAAATTTGACTTTATAGCATGCTTCACAAACAGCTTCTGTAGAGAACTCCAGTTTTGGAAGACCTCTGACAAGATCAAGATTTTTTAGCTGAAATATTCTTCTCATGCTAACATGGTCCAAACATCTATGTCATATCCATTTTTTTTCATTGAAAAATAGAAGACATGTAACATTTTGCTCTTTAAGATCAGAAAGTCTAATCTTATAGATGTTTTTCTTTCTTTTTATATTACAAGGGATTGACCCATCCTTCTAACTAACCACCTTATAGAAGTTTTGATTAAAGATTATATCATAACCATTGAAACTTAATTGACTTATGGACAATAAGTTATGAATTAATCCATCAACAAGCAAAACATTATTAATAGAAGGGAGATAATCGTTGCCAATTTTTTCGGAGCATATGATCTTCCCTTTCTGATTACCTCCGAAATCCATAATGCCTCCAGGATTAAGTTCCAGACTTTGGAACACATGCCTTCTTCCCATCACGTGCCATGAGAAGCCATAGTCCAGGTACCATGATTGATGTCTTGACATTGCTGCTAAGGATATCTCTTTAATGTCTGAATCAGATTCTGCAATAGCTTCTAGATGGATCACCTCATCAAAAGCTTTAAACCTAGCCATCAAAGCTACATTATCTTGGTATTCTTCAAAACCACCTTCTAATGAATCAAAATTATCCCATGTTGCCATCATCTATTTCTTTTTTCCTTCGAAAGCTTTCTTCTTGGGCTTATCCTTCTTGAGCTCAGGACACCCATTCTTATAGTGATATGGCTCGTTACACTCATAGTAGGTGACTTCTTTATTGTTACCAGACTTTTTTTGTCCAGGAGTAGACTCAAACTGACCACCAAGCCTTCTAACTCCTCTAAACTTGTTTCCTTGCTTTCTCTTCCAAATTTCGTTGACCCTTCTGGACAATAGTGATAACTAATCTTCACCAGAATCTTCTTCGGAATCATTGATGTAGAGTATCCTTTATTCAGAACCGTAAGTTTTACAACCAAGGTGGAAACCTTGAGAACATAGTCTCAATTGTTTCATCCTCTTCCATTGTAAAGGCTTCAAATTTATGAATCAAAGCCAAAGCTTTGGTCTCTTTAACTTGAGTGTTGCCTTCATACTCAGTATAAGAAATCGCATCCAACAATATAGTTCTTGCTTTATGGTGATACTTATAATCTTTATTTTGCTGGTCGTTCATAGATCTCCTTTCAATCTTATTTCCTATTTCATCTGTAGGATATTCATAGCCATCGACTACCATATCCCAAAGATCAACATCATGACCTAGAAAGAAAATTTCTAGTCTACCTTTCTAATAATCAAATCTTTCACCATCAAATATAGGATGTTTAGCATTATAGTTTTCTCTCTCATTGAGAACAGGCACAACAATAATAGGTGGTGGAATCACCATAGTGTTTCTAAAATGTATGGATATTTACCAGACATAGTGTTTGATAACTATCAATACAAGAACCGAAGCTATGAATGCCAATTAAAGGTATAATAAACCAATGAAAGGGATGGGGTTGAATTAGGTTTCTCAAAATAAAACTTTTCGAAACTCAAACACCAAGAACAAAAAATAAATGAACATAATTATTTTTATCCTGGATCACTGTTAAAGAAGCTAATCTAGTCTATCTGCCGAGGTGATTTTGCCTTATCAATAAGGACCTAATCCATTATAACCAAACTGATTATATAACCACAACAAGACTAACCGTCACTATTGCAAACTACAAAGATAAATTGTTAATGTCTTCTTGAGAATCCTGACTAAATCCACAGTTTCTCAAGGAACAACACCTCAAAGACAAACTGTCAATGACTTCTTGAGTATTCAGACTAACACTTAGTCATTCAAGGAACAATGAACTCACTGTTGAATACAATTTTTTGTGTTTACAAGATTTCTTCTCAAAATCAGATTACACAAGATTGAAGTACAAATAATAACACAAGTGTTAAGAAAGTTAACGAATAAAGGTTCCTTGCTATAAAGTTAATGAGCAACAACTCTTTGCCTTACAAAAATTACAGATATATTTTGGCAGGGTTTTGCAATTTAAATCAATGAGTTTCTTCAAAGTTGTTCGACATTTCCAATTCTTCCAATTCTTCATTTTATAGTTGAAAAAATCTGTTGGAGGGTAGAATAGGAATACCGAAATTCCAACTGCCTTCTTGCAACGGTCAATGTGAATGATAGAAAAAATAGTACTAACAATAAAATCATTGTGCCATAAAAATAGGGTAGTGGGAGGATGTGACATTGTACTAACACTTCACATGACACATTTTGATCTTATCTTCTATTCTTCTGAGGCTTCAGAGAATGTAAGAGTTGAAGCATGCTTAGAAGAATAAAAACCAGTCTTCAGAACCTTGGTCTTCAGAATATTCAAAATGTGTTCAACTAGACCTTGTCTTCAGAGTCTTCAGCATGTTGGTCTTCAGAGCCATGTCTTTAGAATCTTCAAAACTCGTTCAACAGAACCTTGTCTTCAGAATCTTCAGAGCCATGGTCTTTAGAGTCTTCGATAGTAGAACCTCAAATTCAGAATATTCAGAGCTTAAAAACATATAATAAGTTCTACTATAGTTAAAAGCAATAAAACTAACATTCATCATAACTGTTGTTTTAAGAAGCATTCTACATAATGACACACACACTTGTATCTATTAGTGTGTTGAATTCAGAATCTGATGACGTCACACGTCAATTATTCATAATCAAAACCTATTATCAAAAGCTACACACTAAATAAACCTCCAAGGTAATTTTTTTATCTAATCACCCATGTAATATTATCATCAAAACTCAAGGCCAGATGCATAACCAAATCTTGTTCTTACAATTATTACGTTAACATTTATCCATATGTTATCTTTGATATCATTTGTAACTTTTTTCCAATCATCTATCAATATATTTACTTTGCTACGTCCAAGGAACGCAATATAACTCTTAAAAGTAGAGTCATATTCACCATCCACTACTATGTAGAACGAATCAAACACAGTCAAAATTTTGTCACCTGAGTTGCAGAATTTTGTGAATTGGGGCATCATTGTGACACCTCTTTGTTATCTTTTCGTTTGGATATTATTTGTACAAGTATCATTTGTATGAGTTTCTTAGCTAGTAGATGAAGAATTCCACAATCTCGACATCTATCTTCAAAAACAAAAACAACAACAACAACACCAACAACAATAACAAGATAAACAATAAACTTAAATATCATAAACAACAACAACAACCACAACATAAACAACAACAACAACCTCTTTTATCTAATATAACCATATAATATTATTTTCACATATAACAACAACAAAATATTAATAATACACATTAACAACAACAACAACTTCCATAACAATGGAAATTGAAGTTAATTGTAGATGCATGAGAAAATTTGTTTACGTACCGCAAACGTGATGACTAAGTAAAAGAGAATATTGTATTGGTGTTGGTGTTGTCTTCCTCCCGATGATGATGATGGTGTTGGTGTTTTCTTCCTCCTCGATGTCGACGATTGTGTTGGTGTTGTCAACCTCCTCGATGATGTTGACGAAAATTACAAATACACAATGAACAAAGTGAAAATTGAGGATTGATAAACAGTGAACGACAATTTTAGGGTTGAAATCATGTATCATTTCACAGTATTGAACGTTATGGTTATTTTTCCTTTTTTTCAGTGGAAAATGGACACTGAAGAGACAAGTTAGCTAGAACTGTAAAATATCTATAAAGATACCAACACGGAAAACAAAATATATCACAACGGGTGTATAAAACAATTTTAGTGATATCCCTTTTAATTTTTATTTAAAAATAAATAAAAAAGAAAAGGCACACCTTAATGTTAAAGGAATAAAATATTTGAAGACGCTGAGGTTCGAACCATGAAAGCTTAGTTGTATCACCACGACGAGGCCATCAACCGTTAGTATATCCTAAAAATTATTAATTAAAAAAATGTTAGCGCCTCAGTTTAGAGATGTCATCACGGTGTTTGGAAGAACCGTGGTGACTTAGACATTGTTGCATGCACATTTTATAGTAGTGATACAACCACAATTTCTCATCATTTGTGTTCTATTGTGCTTCTGGTTTAGGTATAGTGGGCCTCAATGGTCATAGTGATTTCAAAAGGACGACACTCCCTACTTTCCTATCAATTGAATTAAGATGGATACACATACAATCTTTCCAATAACCAAAGTTTTCACCATTGAAAACATGCACTCTATTATACACCTATTTAGGTTCGGAATCCATTATCTAATACACAATTTCAAAGCACAAGATAAATCGGCTCTCATGACGCCTCTTGTTAGAAGATATGCTACGATCTAAAAGGGGAGATTGAATAGATCATAAATGAAATTTTTTAATTAAAATTATATTTTAAAATGTTTAAACTATGGCTCGCAGAAACAAACTCATATCGACAATCCTCTATCCAAAATGTTATCGAAAAAGATCGAATATGCGTTAAACTAATAGAATGAGTTTACTTATGATGATAAAAACAACCGGTATATTTCTATCAAACCAAGTTTGAATAAACCACACTATATCAATCAATTTTAAATTAAATATTAAACAAAAATTATTCAAGGAAATTTGTTGAACACTTAACTTATAATCGACACAAAACAAAATTTTGTATGATTTTGTTGATATTAGAAACCAATTTACCCATTGGTGGAGTCTCTCCTCAAATGGAAATACATGTAGAGGATTTATTGATAGAGACCACTCATGTTTGTTATGCTCTTTAAAACGAGATGAGAAAGCTGAAACTATGGGACTGTGTTGGAGCTTGATGTGGATTGAACTTCAACAACTCAGAAATGTAATCATTGAAATGGATGCTGAAACAATAGTGAAATATGTGTATTATACCCTAGATAACACACGAAAAATATGATCATGAACTTGGATCCCTAATGCAACATATACACAATACAATCGAAGTAATAACCAATGTGCATGTACCAACTTATCATATCAAAATTCACAAGCTAACAAGAATAAAAATAAAAGTAGAGAATTAACAGTCAAATAAATTATTTTCTCATTTTGATAAAGCAATTATCCACTAAGTGGAGAAAATTTCTTTGATTCATTATCAATCAAGAGTTTTAGGAGAGATTACTCATGAATTACAAAAAAAATATCTCAACAAGTTTACAAAAGCACTTCTTAATTTCTATCAATTTGAAACTTAATATCTCAACCTCGCAATACACAAATCACTCAATCACGAGGTATTTAAACAAGTTTTATGATACTTAGATAGAACTAAAGATAATATAATTCTTAGGATTATGAAGCCTGAGATCTTTTTTGCTCTCTAATTTGGGCCAAAATCTAACGTACTTTGATCCAATAGATTTCGTGAGGATCCTTTGAGACATATTTTTTTGATTGGTTTAAAAGATTTAGAAATCATGGTATGATATAACCCTAGCCAATATAAAAAAATGGCTATGAGAGTTCTGCATGTGGATTTATGTTCTTGAAGGTACAACTATCTACAACCGTCAAATGTTCATGAAGATTTTGAAGATGACAACACTATGATGTGAAGTCTTCATATGAAGTAATAATTTCTTCATCTAAAGTAATGATCAAAGATGTTATATCAATATCAAGTTATTTTATTTGTGAGATTAAGATATCAAGTCATAATCAATAAATTTAACACCTAATGTCATGCAACATTTTATGGAATCCTTGATGATCTCTGGTTAAGCAGTTTCCAATGATGGAATCTATCAAGAAACTTTATCAACTCTCATTGGTCAGAAGAAGTTAAGTTACAAATGAAGTGTTAAATCACTAATGAATTAATCAATGAAGCTTCAAATATTGTGAAAGAGAGAAAGTGTGAAAGTTCGTCTGGTCCGTGTCTAAGTGATCATTATATTTTAAAACAATAGAGTAGTTATTAAATTACTAAGGAAATGAACACACTCACCTAAAAATATTTTAAACCTCTGAATTTGCAATAACGCATTAAAACCTATAAATAAACCATCAAGGTATATGTGGAATTGACCAAGAGTGTTTTTAATCATTTAGGAAATGTTTGTATACTCCCTAATTGATTAGGGCAAGAAAAATATTATTAATCGATTAAGAGAACTTCTAATTAATTAAGACACGTAACTTGTGAAAATCTCACATCTTATATCGTGGAAAATCACAAGTAGAAATTATCGGAGACAATAATAGGTTAAGTGGTTACGTGTAAGCTGTATAAATTGTTGGTGCAAGTCTTTCTTCCCTTATCTCGTTACTTTTCAATTATTTATTTATTATTGTAACATTTCCATATCTTCTTTTGATTTTCCTTATATTTTATTATTTTGCTGCATTATTGACTTATAAAATTAATTTAAACATTTTTATAATTCAAGATATTTATGCTTGGACATCGTTTTCAACCTACACATTTCACCCTTCTTGTGTTTGCAGTCAATTATCTAGAAAGTGACATCAAATCCTTACTCGTGTTATAAGACTAACCTTCTCAATAGGTATAATTATGATTTAAAACACTTTGAAACTTGGTTTTAAAGTTTTGTACTTGATGATGAGTGCTCTAAGCACCAAAGAGTACCTTTATGTTTTTTATTATAATCCGACCAAGGAAGTATGAGACGCTCTTGAAACGATCCATATATATTTTTTCAATATCAAACAAGAGAGAATGAACATACGTATCTAAGATGATGAGTCACCAAAGGAAAATGAATATCATTTTTATATATGGTTATCAAACATTAGAATCCTTGGAGGCTGTGACACCTCAAAATTAATTCAACTATTAAATAATTAGAAATTTAATTATTAATTTAATTAAAGGTTTAATTATTGGCATTTTTGAATTAATGGATTTAATTATTTAATTAAATAAATGGATGTGTTGGGGGTGTGAAGTAGATTTGGGAGGTGTGTAGAGTAAAAGGCTCTAATTAATCTAATTTATTTATTTCTATTATTTGGAAAATAAAAAGGAATAAATAAAGGGAAAAAGTGAGAAGAGAAATTATGATTTCAGTCTACGTACTTTTGAGAAGAGAAGAGAAAGAGGAGAAAAAGCCAAATCGTCAGAATTTGAAGATTCATCGCGAGGTAAAGGGTAATTTGGTCAGATTATTATGCCTTATAGGTTTTGATGATTCAATAGAATGATTTGATCCGTTAGGAATCTCGAATTAGGAATTCTAGGTTCTGCCCTAATGTTATGATCCTACGTAATAATTCAATCGGAATTTATAAGAACGATTAATTTGTGTAGGATGATTGTAGGTTAATTAGAAAATATAATTCTGTGGTTAATTGGGTGTGAAAATGTATGATTAATTGTTGTTCTGTTGTAATATGAAGTTGGTAATGGATGGGATCAATTGGAGTTGGAAAACAATGAAAATAAACTGGTTTTTGTGAAAATAACGCAGCATGCATCGACACATAGTGTTATGCATCGATGCAAGTGGTTAAATTTTGGAAAAACAGAAACTGGAATAAGCTATGCATCGACCCATAACTCATGCATCGACTCATGGGGCAAAATTGAAGCTATGCATCGACACATACGTGTTATGCATCGATGCATACTGAAGGAAAATGGTTATGCATCAATACATGAGGTCTATGCATCAATACAAGTGGTTATGCATCAATACATGAGGTCTATGCATCAATACAAGTGGTTATGCATCAATACATGAGGTCTATGCATCAATACGAGTGGGTTATGTATCAATGCAAAACAGTTATGCATCGATGCATACTGAAGAAAAATGGAAAAATATAATTTTTGAGAACGTATGCATCGACGTATACGATACTTGCATCGACGCAAGCTAGTTATGCATTGATGTATGAGCTTATGCATCGATGCATACTGTTTGAAAACAGAACATAACTTTCTGAAAACGGTTTCGGTCATATCTTTGCGACTGTAACTCCGATTTAGGCATAGTTGGTATCGTTGGAAAGCTTAGAACGAGTACTATCTATTGAAAACATTTTCAAAACCAGTAATTGAGATCTTGAAGGATTAATATGGCTTTCGTAGCAAGAATTCGTTGTAATTCGTGAATTATTCGTTGCGTATACTTGTTGTATGTTAATTCCATGTGTTGTAATTAACGTTATATGTTCATGATTTGCTATTATCATGTGCTGTTGTTGTTATTTGTTATGAGTGGAATAATGTTGTGTGATCATATTCCGTATTTGGATTGTTGCATGCTTCTGATGTGCATTCATTCTGGAGATGGTTCATTCCCATTGTGTGGAATTGGACTTGCAGAGCCAATAACCGTACCCAATGGATAGTGGTGGTGAGACTAGATTCTTGACCCAGTGGTGTATGGGCGAATCGTTGGTTGACGCTGTTTTCCGAGGTGTAAACGGAATAGGGTGTGAACTTGGTTCACGTTTGGTACCACATGCATTGAGTCTGCATTGCATATGTAATTATAACATGTTAGGATGGTTTCCAGTGTTATAATTGCATTGATTGTTGTTATGTGCATAATGAATTGTATGGAATGTAATTGTGGATTTGTTAATCTGGTTATGCTAATGCGGGTGGAATAATGTATTGATTGTTTTATTATTTTTAAAGAAACGTATAATGTATTTTAATTGTTGATGAAATCTCACCCTTACTTTGATGATTTCAGATTGAAGGGTTAGCCGCTTAGGAGCTGGTGAGGATAGCCTTGAGCTATGCTATTTAATTTGTCCGCGTGTCAGTGTCATGCTCTGGTAGTTGTAATACTGGGGAGATCGTTTGGAATTTTAAGGATCAAACTTATTTCTTTTGAGTTTATGTTTTGGAATAACTATGAATTGAGTTTATTCCGGGTTTTATATCAATTCCGTTGTGTAAAACATAATCATTGGTTTGAATTATATTTAATAAGCTCTTCAGTAAAAGCATGACTACTGGTTGGTTATTTGGTTATTTATAATTTTTAAATTGTGATGCCCTTTCGTTATGTTAAAACTCTGATATATTATATAAATCACGGGGAAATTAGAAGGGGTGTTACAATAGTGGTATCAGAGCATAGTCAGTCGTGTGACCAGTGTCTTAATGTCATTAACCCTCTGTACGCGACAAGTGTGTACAACACTGTCGGTACTTGTTGCTTTCCTATTGCTTATTTCAGGAGTATTGTGAAACTAAGTGGGGGAGAAGAGATGCTTCCCAGATATGTTCCGATTGTAAGTCATTGGTAAGAGGTATTGCTTGAGAAGACAGTGCAAGAGTGGTTAGAGTTGTTGGAATCATTTGGATCGTTAGTCATAGTTGGAAGTGCAAAAAGGTGAGTACGATTCTGAGAACAGAAAGTGTTGGTAATGACGGTTTATACTCCAATATGATTATCGAATGTCTATTGACAAATTGAGGACTTGATCACCCTTAATCTCTTGTTGATAGTAGACAGAATCGTATTGGATGGTATACAATTGTCTTGCTATCTAAATGGAACATAAAGTGATGAATATGAATGAAGTTTGGTAGAAGCTTGTGAACCATATGAGTGGACAAAGACTCTAATAAGGACAATGAATTAAGATGGATGATCAGAGTTACGTAGTTGTTAATGATGGTGCGGTATTGTTATGTTGTATTCTTCGACGGAAGCGAAAGGAAAAGCTAAGAGTAGTGAATTTTCAGTGGTGAATGAATTCTCAGAAGTGTTTCCGAAAGATGTTAGTGAATTGCCACCTGAGAGAGAAGTTGAGTTTACTATAGATTTGATTCCTGGAACTAGTCTGGTGTTGATGGAGCCTTATCGCATATCGACATCTGAACTATCTGAATTGAAGAAGCAGTTGGAAGCATTACTTGAGAAGAAGTTTATTCGTTCTAGTGTTTCGCCGTGGGGTGCTCCTGTTTTGTTGGTTAAGAAGAAAGAGGGTTCGATGAAGTTGTGTGTTGATTACAGACAGTTGAACAAAGTTACAATCAAGAATCGGTATCCATTACCGAGGATTGATGATTTGATGGATCAATTAGTTGGAGCTTGTGTATTCAGCAAGATTGATTTGAGATCCGGATATCATCAGATTCGTGTGAAGACGGAGGATATTCAGAAAAACTGCATTTAGAACGAGGTATGGACATTATGAGTATTCTGTTATGCCGTTTGGAGTTACTAATGTACCTGGTGTTTTCATGGAGTATATGAATAGAATATTTCATGTGTATCTTGATAAGTTTGTGGTGGTGTTTATTGATGACATTCTGATCTATTCGAAGAATGATGAAGAGCATGCAGAACATCTTAGAATTGTGTTGGAATTGTTGAAAGAGAAGAAGTTGTATGCGAAGTTGTCCAAGTGTGAGTTCTGGTTAAGTGAAGTAAGTTTTCTTGGTCATGTGATTTCCAAGAATGGCATTGTTGTTGATCCTACGAAGGTAGAAGCGGTATCTCAGTGGGAAACACCGAAGAATGCTTCTGAAATCCGTAGTTTTCTTGGTCTTGCAGGTTATTATAGAAAGTTCATTGAGGGATTTTCGAAGTTGGCTTTACCGTTGACTAAGTTGACGAGAAGGGTCGGTGTTTGTTTGGGATCTTGAATGTGAGAAAGGATTCCAAGAGAAGAAGAGATTGACTAGTGCTCGATTCGATTTTCTTTGAATCTGGCAGAATCTTTTGTTGTGTATTGTGATGCGTCATTGATGGGATTAGGTGGTGTTTTGATGCAAGATAAGCAGGTTGTGGCTTATGCTTCAAGACAGTTGAAGGTTCATGAAAGGAATTATCCGACTCATGATTTAGAATTGGCAGCTGTGGTATTTGTTTTGAAATTGTGGAGGCATTATTTATATGGTTCATGATTCGAGGTATTCAGCGATCATAAGAGTCTGAAGTACCTCTTCGATCAGAAAGAGCTCAACATGAGGCAGATGAGATGGTTAGAATTTTTAAAAGATTATGATTTTGGTTTGAAATACCATCCTGGTAAGGGAAATGTGGTTCCAGATGCATTGAGCAGGAAGTCCTTGCATATGTCTATGTTAATGGTGCGTGAATTGGATTTAGTTGAGCAATTCAGAGACTTGAGTTTGGTATGTGAGACTACTTCTGATAGTGTTAAATTGGGAATGTTGAAGTTGACTAGTGGTATTCTTGAGGAAATTCGAACGGGACAGAAATCTGATGTTGGTTTAGTGGATAAATTGACATTGATCAACCAAGGTCAAGGAGGTGAATTCCGAATTGACAAGAATGGAGTTATGAGATTTGGTGATAGGGTGTGTGTTCCGGATATTGCAGAACTTAGGAAGAGTATTTTAGAAGAAGGACATCGTAGTGGATTGAGTATTCATCCTGGTGCTACTAAGATGTATCATGACTTGACAAAGTTGTTTTGGTGGCCTGGAATGAAAAAGGAAATTGCCGAGTTTGTGTATGCTTGTCTGATTTGTCAGAAGTCGAAAATTGAACATCAGAAACCGTCAGGATTGATGGAATCGTTGTTTGTTCTGATTGGAAATGGGATAGCATTTCTATGGATTTTGTGTCGGGTTTGCCGAGGACAGCGAAGAATTGTGATTCTATCTGGGTTATTGTTGATCGATTGACGAAGTCTGCGCACTTTATTTTGATAAGAATGGATTATCCTATGAAGAGGTTGACAAAATTGTATGTTGAGAAGATCGTGAGTTTGCACGATAAATTAGAAATAAACATCGCAAGGCCTAAATATTATATTGATTTAATTGGAAATTTTTATAAAATTCTTGAGGAATAAACTAAAATCATAAATCATTATTTACAATCGGATAAATGTGAAACATGTGTTTCGATAAGAAAAAAAAGTAGATGAATTGCATGAAACCTTTGGAGGGAAGTTTACTAAGGCTAAACATAAGTTAGATTATTTTTTTTAATAAAAGAAAATACTTGATTGATAGATTAAAAAAAATACAAGCACAAGCGATCAAAAAGATCCAGCAGGCACAAAAACTAGAGAATCAAAACCTAGAGCTAGATACTCAAACTGGCATAAGAAGTTTCCCTATATGGTGTCTCAACTTAGGCTTAGTCCAATACCTGTAAACAATGTTATCAACTATTTTTGGCCCTATTTTATTACTAATAGGATATGATATCAAGCAAATGAATCTTTCATTATCATTTGTAATAATAGGAAGAAATCTAACCGCTCCATGTTTAAATACAAGTAATATAATAAATTGTGAATTTTTTTCCCCATCTAGTGGGCTTATTCTATATTTCTCGTGAAAAATTCAAAATACTCTTAGGTTTTGCTAGTACACTTACGAATTCACTCATAATTTATTAAAAATAGGGTGTCACTTGCGAATTCACCTGTTAGGAGATTTCGTAAGTACACCTGCGAATTTAAGTCTGGGCAGATTTCATAAATATTTACACAATTCATATCATTCATTCAACTTAATTCAAAGAAATTACATAGTAGATGCAGAAAATAAACTTACATATTATTATAAACGGGAAGTTGAGGACGACACAGCATCTTGATAACATCTTCTGCCGATCTACAAAGCGTCGCATCCATCTCAATCAGACCCTTTGTAGAGTATTGTTGAAAGGTCTCCCACATAAACTCCAAGTCCTCGTCGTTCTTCAGCTGAAATGGGGTGAACTTGACATTTCCTTCAGTGTCAAGTGAAGATGAACGATACTTAAGCTTGACCACCTTTCGATTATCTGGATACTTCAACAGAGAATGCAGTGTCCTAATGAGCTTGTCATACGGGGTGTCCTGCGAGAGCCTGAATTGAAGTGGTGCACGCACAACAGTGAAGTAGACAAAAGTAAGGTGTGAATATGTTTGTGTCATTTTTGGTTTTGGTTTGTGATGGAGAATGAAATGAGTTGTAGACTCAATTTATAGGCTAGTTGGAGTAATATGGACCAAAGAAATCTTATCAGGTCATATTTCGCAAGTGCACTTACGAATTACACAAAATCAGGTGAATTCGCAAGTGCACTTGTGAGTTCACCACAAATATGAGGTGAATTCGCAGATGTACTTGCGAATTGTTTCCTGTGTTGTTTTTTTTATATCCAAGCAAAATTCGCAAGTGTATCGCGAATTCTGCAGAAACAGAATTAAATTCATTTTTTGCTGAAACAAAATTTTAATTTTTTGTTTATTTAGACATTCAAAATGTTATATATGTTTTTGGAATGAAATATATATATATATATAACGTATAGATTTTACAATATTTCGACAATACATTCAAAAAATGATTCGGTTACATTCTAAAATTTACCGAAAAAATTGTCTCCGCTTAAATCTAAAACCAGATCTTTCTTCGATGTCTCCCTATTTGATTCTCTCTCAAGCTCCATCATTCTATCTAAAAAATTATCTGGCCAAGTTTCTACCTCTTTGGCATGATGTTCCGTCCTTTCCACGGATGTGGCTGGAATAGGACAACCCGGTTTTAAATAAACTTGAAAAAAATGACATGACCTAAGATAGCCAACACATATGATGCGCCCAGATGGATCTATAGATGGTGGATCCCGAAGAGGAAAAAAGGTTTTCGAAAAACCATATCTCGTCAACTCGATACACACCACAAATGTATTGAACGTAGATGTGACACCAACAATTTCTAGAAGCGGAAGCCTATACTTATTAGTCTTGTACGTCGAATTAATCATTACAATAGTTGGAAATATATTGAACAAATTGATACTTGTCGGATGCGTCCAAAAAATATCACAAATACTTACATTGTCCTCATAAACTCTGTGTCTGGAAACATAGTGGTTATTGTCCAAACATTTCAATAAATGTTGCACTCCGCACCTCATACCTCTTTGAGCAATGTGTTGTTTATATTGATAATTGTAAACCGATTTGAGATTTTAAACATATTCCACTCTATTCTGTTTCAAACCGACAAGTAAGTTTCTCGACGCCTCTTTGATCAATGACAATTCAGAAACATATTTCTTCTCTTCCGTCTTAAGTCGGCAAATAATAGGATGCCTGTGTAACTTGGTGTCCAACGCATGATTATGCGTCCCAGACATGACACTAAACCGCCATAAATTATCCACCCTACAATAACCGCACAATTTGAACAAACACCCACATTTCCTCGATCCCGTGTCTTCGTGTTTTATCTTGTGAAATTTTGGAACGTATGCTCCACTTCTCTCGCATGTCAAAATAACAAATGGTTGCCGATTACTAGTCCCATTTTCGGACCTCGCAATCATAATTCCAAAACCAAGTTTAATAGCTTCCATTCGAACATAACAAGCATATGTTGATGATTGGTGAAAGTTTTGACATTTGGTAATTGATTTCCATGATCTATCACAACATCAATCGTTTTATCAACTTCTTTCACCACAATCGGCTTACTGTCTATGTTCACTTTGTCCGGAATTGGAACCTTCACAATAGATTTGACAATGTTGTCGTGGTGCACCATACCTAAAATATCAAAAAACACATGAATTTTGTTAAAACATAATTTTGTTTCTACATCAGACATTATTTCGCAAGCGCACATGCGAATTTTTGCAGGTGGACTTCGCAAGCACACTTGCAAAGTGACGTTGTTTTCTTCAACAGCAAAACATCTACAATGCAAAAAATGTAGATTGAGGGGATGAAAGTTTACCTCAAATTGCAGCTTTCAATGCTCACTTTGTTAGTCTGAAACACTTGAAACTTGATTTGAAAACAAAAAATTCATTGACTTTGGGTGAAGTTTAGGTTTTTTTTTGTTAGAGGAAGAAAAAATAGATGAAATAGTGTGAATAGGTGACCATGCAGCATTTTAGTATTAAAAGGGAAGTTTCGCAAGTGCACTTACGAATTCACTTTTTAGGGTGTTTCGCAAGTACACTTGTGAATTCACCTGATTTTTTTTCAAATCCAATATTTACAATAATAAAACATACAAAATCAGGTGAATTCACAAAAGCATTTGCGAAACATCCTAAAAAGTGAATTCATAAGTGCACTTACGAAGGATATTTTGAGATTTTTAGTGATGTAACTCACCACCAGTAGATGTGAAAAAAAATCTCTAATAAGTTTGGCCAGCTAGAAGCTTTTTGTAATTCAAAATTATATAATTTAAAAGTAATTTTTAAAACCTATAAAATTAAAATCTATGTATTAATTTTAATCGATATATGTTATTTAGTTGTTAAAAAATTTATTTAGTAAAAATACATTTCTGAATAGCAGCTGAGTACAAAATAACTTTTTTTATACATTGTTGAAAATTTTATATGAAAATATTATTTAAAACATATAAATTATAGTATGTGAATTTATTCTAGTCAAAATATATTATTTATTAGAAAAAATGTTATTTAGTAAAAACATAATCACAAAAATATATTTAAAAACTTATACTTTAGGTGATTTAATTATCAATTTGAACGTAATTAATATTTTATTATATTATATTTTCAATAAAAAATACAAGAAAAAGATTAATTATTTTATTATTAAAATAATACAAACATATAGGGTCTGTTTGATTTGGCTTTGAAAAATTATTTTTTAATTTTTAAAATTTGTAAATCATAAAACTTGTTTGGTAGTCTAGTATTACAAATTATTTTTGAAAACTATTCTCTATTTCGGAGTTTTAAAAACTAAATAAATAAAATAATATCAAGAGGTTTTTGGTTTTGGTTTTTACTTTTGAAAGTTTAGGTGTAAAAAAAATTAATATACTTTTCATTATTGGGAAATTTGTAATACTGTACAATTATAAAATGATTTTCAATAATTAAATTACCAAATAATGCTTATTTTTCAAAATATTTTTAAAAAGTTGATTTTTAAAAAGTAAAATCTAAAACTCATTCAAACGGGCCAGGATATTTCAATTATGTACTTACTATTTATTTAAAATCATTTTACTCAAACTAGTTTTTAAAAGTACTTTATACCAATATTATAAATAAAACGCGGCATTGCCCTCTAAATTCTCTATATATACAAGTTCTAACTACAAGCAATCTTCCATTGTGAATATGGATGCCCATAAATATTCTGCTGTGAAATTTACAACTTTATTGGTTTTCATTATCATTGCATCAGGTCATAAATCATACTCTACTCTTAATCTCTTTCAAAATTTAAATGAATGTATCAATTAGCAAAACATTACAATAAATATGATATAATTTCTAATGATGGTCATGTATTGTTTATATGCATGTAGATATGTGTAAGATATCAGATGCAAGAGGTCCTATTGTCTCATTTCGTTGTCAGCATGATGAAACTTGTGAAAGTCGTTATCCAAATCATGGTTGCAAATGCGTTCAATCTTGGTGCAGTTGTCCAGGAGATCCTCCAAAATTAACCAATAATGGCAACACTTTATTACCACCGGAGTCTACTACCTGAATAATGTGATACATTTACAAAGAATAAAAATGATAATAATACCGGATTGTATATGATTGTTATGGTATGAAATAAAATTTATGCATTTATTAATCACTCTTACAAATGTTAAAAAAAAAAAGAAAAGTAACTACCTTATACAAAGCAACATTCTTTCATTGAATCACTTGTCACTATCATTGAGTTGCAACCTCATCAAATTTATTTTACAAATCTAAATTTTAATTTCTCTCATCTTTCTTCTAAACATTCCTAAAATAAAATTATATATATATATATATATATATATATATATATATATATATATATATATATATATATATATATATATATATATATATATATATAATATTATCAAAATCATAAAAAATTATAATATAAAAAATATACAATCATTCTATTTTTTATTTTTATTTGTTTAAATAATAAGATTAAAGTTACATAAGAAATAACAATGACGAGATTAAGAATAAAAAAGCATGGGTCTGAGAATTAAAATCTAATAAACCTAAATTGTCAATTCAAAAATAAAAATATGTAACATTTTTTAAAAATGTTGCACTCTAAAATGTTGTATGAAAATATTCTTTAAAACCTATTAATAAAAAAATGTTATTTAGTAAAACACAATCACAAAATATATTTAAAAACTTATATTTTAGGTGATTTAATTATCAATTTTAAACGTAATTAATATTTTTATTATGTTATATTTTTAATAACCAAATACAAGAAAAATATTAATTATTTTATTATAAATATAGTACAAATATGTAGGGTCTGTTTGATTTGGTTTTGTAAAAATATTTTTTAGTTTTTGGAATTTGAAAATCATAAAAAGTCTAGTTTTACAAAATTAATTTTGAAAACTATTCTCTATTTCAAAATTTTAAAAACTAAAGAAATAAAATAAGATCGGAAAAACTAGTTTGGTAGTATACTTTTTATTAATAGGAAATTTGTAATATTGTTCAACTTTAAAATAATTTTCAATAATTAAATTATCAAATATGCTTCTTTCTTTTTTTCAAATCATTTTTTAAAAAACATTTCTATGTTTTATATTACCAGATATTTCAATTATGTACTTACTATTTATTTAAAAACATTTTATTCAAAGTAGTTTTCGAATTCTATATATATATAATTGTTTATTAGTTACATTTGTAAAACTTATTTATTCCAGCCATTATAAATAAAGTATGATATTGCCCTCTAAATTATCTACATATACAAGTTCAAACTACAAGCTATCTTCGATTGTGAATATGTATGCTTAAAAAATGTCAAAAAGAATAATGTATTAGTAGGTTTTATGAAGAAGTCACAACAGATGTCCTAACATGTGCTACAGACTTGAACTGGTTTTTAGTTCAGAAACATTAGGAGTCTGTTTATTTTAAATTATATGCTTGAATTAAGCAACTTTTGTAACGTTCTTTTACAACATTATCGGAGAACTTTTATCCTACTTTCATAGAGAAAGCATAGGAATCGGGAAGACTAATTGTGAAGCAACCCTAGCTGCTGTCAACATATAAAAAGACTGCTAACCCTATTTACAAAGTTGGCCATTCCAGAAGAATTTTGATCGTACTATTTTAGTTGTTGGTCGTTAGTCTTTGTTGGTTGTTAATTGTGAGCCACTATAGTATTGTTTAATACTTGAGGTGGACGTTAATTGAGTTGTGAATATGTGCTGACTTATGATGCTTCATGGCAAAGCCGAGAATCGACCTACCCTGATACCAACTATAACAGTACCCCACACATACATTGCCTAGGATATATGCATATGGTATTAAAATGGTACATAAACGAACACACATAAGCAGCGAAACATAGATAAGTATTAGTATAGGTACAAACTTTCGCCGAAATAGTCATGGCCAAGATAATAATACAAATCTCAAAATAATACTAATACATAATTCGAATGGTACATAAGCGGGAAGGATAACAAAAGAAGAAACATCACCGAGAAACATCGTCGTAAGCTAGATGTTGCACCCAAAAATTTACCCTCTTAATTTAGGCTTATGTTTCATCATAAACATCATATTGCATTGCATTCATACGTTGTGATAGGAACAAAGTTCTTTGGTTCTCAAGTCCTCTACAAGCTATAGAGGTTGATTGTGTTAGCATTTTATTCTAAGGGAATATCAGTTCTCATGTCTTTGTATTTTTCAAGTCACAATGATGTATTATAGCTCAAGACATCTCATTTGTCTCATTGATTCCTCAAGAGTTGAAGTTTTGCAAAGAATTGAAGAGGAATTCATTTGTGTCATTCTTCTGATGACATTACGGTTTTGGCCCATTGTAAAGCTTGGTTAAGTCAATTTCTTGAATTATCATCTTCCTATTATCATTTGTGTTATCATGGTTCAAAGGATTGCTCAATGCGTTCAAAAGATTAGAGGTTTTGAAGCTTGATTGGCCATCTCCTAACAACAATGATGCTTACAACAATGGATGGGGAAGATTTTCCATTACCCGTAAACGTGGATGTAGTCAAGAAATACTATGTATAGACTTGTTCAAGTCGAGAAAGGAAATAAGAGAAAACGGTTGTATCCCGTGTCGGATCAAAGGTCCACCTCATGTCTACATCTCTAGATACTCTGAATGGCAGTGATCAGTCCAATCATCTTTTTTGGGAAAAGCAAAGTGATGAGATAGTCAGAGTTATAAAAGTGATAGCAGGGTTGAAACCCGAAGAGGATTTGTTGTCGCAGTGCCATGCGTTTTAGTTTTCCTCTTATTTTACTTTTGCAATTGCCTCATTTAAGGAATTGCTTTCTATTGTACTCGCCTATTTACAGGCTCATTTCCAATCAATAAAATGAGTTTTGTTTGACAATTAATTTCTTGCATTTACTGGTTTGATTGCAAAAGCGTTCAGAATTTTGTGAATTTTTTTTGCATATAAAAACATTGTTGGTTCTACCATGATGAGAAACTTCTGAATTTACTTTGAAACTTGCGTGACCCGGGTGGCAGGAAAAGTTGTCATATCACACCTTGGGAATTCCAGTAACAATGTATTGCATGAATCTTTGTTTGTTTGCATGTATGCAATGTACCGATGCAAGAGTCAGCAACATTTTTCCCCAGTGAACATGAATGAATGTTCCCTTGTGAAGGCAACATTTAAACTAGTGACCGAGGATGTTTATCCCTAGTGAGTTTGTAACTCATGATATCCCCAGTGTATGAGTATCGATTTATTCTGTGTATTCCTCAGTTGAATTTGGAGTGAATCGCTCTTGTTATTCCCAGTGAGGTTGCATTTCATCTTGTTCCTCCCAGTCAAATCATGTCAATGGAACTCCCCACGGAGTTGTTAGGCGACAATGTCCGTATGGTACGCTATTCAACAGATTGTGTGGGCAGTTGCTTCGTCCCCAGCTGAAGCCATGATTGAGTAGCGGTGGAAGCTCTTCTTCGAGTGTCTCTGATTGTTCCCCAACGGATCGTTGTTCAGTAGACTATTCGCCATGAAGTCATTTCTCCAGCGGGACCATTTGACGATGGTTGGTTTTCTCAGGAGATTGTATCCCTAGGAGATCCATTACCAAAGTTCCCCAGTGATCGCCGAATCAGCGTGGGTATTCTTGCTTCAACAACACTCTCATGTATTCTTCCCCAGAGGAATTTCTTAATCTGAGCTCGACCATTCTGTGACCTATGGTCACCAGTTACACATTTTTTATGTTTCAAACATGCATCATCGCATTGCATTAATCCGTAGAAAATTCATACATTGCATGGAATTGTAAGCCAAGAACATAATCTTTATCCCCAGTGACGCTCTTGCAATTCTCTGAAATTCCATCAAGGATGAATTCTTTGATATGTTTATATCCCCTTGGAATCCGTTACGTTTTCAGTTATTCCCTGGCGCAATATGTCCATTTTTCCCCTTGATTTGTTAAGCTACTAGGCTATCCCTGGTACAATACCTTTTGGCCAGGCTATCCTTGTACGTCTCTTTGAAAGCAAGCCCGACACTTGTCTTCTCCCTCAGGATACAACACTTATTCTGAGAAAACTCCCTTTTGCACAAGAGTTGAGTTGCTACCAATTCTTGAACAGGTTCGAGTATCACGCTCTTTCCTATACACCCGCATTATATGCTATCCCTACACTAGGTTTAGAGTCTGGTCAGCTTTCCCAGTCTTCGTTTTGTTGCACTATCTGTCCTTACCCTGGTACAACATCCTTAAGACAGGTCCTTCCCCCTGTGCCTTTCGAGAACCAGTTTCACCCTTGTTTCTCACCTTAGAGTACAACATTCTGAGTCTGTAAAGGCTACTCGACATTTTATAGTCTTTAATCCACTAACTCGCTCAGTCGTTCCCTGGAGTAATGTGGTTAGTTTAGTCATCATATCTTGTCTTAACTCCATTTGACATGTTCAGTCGTTCCCTGGCATAACACGGTCGAATTGGGTCGAGGCCAATTCTTTTAGGTCAGTTTTACACCTGTGCCTATCTTCCCAGAGTTCAATTTTGTTTTGTGCTTTCTTTTGTTGTGATCCACTCGTTTCCCAGCACGACATATTCCCTTCTCCAGTGGGGCTCATTGGAATTAAAAATTCTCTCGCGTCTTTTGGTTTGACATCCGAAGTTCACATTTACCTGTTGACACAAATTTTGGGATTCAGAGTGTAAATTTTTGAGTTTATTTTGGTATTCAATCACCTCTTACCTTGTCTCTTGGAAGGCATACGTCAACCTCGCTCCCAAGCTAGAGGATGAATGAATAGGGGCAGCTGCTGTACCCCAAAATTTACCATCTTCATTTTGAAGTTTCAGGCTTATAATCGCATCATCATAAATATACATTCATATACATGCTTAGCATTCATCACATGGTTACATGGTCCAAGGTATTCCGAATTGTGGAAAAAACTGTGCGTTTCGACTATCTCCGATCGTTTTGAGCCAAAAAAATCGATATTTCTCGGTTCGTATGGCTATCGCAAGATTTTCTGGCCAGAAAGCTATTTTGGTTTGATTCCATGAGCATTAGGATCATATCAATTTATTCTCCATTTCATCTGTTCAGATCGGAGGCCGTTTCGTCAAGAAAAAAGAATTAATTTGCTTATTTCTCAATAAAGCGAATTTTGGGTTTTTAGTGCGTTCCAGAAGGCATATCTCTCAGCTCGTCGAATATTTTCTTATTATTTTTGACAGGCGAGTCCCTCTCATTATTATCTACAACTTTTGTTTGAAATCCGGAAACAAATTATCTGGAGAAAGTCCCCAAAGAAATTAATTTCTCAAATGGATTAAACTGAATTTTTGTGTTGTACTGTGCGCTCAGTGCACTAAAATCTTCGTAATTCCTTTGTATAAGTAGATAATTTAGAGGGCAATATCGCGATTTATTTATAATGGTTGGTATAAATTACTTTTAAAAATGTAACTAATAAATTATATATATATATATATATTTAAAAACTAATTTGAATGAAATGTTTTATATATATAATTTGAAAACTAATTTGAATGAAGTATATATATATATATATATATATATATATATATATATATATATATATATATATATATATATATATATATATATATATATATATATATATATATATATATATATATATTTAAAACTAATTTGAATTAAATGTTTTTAAATAAATAGTAAGTACATAATTGAAATATACGATAATAAAAAACATATAGATGTGTTTAAATAAATGATTTGAAAAAAAACAAAACATATTCAATAATTTAATTATTGAAAATTATTTTAAAATTGAACAATATTACAGATTTTCCATTAATAAAAAGTATACTACCAAGCAAGTTTTTCTGATATTATTTTATTTTTTTAGTTTTTAAAATTCTGAAATAGAGAATTGTTTTCAAAAATAATTTTGTAAAAATAGACTACCAAACATGTTTTATAATTTTCAATTTCTAAAAGCTAAAAAATAATTTTACAAAACGAAATCAAACGGACCCTACATATTTGTATTATTTATATAATAAAATAATTAATCTTTTTCTTATATTTGGTTATTGAAAATATAATATGATAAAAATACTAATTACATTCAAATTGATATTTAAGTCACTTAAAGTATAAGTTTTTAAATACATTTTGTGATTATGTTTTATGAAATAACATGTTTTAATGATAAATAACGAGGAAAAATATTCTTATTAATTTAATGTCTTTAATTATTTTCATTACTTTAAATCTTAACCCTTAATTTTTATTAATTTATCGTCTTTAATTATTTTCAAAAATAAATAGATAATTTAGAGGGTAATACCACACTTTATTTATTACATTTTGTATAAAGTATTTTTGAATATAGTTTTTATTAAAATATAATTAAATGAATAGTGAGTACATAATTGAAATCTGTGGGCCCTGAGTTTTAGTTTTTAAAAACCATTTTCTAAATCAATTTTAAAATAAATGTTTAAAAAAAAACTATTTGATAATTTAATTTTTGAAAATTGTTTTAAAGTTGAACAATTTTATAAATTTGCCATTAATAAAATGTATTTTTTTTTAATTTTCTAATTTCCAAAACTAAAAACCAAAACCAAAAACCTCTCAAACCAATATATTTATTTATAGTTTGTAAAACTCTAAAATAGAGAATAGTTTTAAAAATTATTTTTGTAAAACTAGACTAATAAACAAATTTATGATTTTCAAATTTTAAAAACTAAAAAATAGTTTTACAAAACCAAATCAAAGGAGGCCCAACATATCTGTATTAATTTTATAATAAAATAATTAATTTTTTCCTATATTTGATTTTTGAAAATATAATATAAAAAAAATATTAATTACATTCAAATTGATAATTAAATCATCTAAAGTATAAGTTTTTAAATATTTTTTATTTATTGTGTTTTTTACTAAATAACATTTTTATTATTAAATAACATATTTTGACTATAATAAATATATAGATTTTAATTTTATACGTTTTAAAGAATATTTTCATATAAAAGTTTCAAAAATGTTTATTTTTGTACTTAATTGCTATTCAGAAATATGTTTTTACTAAATAACCATTTCTTACAAATAAATAACATATTTTGGCTATAATAAGTACATACATTTTTAAACAAATATTTAAGCTCCTGGTAAAGGAGCAATAAATTCTCAATCTCCCATGAACAGAGTGCAAAAGTAAAAAAAAAAATATAGATTTTAATTTTATAGATTTTTAAAAATAATTTTAAATTGTACAATTTTGAATAACAAAAAGCTTCTAACTGGCCAAATATTTTTCTAATACTTATATTTATTCCTAACAAATGCTAATGAAAAATTCATTTTCTTGATATCATATCTCATTATTATTATTATAGGATTCTTATTAGAGGAAGCTCTTTGATTAGACAAAATAAACTCTAACTTATATTTACCCTTAGTGAACTTGTCTCCTAAGGTCTAGTGCATTTCGTCTACTTCCTTGTTTAACGAAACACATGTTTCACATTTATTCGATTGTGAATATTGGTTTCTAACTTCAGTTATTTCTTCCTCAAGAATTTTATTACAATTTTCAAGAAAATCAATATAATCTTTAAACTCTACAATGCTTCTTTCTAATTTCTCATTCTCTTTATTGAGCTTCACACTTAACTTAAATAATTTCTTATAGGTCAGAGTTGTTACCTCAGTGTCATCATCTTCCTTTCTTAAAAATAATACTTCATGAGAATATTCAGACGTATTATCAAGTATATATTTAAATATGTCTTTGCATGAATCTTTACATGAGTCTCCATATGTTTATTCTTCAATGCTTCTATCAAATGTAGATTCTACCGAGGATAATTCATTTATTGTGATAGTTTTTTCAAACGAGACATCTAGAGATTTAGATATTGAATTTCAAATTGATAGAAATTAAAAAGTGCTTTTATAAACTTGTTTAGCTAATTTTTTTTATAATTCATGTGTAATCTCACCTAAAACTTTTGATTGATAATGAATCAAAGAACTTTTCTCCCCTTAGTAGATAATTGTTTTATCAAATTGAGAAAATAATTTATTTGCGTGTTAATTCTCTACTTTTAATTTTATTCTTGTTAGCCTGTGGATTTGGATATGTTAAGTTGGTACACATACATTAGTTATTACTTCAATTGTATTGTGCGATTGACATTGTTCTTTATATTACACATTATATTTTTGATGTGTTTAACTCATTAGAATTAGGGGTGGGAATAGGTCAGTCCTGCCTACGGGGGCCTATGGCCTAGCCTATATGAGGCCAGGCTAGGCCTATTTCTTAAAAAGGTCAGGCTTAAGCTTTTTCAAAAGTCTATTTAATTAAAGGGTTAAATAAGTTTTTGGTCCCTCTAAAGTTTCCAAATTTCGGTTTTAGTCCCTCAAATATTTTCCTTTTAGTTTTGGTCCCGGCAATATTTTTCGTCTGAGGAATTGGTCCCCCACGTTAAAAACCATTAACGGATGTTGAGCTGGCATGACAGGTGGGTAAATTTTATTGTTTCATTTTAAATGAGATGGTATTAGGTGGCATAAATAAGTTTGTTTAAGCTAGTACCCCATGAAAACTTAGCAAACCTAAATTAAAGTTTCAATCCCCTTTCTACTCGTTAACCCTAATTCCATCCCCTTTCTCCATTCATTCTCTCTCTGCTTTCCATTATTGTCTTCGTGGTCGTTCACCCTCTACCATGCCATTCTCTTCGTTCACCCTCTGCCATGCCGTTCTCTTCGTTCACCATCTGCTTCAGAGAAAATGTTATGTCGTCTGCTTCAGTAAAATCTTGAGTTGGGAGGTTTTGTGGATGTCATTATTAGATGATATCGTATCAATGTAGGAATAGACCAAACAAGGGAAGGTTGTTTTGGAGATGTCCTAATTGGAGTAGTTCTGAAACCTGTAATCTCTTTATATGGGATGAAGATGTTGGTGAAAATTCTGGAAATGAAGATGGTGCCATTAGGAACTTAGAGTTGGGTGGCTTGGCATCTGTGGGTTATATGAAGTCCTTGTATGAAGATGAAAGGAAGAAGAAGAAGAAGAAATTGAAGAACAAGTTGAAAAATGAGGAATTCCATGGAAAATTGAAGATGATGTTTCTTGTTGTGTCCATTTTGATAAATGTGTATTTTGTTTTCAATTATAATTGATGAATCGTTTTGTATTGTAATTGTAATCAAATGTTAATTTGGCTTAATGTTTCAGCACCATTTTGTTATGGTTGTAATGAGTTGTGTATTTGGGGTAATGAGGACAAGGCAGTTTGTTATGGTTGTAATTTGTTATGGTTGTAATGAAATGAAATCTGTATTTGGCTTAAGGTAATGAATTTCAAGTAATTTGCACTCTATTATGATTGTGTACTTGGCTTAAAAGTTATTGTAATGAATTGCAAAACTTTATAATACATAACAAAACTTTGATATAAATTGTGTACAAGGCAGTTTGTTATGGTCATGTAATTAATGATGTTGAAATGTTGAAATGATTGCAAAACTTTGCATAACAGAATAGAATTTATAATATAACTGTAATTAGATTCATAGTACAGAGTACAATTTAATTAGATTCATTGGTTCATACATAGTAAAACATAGTAAAAAGTACATAACATTTGTTTGAGTCATAGTACATAACATTTGTTTTGTTCCTAATAATAAGACACTAGGTGTAACCAAAACAGTTTTGTGTAATCATGAGTTTTCATTGAGTCATGCTCTTCTTGATGTCACTCCATTTGTTCTTCCCACAAGCACTGCCAATAGTTGTTTCTTCTTGAATTTGGATCATCTGGATCCTTCGGACCCTTTACATCCTTTGTTTTCGATGTCTTAATTTCACTCTTTCTACTTGGAGATGCAACAATCTTCTTATTTTTCTGTTATGAACACATTTCTGAATTGTTTGACATACCAAAAAGCATATATCGAGAGAGAAACTTACAGGGTCACTCATGGTTGAGTTGTTGACTGGAGTAGATACTTGTTTGACAGTGGGTTTAGGAGACTTTGGACATTTACCTATAAAGGTTTTGGGACCAGACTTAGTTTTTTTTGTAGGACTAAGACAATGACTAGTGTCTATTTTTAATGGTACAATATCTAGTATTTTATCATCATTCAAAAAAGCTTCCAACTCATCAGGATCTATACCACAATACATCCTCATTGCCTCAGCTGAGCTAACAGAATTTTGTGACATGTTTACCCTAGCTTGAGTTGGTGTTTGAGTAGTAGCATCTTCAGGAGCATGAGTAGTTGCATCCTCAGTAGCTTGAGTTGGTGCTTGAGTAGATGCATGAGTAGTTGCTTGAGTAGATGCATCCTCAATAGCTTGAGTTGGTGCTTCAGGGGTATGAGTACTTGCTTGACTTGGTGGAGTAGATTTTGTTTTCTTTGTAGCAATGGGCTTTGTTTTTTTTGTAGCAGTGGGCTTTGTTATCTTATAAGTACTTCCTCCTATCTTTGTAACAGATGGCCTAGCCTGCAACAAAAAAAATGTGACATTTCATTGAAATGTTGTACATGGCATAAAAGCAAATTTTGTGTTTAGTTTGAGATACTAACCCTTTTTTTATACTGCAGTGGCAACATCACTAGCTCTTTCAGTGGCAACATCAGTAGCAACTGTATTTTCAATGGCAACATCAGTTGCAACATCACCTTCAGTAGGAACTGCTAACTGTTTGTTTTTCTTACACATCCTTTTATTGTGTCCATATTCCAAACAACTCTTGCATTTGTGGCTTGTGTTTGTCCTTTGCCACCTTGTTTGAGTTTCCTCATTTGGCTCTCTTCTTCTGAGTTTCTTTGGTCTACCAGAACCTCTCTTGTAACTTGGTGGCAAGATTTCAGGGTCAGTAATCCTTGGCCATTTGTTTTGGCCATTAATGGGACTGATAACCTCATTGTAACATGATACATAGGTAGACTTGTGGTAACACTTATCTACATACTTAATGGGATTATCTAGCTTCCTGTGTATGGCTGCAACAACATGTCTACATGGGATCCCAACTAAGTTCCAAAAACCACAAGAACAAGTATATTTTTTCAAATCTACAACAAAACTATCTGTGAATTGTACATGAGTAACTTGAAAGGTAAGTCTACCTCCATATGTTGGCAGCAAGCTAGCACTTTTTTCTATCTCCCTATCTAGCCTTCTAAGGGATTTAGACATGATATCTCCTTTGTAATTCTCTACTTTCTCCCTAAGAGTAGCAAACCTACCCATAAGATAGTTTCTAATCCACTCAAACATGGTAATTATAGGTTTATCCATTTGCATCAAAATAGTAGCATTGAAAGACTCACTTAGGTTGTTCATAAGAACATCACACTTAGAGTATAGAGGAAAGGCATGTTTACACCACTTTTTCTTGGGAATAGAATTTAACCAGTCAAAAGCATTTGGACTTACCTCCTTAATCTGATTCATCTTATCCTCATGAGCTTCAAAATATGTTTCCTTTGCTGCAGCCATAATAAGATCTCTATACAATGTTGCACCTCCAAACTTCTTCTTGAAGTTAGCATATAGGTGCCTTAGGCAAAACCTGTGTTCAAACTCAGGATACTCTTCCTCAAATACATTCACCAATCCATGCAAATAATTGAAAGTGTCATCAATAAGTAACACACATTAAGCACAAAATTATCAAGTAAGCATCCCTTTTGTTGATCAGAAATTAAGCACCATTTAGTGTCAGAACCTGTGTCTTCAAAAAGTAATTTAACAAACCAACTCCAAGTATCTTTACTTTCATTTTCCACAACCCCAAAGGCAAGGGGAAGATACTAGTCATTGACATCCCTACTGACAGATATCAATAAGATTCCACCATATTTGTTTTTAAGGTGACATCCATCTAACCCTATGAATGGTATACATCCAACCTTCAATGCTCTTTTTGTACCATCAAAGCACATATAACACCTGTCAAACCTAGGTGGAAAACAAGAAATGTTCAGCTTAAGGGTATTGCCTTTGTTTGCCCTCCTCAATTCTGCTCCATATGACAAAAGCATGCTATATTACTTGGTTAAGTCTCCTTCAACAACCCTTCTAACTAGCAGCCTTGCTTTGAATGCCCTAAATCCAGTAATTTCTATATGAAACCTTAACCTGACATCTGCTACAACTTCATTCAGTTTCATACTTGAATTGTTCTTCAACTTGTCAATAATAACTTTAGAAACCTAATCAGCATTTGCATTCTTGTTGAAAAACTTCCTTCCACATTTGTGCTTCTGAAATAGTGTTTTAATCCTAAATGATGTTGTTCTCAAAACTCTGCATAATCTGATTGTAATCACATATTTTTTCTCCTTACAAACAACCCTACACCTTACACCATCATTTTTGGCAAACATAACCTCCCTACCATTCAACACATTGTGTTCCAATACAACCTTTTTAAATTGCTTTAGAGAAGAAAATTCTATTCCCACCTTGAATTTAAAATCTTTTCTTAAGGTTTTCATCTTTATTAAACCTTATCTCTACAGACCTACCATCATCACTATCATCATCTTCCCCACTATCTAGCTCATCTGTGATGTAATCATCATCAATGACATGTTCCTTATCCATCTCTACTATAGTGAACCCTTTATGCATGCCTTGACTGCATGCCATCTACTTGAAGCCATATACTAGACATGTACCAGGCTGTGCGGTACCATCTCCTAGAACTGAACCATTACCATCTACTTGACCCTCACCAATAGCATCACCAAAATCGTGCATCCTCTCCGCTTCACTATCTTCAAAGTGTATACCATCCAAAGAGTCTTCTGATGATTGACTACCCTCACCCTCTTCACTTTCCTCAATATTAACATGGCCTTTTTATTTCTCTTTTAACCTATCCATATAAGTCTTTCCACCACTACATGACTTTGCCTCTGTATATATCTCAACATCACACTTAGTCTCCTCAGCACACATAGCTAACAAACTTGCATTCTCATCATTAACAAGGGGGTTTTAGATCATTTTCAAGTGACCCATGTTCAAACTTCCACCACATCTTCACATCTTCAAGATTAAAAGACGAATCCATACCCTTAATTAAGTCACATGCTTCAAAGTAAGACCAGAAATCAGGGTCTTGACCACACACTACATAAACACCCCCTTCATATCTCAAGCCTTGTTCCTTTACAAATGACCCTTTTGTATGAAAAACAACCTTAAATAACCCCATTTTCTACGAAATTCACGTAACATAAGGGTATATCAGACATTACCATAAATTCTGGGACCACATACAAACAATCCAAAACTCACCGCCATTAAACTATACATAGTGGGACTTACCTAGTCGTCGTTCTTGTGACCGAAACAAGGGGCTCCACCTTCGTCAACACTGGTGTGGTCCAGTAGCTTTGGCTTTTCAAAAACAGAGAATGTTTTTTCAAGGGACCACAAGAAGGAATGGAGAAAGGAAATGAATTAGGGTTCAACGAGACATTGGGTTTAATTTACGTGAAACAATTGGGTTTATGTCATCTCAGCATAAAATTGGGTTTTAATTTAAAATGAAACAATAAAATTTACCCACCTGTCATGCCAACTCAGCATCCGTTAATGGTTTTTAACGTGGGGGACCAATTCCTCAGACGAATAATATTGCAGGGACCAAAACTGGAAGAAAAATATTTGAGGGACTAAAACCGAAATTTAAAAATTTTAGAGGGACCAAAAACTTATTTAACCCTTAATTAAATAGGACAGACTTAGACTATTAAAAAAGTCTATAAAACCTTATAGGTCGGCCTATATATATATATATATAGACTGACACATATAAGCATATATTAGGAAAAAAATGCTAAATAGGTCGGCCTATATATGCATATATAGGCCGACCTATAAGGTATCTTAAGTAATATATTTATTGAAAATCATAATGAAAAGGCTTTTAATAGGCTTTCAAGTCAGTCGAGGCTTTTAAAAAAAGGAGCCTATAGTAGGCCATAGGCCACGCTCAGGCCTTGTAAGATTATTGTAGGTCAGGCCTTATAAACCCTAGCCTAGGCTAGCCTATTCCTAGCCCTAATTAGAATAACATTTCTTTAAGACTTCTCTTGTAACATCCCTAATCCTCTAACCATGAAAATGTAAGTGGTATGACCAAATGTATATTAGTGACAAGATATCATTAAGGTTGTATACATTAAATATTGTATTAAGAGAAAGTTTAAGTGGAGTGGTTAGAATCTAAAGCAATTAGTTGGTATTGAACAAGATGGCAAAGTGGTTAATACAACTTATTTGAAGGGCAATATAGTCCTAAGTCAATTATTGCATGTAATAGTAGTGACATGTTTGGTAGAGGTTATAAAGTCAGAACTTTATGGTTAGAAAGTCAAGAGAGGAAAGGAAGAAAAATGAAATTCATCTTCTCCAAATGCATTTTCGTATTCCTTGGAGCAGCTGCACTAAACCGGCCATAACTCCCAGCTTGTTGCTCCGATTCAGGTAATTCTAGACATTTTGAAAAGCTTACGAAATTCTCTTCGATTTGGTATATTATTTCGTCATCATTGCCTTTATATTGAAGGAGAAAAGAGCGTTTGAAGTTTTGTGAATTTTGTTGGAAATGGAAGAGAGGTGAATACGGGATTGTTGATGATGAAGATGAAGTTTTGAGCATGATAAGGGTTTAATGGCAACAAGCTCATCATCCAAACCTCCATTAACCTAAGGTGAGTTCCATTAGTTAGAAACTTGGGTAGGAAATTGGGAGTTTGTGTAATTTTGCATGTTTGGGGAATAAGGGTTAGAGTGTGTAATTGTGTATGCATGCATGTTTCTAGTAGAAATTAACATGTTATTGTGATGTAATTCGTACTCGAATGTTATGGATTGAAGTCAAAAGGAATTAAAAATGGATTTAGGAACCCCATGACAGAACTGTTAATGTTTTGGTTTTTCGGATCTCAGATGCGCTCCGGGGCCCTCAGTCGCCCCATCATAACAAATTCGATATTCGCAGAGGCCGCTCAGTACCTCTTGACCGCATTACTTTCCCCAAATGATTAATCATGACGTGAATAATCAGAAAGATCGATTTTGAATTATAAAGACCATGTGTGGAAAATTAATTATTATTGAGAATTATATTATGTTATGTTTCAATCGTTTCGGGGAAGACGATTTGGATGTGATGCCTATGGGCTTGTTGTGCATGTTATTGCTTGTGTTGTGTGATCTTGATGAATATATGCTCGAATCAGAGTAGAACTTTTTCCAGGACGTAAATCACTTATGACCATGACTAATGTTGTGTGATCTTTAGTGCGTGCTCTTCTGTGTGATTTGGGATACCTTGTTGTATGTTCTGGGTATGTCAAACACGTCTGAGCTAACAAAGGTGATGTGCTTGTGTGGGCTGGTGAAAGAGGGCAAACCACCTTGAACTCATCTGTATTGCTTGGTATGGTGGGGAGGAAAATTCCATGTAGGTAATCCTTGGGTATATAACTCACCTCTAGTGGTTCCATATAGGCTACATCACTAGGCTATCACCCGGTGGATCATGCGTTGAGAAGACGTTTTCGTACTTGTGTAATTCATCAGCGTATAGATGATCAACATGGTTGTGACGCCATGTAGGAGAAATTCACTTCGTGTACTCGTCGCAGGTGTAATTCCATATAGGAATAATCTGTTTGATCGTGCGATGGATTGGTGCGAGTCTCTTGGCATTAGGCATTGGAGTACTCACCGAGGACGTGGAAGTGTAACCGTGGTAAAGGTATTGACGTACTTCTCGATTCCTCGTAAAAGGGTACGGGTTTGCATATTTGTTTATGCTTGATATTGTGTTTGTTACCACCTCACTAGTTAATCAAGGGACTTCCAGTGGTGGTGTTCCCTTGTGATGTACTTGTACCCGACTGTGAGTTTGAACCCGGATTCTAGGTGAATCCGTTCTTGATGCATGTACCCTGTAGAATTGAGTGAAACCATAAGATAGGGGAACTCACTGAGATTTAGTAATCTCACCCCAATCCTCTTATTATTTTTCAGGAACAGATTATAAGTGGTAGAATTGTTAGATGATCAGTTTCGAAGACTGCAGATGGGCAGAAGGCAGGAAGACCTCTGTAGATGTATATTTCCGCTGTGCAATGTTGAAGACAAGCTTCTAGGATACTTATGATTGATAATCATATTGTATTCAGTTTTAAACTTCTTGTCTTTTGCACATATGTATGTTTCTTGTACCATATTTAACATTACTGCATATTATTCCAGACATATATGTATGGGGTGTTGCATCTCTCTTTCACAAGGATTTTTGAGTTTCTTCTGTTAGAACATAGTTTGGTTCAACACCTATCTTAGAAGTTTTGGTGATAACAAGTACTGTTGATGACAATTATGTTCTGACGCTGATATATAAATATTTTGTATGAAACATTGTTGTCTCTTAATTTTGTTTTATAAAGTATGCAAATGAAGTTCTGACCTTGAAAGGAAAAGAAGAACAAGCTATGGTTCTAATAGTAGAAGAAAATTTTGATATGGATATATGTCAGAAGATTGTGAATCTATACAGAAGTTCTGATACAATTGATATATGTCAGAAGATTGTGAATCAATACAGAAGTTCTGATACAATGGATACAGAAGTTCTGATACAATTGATATATGTCAAAAGATTTTGAATCAATATAGAAGTTCTGATACAATGGAAACAGAAGTATTGATACAATGGATATATGTCAAAAGATGCATTCATGATCTAAAGTTATTTCACGTTCTAAAGAGAAGTTCTGATGAACTTCTAAAAGCACCAAAGGCTGCACCAAACTCTGATCAAAACCTTATCCGCTGATCCAAAAACTTTAAAGCTCTACTACATCATCTTCTGATCAAGACATCAAGAATTCAAGTCAATCTTCTGAAAGCACCATGATGCTCTACAAACTCTGATACTTATATTCTGGTTGCTTTGTTCTGATGCGATACCATTTATTACATAAAGATTTGAAAGCAACAGTTGAATTCCAATAGGATCTCATTTTTATGAAAAGAACAATTAAGTCCAAATATCATCATTTGATATATAGATTATATGTCTCCAACGGATAAGTTTTCTTGATGCCTATATAAAGATCCATCCTTGAAGAGAATAATCACGGAGAACAAGTACTCCTGCGCATACAACCAAAAGAGAAATATTAAAGAAATCATTCATAATCTCTAGTTCATAAGTGCTTAAAATATTGTGTAAAAATCACAGTTGTGATATAGCTTTTTAGAAGTATAGTAAAACGCATGTTTTGTAATTGATTGTAAAGTTGAAATTCCTTGAGAAACCAAGTTATGGTTGATCTTGAGAAGACTAAGAAAGTTGTCTTAGTGAGTTGTAATCAAGTTCTGATTAGTGAATTAAGACCTCGTTGAGAGAGGAAAATCACCTTGACGGGTGGACTGGAGTAGTTTGAGTTCAAACGAACCAGGATAAAAATAATTGTGTCAAAATCATTTTAATTTCAAAAACCCAATTCAAACCCCCCCTTTCTTGTGTTTTTCAACCTTCAATTGGCATCAGAGCGTCTGGTCCTGGGTGCTAACACTTAACCGTGTTAGATAAAAGATCCAACTTGAAAACACTATGGAAGAATATGTTCAGAACAACAATAATCACTATGATGACAGAGACAGAATCAGTGACAGACCCCCAATGTTTGATGGCGAAAACTTTGATTACTGGAAGGACAGAATTAAAAGTTTCTTTCTGGCTCATGACGCTGACCTCTGGGACATAGTAAGATATGGATATACTCATCCTACTGACGCAAGTGGTCAGAATATTGAAAGAAAGAAAATGTCCGATCAGCAGAAGAAGGAATTCAAAAATCACCACAATGCCAGAACCATAATTCTAAGTGTTATCTCATACACAGAGTATGAGAAGATCACAAACAGAGACTCATCTAAGAACATCATTGATTACTTAAGAATGACACATGAAGGCAACACACACGTCAAAGAAACAAAAGCCCTTCGGATTAAGAGAAGGTGGGAGAATTGACTTTGGATTTGTTTTGCTTTTGATCGCAAATATTGTGGATAGCAAGAGTCGCCACCGACTTTTCTTTTATCTAATTAAGAGAAGGTGAAAAGAACAGAAAAAGACCTTCGTTAGATTCTGAGTAAGAGATAAGGTTATGAAAAGGGAAGGTATTAGCACCCTTTCCATCTGTAGTTATCTACAGGCTCTTAGTTGCTTTCGATCATCTTAAAAAATTTGCTTTCTGTGTGTGTGTTTGAAAATGTTTTGAAAAGGCATTTCGCTTTGACTTCGTAATGATTCATGCTGGAATGTATACGAAGTGTTCGGAAATGTTTCGTTTTTGAAAAGTGTTTCGACTTTGTAAAAGTGTGAGGTGTGAAAAGATGTTTTGATGGAGCAAGCAACTAAAAGTCTTATTACCTACTCAGAACGGTCGTTTCCGTGTTATTTTACTTTCCTTTAGAATAGCGCTATCCATACCATTAGTTGGTAGGTAACCATATTCGTTGGATGTAGAAGGGACATCGGATGGTCATAGAAGGCAACTTGTAGGAGTATCCTAGCACATTCGAAGGGACGATCATCACTTTTCGTAGGCAACAATCGAGGGACGAGATCATGTATTCGTAGGCAACATCGAGGGACTATGATCTTTGTATCGAAGGGACTATGATGATATGTTTGTAGGCAATGGTGCTAGGATACCTCTACGTTCGAGAGACTTCACCATTTGTTCGAAAGGCAACGAGAGAGAATACTCTAGGGGGTGCATGTGTGAAAAGAGTGTGTTGGATTTAGATATTTTATCTTGCGATTAGAAGGTGATCTACGTTCGTTTTTATCTTGCCATACACGCCTAGTTACTAGCAGTTTATATGGGTGCGGAAAGTAAAATGCGGAAAGTAAAATGCGGAAAGTAAATCCTACGCTATTACATGGCTTTGGGGCAGTTGCATAATATAGGAGTGCAGAAAGTAAATCCTAATTAAGCTATTACATCCCATGAGCAGTTACATAATATTGGAAAAAAGAAATGCGAGAAAATTAATCCTAACTATTACAACCTGGAAGCAGATACATAATAATCAGAAAAGAAAAGAATTTTGCATAAGAGAAAATGTGTTAGTAAAAAAAGATTTTTGAGTTAGGAAAAAGTTTTTAGGTTAGTAATCCTAATTAGATAATAAAACAATTTTTTTGGGTTGATTTTAATAAGGAAAAACAATTAAAAGTCAATTTTATGGTTAATTAACAATTAATTAAAATATGCATGCAAAAATATTAATTTTTATGCCAAAAATTAAATAAACATTTTTCTGTCCTAAATGCAAAAAGAAAAAAAAATTTGGTGATTTTTTTATGTGTTAAAAAATTGTTTGAAAAGAAATTAAATTAGAAAAGAAAAATATGAAAAGAAATAGAAAATTGGTTAGTTTTGAAAAGTATTAAAAAGTAAGTGAGAAGCCAGGGATCGAACCCCTGACCTCCTGGATATATCAAGCATATGTTTACCAACTAAGCTGCGCGCGTTTGTTGTCTTAGGAATAGGTTCATTGGATCCTTCGTTCCGTTTTGGAATTTTCAACGCAAGTCAAACTGTGGGCCCCAATTATAACGTGTAACCAATCAAATGACAGAATCACGCCGCGTCATGGTCAACCGGTCCATCGCTTGAGACGTCACCGGAGCTAGGGCTCCGGTCGTCTTCTCCGACCTGCATCAACCTGAAAAACCTGCAAAAAGCATCTTTTAACGCAAAACAAAAACCCAGATCACCTAATTCAACCCCTACGAACACGATAGTGGTGTTCTTTTGCTCTGAATCGGCCTGGAAATTCAGATTCGAAGTTTCTCAGTTTTGGAAACCTAACAATGGCAGTTTACGATTTATGCGTCAAAGCTCACATGTTATGCGTCAAAACTGTTCTAAGGGATATCCTGAGATCATACAAGCAATCGAAACTCATTAGTAATGCATGAATTAGAGAAAATGAATTTCAAAAGTTTACCAAAACGGAGAGGCTTGGATGACACAATCTGGGATGGTTTGGCCTTGTGTAAAGATTGGTATGGACTCCTGGAATGCTCAGGAACACGAATGGATGAATGAGACGGCTGGAAAGTGGTTGGAAATAGGATTTTGAATTTTGCAAGTTTATGAAAAATTTGTGAACATTAGGGTTGGTGTTTGAGGCTAGAAATTTGTCCCTTGTGCTTGTGGATGCATCATGTACTTATAGTAGAGTGAATTAGGTCAAGAATTATGAAAAAATTATATGCCAATCAATGATAAAAGATTTGATTTGGAATGAAACCAAATATTGCCTTTTTTTTATCAAATCTCATTCAATTCCTTTTCCAATCAATGAAATTCGAAATTGACAGCTTGTATGGCTTGCTTGGATCTCAAGAATGAGAGAAAATCCACCTTGCAATTAATTTTTGATTTTCTATCTTTTATCTGAAAGGTACTAATAATCTTGGTCTGTGTTACAGAAAATCCAAAGAATACAAACTTGTAGGATACTGTGACGCTGACTTTGCTGGAGACAGAATAGAAAGGAAAAGCACTTCGAAGCTGCCAGCTCCTGGGAGAAAATCTGATATCTTGGTCCAGCAAAAGACAATCCACTATTGCACTATCAACTGCAGAAGCAGAGTATATAGCTGCAACTGGATGCAGTACTCAGATGCTCTGGATGAAAAGTTAGCTTAAGGACTTTCAGATATTCAAGAGTAACATTCCTATCCTCTGTGATAACACTTCTGCTATTTGCTTATCTAAAAATCCTATTTTACATTCTAGAGCTAAGCACATAGAAATTAAACATCATTTCATTAGGGACTATATTCAGAAGGGGATTCTTTCCTTAAAATTTATTAATACAGACCATCAATGGGATGATATATTTACAAAACTCCTTGCTGAAGATAGGTTCAATTTCATTCTAAAACATCTCAGTATGGAATTATCCCCAGAATGAAAAACTTAATTTTATATGTTCAACTCTTAAAATACTCTTTTCTGTGAATTTCTGATCAATTGTCCTTCAGAAGTGAGAAGGGCAAATGAATCAGAATCTATCAGAAGATCTGAAAGATGAGATAGAAGCACGCAGTTCGCCAGAACAACACCTATAAATCTTGATCGTTAAAGTCACTCTCAAAAAATGAACATATGTTCAAACTCTGATAGAGTGAAACGCTTGAGTTGCTACATTGAGACGCTGGTCACATTGGTAACAGTTCACTATATTTTCACGCCATCTCTCTTGTCAGAAACCATTATGTTTTTTAATCATCATTGCTTTTCTTTGCACTAAAACAAATTAATTGCATGTTTTCAAGAAATTTTTTCTATATACTCAGCCTTCAATTTTTTTTCTTCAAAAAGCAGAGTTTTCAAATCATTTGCACTCCTCTCTCTCTCTCTCTCTCTCTCTCTCTCTTGAAGAACCTTTTTCAAATTTTCTCTTCTTTTGTTCTCATTCAGCAAATTTTCATTTTTTGCGCATTTCCTTCTGTACTTTGTTTTGCTTCATTCATACAATTATCTTATGTTTTTTTCAACCTTTAATTAGCTTTCAACCTTCAATTATCTTCTGTTTTTCCCTATTATTTTCTTTTTGATTTATGAAAAAAAGGGGGAGAATGTAAGATATTTTGAACATCATAGTTACTGATAGACTAAGTCTCGAATATTCTGATATCATCTTTGATTTCATTTTTGTCTAAAGCTTAAAACAGGAAATATCAATTCTGGAAATCAACTTGGAACCTTCATCATACTCTGGACGAAACTCTTCAGGGAAGTAAAATGTCTCTAAATTTATATGAATATTAAATTCAGGGGGAGACCTCTCTTTGTCAAAATATTTATGTTTTGTCATCATCAAAAAGGGGGAGATTGTTAGAACATAGTTTGGTTCTACACCTATCTTAGAAGTTTTGATGATAACAAGTATTGTTGATGACAATTATGTTCTAGCCCTGATATATATATATATATATATATATATATATATATATATATATATATATATATATTTGGTATGAAACATTATTGTCTCTTAATTTTGTTTAATAAAGTATGCAGATGAAGTTCTGACCTTGAAAGGAAAAGAAGAACAAGTTATGGTTCTAATAGTAGAAGAAAATTTTGATCTATACAGGAGTTCTGATACAATGGATATATTTCAGAAGATTCTGAATCTATACAGAAGTTCTGATACAATTGATATATGTCAGAAGATTGTGAATCAATACAAAAGTTCTGATACAATAAATACAGAAGTTCTGATACAATTGATATATTTCAGAAGATTGTGAATCAATACAGAAGTTCTGATACAATGGATATATGTTAGAAGATGCATTCATGATCTGAAGTTTTTTCACGTTCTAAAGAGAAGTTCTGATGAACTTCTAAAAGCACCAAAGACTGCACCAAACTCTGATCAAAACCTTGTCCGCTGATCCAAAAACTTTAAAGCTCTTCTACATCATCTTATGATCAAGACATCAAGAATTCAAGTCAATCTTCTGAAAGCACCATGATGCCCTACAAACTTTGATACATATGTTCTGGTTACTTTGTTCTGATGCGCTACCATTTATTACATAAAGATTTGAAAGCAACGGTTGAATTCCAACAGGATCTCGTTTTTATGGAAAGAACAACTAAGTTCAAATATCATCATTCCATATATAGATTATATGTCTCCAACGGATAAGTTTTCTTGACGCCTATATAAAGATCCATCCTTGACGAGAATAATCACGAAGAACAAGTACTCCTGCGCATACAACAAAAAGAGAAATCTTAAAGAAATCATTCATAATCTCTAGTTCATAAGTGCTTGAAATATTGTGTAAAAATCACAGTTGTGATATAGCTTTTTAGAAGCATAGTAAAACACACCTTTTGTAATTTATTATAAAGTTGAAATTCCTTGAGAAACCAAGTTATGGTTGATCTTGAGAAGACTAAGACAGTTGTCTTAGTGAGTTGTAATCAAGTTCTCATTAGTGAATTAAGACCTCGTTGAGAGTGGCAAATCACCTTGACGGGTGGGCTGGAGTAGTTTGAGTTTAAAGGAACCAGGATAAAAGTAACCGTGTCAAAACCATATTAATTTCAAAACCCTAATTCAAACTCCCCCTTTCTTGTGTTTTTCAACCTTCATCTTCTCCCTTTCATAGATCTCTATATAATATTTATTTCAAAATTGATGGAACAAAAATTTGACGTTTTATACTTACAGGAAAAAGAAAATGACATAACTTGGAGCTATACCTTGAATATGGAGGATCTAAAAACAAATACAAACATTCAAACTTTTTTTATCATGAGGTTACCCACTGCTAAAATGACAAAAGTTAAGATCATGAAGAAACTCTTGGAGATTATACAAAGAATGATAAAAAAAGCATTATATCAAAATGAGAACATGATTTGATAATTTTCCATAAGAAATATAGACCTCGTGTATGTAATGAAGCCCTTTGGTAATTTAATAATCAATTTTTCTTGTTGATTACTATTAACTTTTGCGATAATATATATATAATTACTCTAAATATGTTACATTAGGGATCCAAGTTCATGATCATATTTCTTGTGTGTTATCTAGGGTATAATACACACATTTAACTATTGTTTCAGCATTCATTTCATTGATTAGGTTTCTGAGTTGTTGATGTTCAATCCACATCAAGCTCCAACACAGTCCCATAACTTCAGCTTTCCCATATCGTTTTAAAGAGCATAACAAACATTAGTGGTCTCTAGTTATCAATCCTCTACCTGTATTTCCATATGAGGAGAGACTCCACCAATGGGTAAATTGGTTTTTAATATCAACAAAATCATACAATTTTGTTTGCTTCAAAAAGTTTTTATTTAATATTTAATCGGAAATTGATTGCTATAGTGTAGTTTATTCAAATTTTGTTTGCTGGAAATATATTGGTTGTTTTTATCATTATACGTAAACTCATTCTATCAGTTTAATGCATATCTAGTTTTTCGATAATATTTTGGATAGACGATTGTCGATCTGCGTTTGTTTCCGTGTGCCATGGTTTAAACATTTTAAAACAGAATTTTAATTTGAAAATTTTATTTGAAAATTTCATTTGTGATCTATTCAACCCCCTCCAGACCATATCCTATTGTCTAACAAGTGGTATCATAAGTGCCAATTTTTCTTGTGCTTTGAAATTGCTTATTAGATAATGGATTATGAACCTAAATGGGCGTATAATAGAGCTCCCATTTTCAAGGGCAAGAAAATTTTGGTTATTGGAAAGATTGTATGTGTATCCATCTTAATTCAATTGATAGGAAAGTATGGAGCATCGCCTAACATGGTCCTTTTGAAATCACTATGACCAATGCGCCATCGCCACTATACCTAAACTAGAAACACAATGGAACGTGGATGGTGAGAAATTATGGTTATATCACTTATACAAAATATGCATACAATAATGCCCAAGTCACCACGGTTCTTCCAAATACCGTGGTTACATCACTAAACTCAGGCACTAACATTTTTTAATTAATTTTTTTAAGGATATAATAACAGTTGATGACCTCACAGTGGTGACACAACCAAGCTTTTATGGGTTCGAAACTCAACGCCTTCAAATATTTTATTCCTATAACATTAAGGTGCGCCTTTTCTTTTTTATTATTTATTTTTAAATAAAAAATAAAAGAGATATAGCTACAGTTGTTTTGTACACCCGTTGCGATATATCTTATTTTTTATTTAAAATTTTTAAATGGTTAAATATTGACACTTTGTCAACATCATCTAGGAGGTTGAAAATACCAACACGATCGTCGACATCGAGAAAGACTACACCAACACCTTCATCATCGTTGGGAAGGAAGACAACAACTACAACGTGATTATCATCGGGAATGAAGACAACACCAAAACAAATACAATATTCTCCTTTACTTAGCCATCACATTTGCAGTACGTAAAATATTTCCCCCACGCATCTACAGAAAACATCAATTTCCATTGTTGTGTATGTTGTTGTTGTTAATCTGTATACTTAATCTTTTGTTGTTGTTATATGTGAAAATAATATTATATGGTTATATTAGATAAAATAGGTTGTTGTTGTTATTTTTTATGTTGTGGTTGTTGTTTATGTTCTTTTTGTTGTTGTTGTTGTTATTGTTGTTGTTGATGATGTTTAAGTTTATTGTTTATCTTGTTATTGTTTATGTTGTTGTTGTTATTATTTGCGTTGCTGTTATTGTTTATGTTGTTGTTGTTGTTGTTGCTGTTGTTTATATTGTTGTTGTTTTTGAACATATATATCGAAATTGTCTAATTATTCATCTACTAGCGAAGAAACTCATACAAATGATACTTCTACAAATGATACTCAAATGAAAAGATCACAACAAGGTGTCACAATGATGTCCCAATTCACAAAATTCCAAAACTCAGGTGGCAAAATTCTGATCGTGTTTGATTCGTTCTACAAAGTAATTGATTGAGAATATTAATTTACTTCTTAGATTTATATTGTGTTCCTTGGACGTAGCAAAGTAAGTATATTGATAGATGATTGAAAACCAGTGCGAAATGTTATCAAAGATATCATATGGATAGGCATTAAGGTAATAATTGTAAGCACAATATTTGATTCTGCATTTGCCCTTGATTTTTTATGATAACATTACATGGGTGATTAGATAATAGTTTAGTACCCTAATAGTTTGTATAGTGTGTAGCTTTTGCTAACATGTTTTGACTATGAATAATTGACGTGTGACGTCATCATATTCTTCACTCAACATACTAAGAGATACAAGTGTGTGTGTGTGTGTGTGTGTGTGTGTGTGTGTGTCATTGTGTAGAATATTTCTTAAAACAACAGTTTTGATGAATATTAGTTTTATTGATTCTAACTATGACTTTGTAATAGAGCTTCTTATATGTTCTCAAGCTCTGAAGATTCTAAAGACGAGGTTCTGCTGAATGAGTTCTGAAGACTTTGAAGATCAAGGCTTTGCAGATTCTGAAGACAAGGTTCAGTTGAACGAGTTCCGAAGATTCCAAAGACATAGCTTTGAAGATCAACATGATGAAGCCTCTGACGACAAGGTTTAGTTGAACAAGTTATGAAGATTCTGAAGATCAAGGTTCTGAAGAATGGTTTTGATCCTTCTAAGAATGATTCAACTCTTAAATACTCTGAATCTTCTAAATAATAGAAGAGGAGATCAAAAGGTGTCACGTGAAGTGTTAGTACAATGTCATAGCCTCCCACTACCGTGTTTTTGTGGCACAAGCACTGCATTGTTAGTACTATGTTGTCTACCACTCACAATGACCATTACAAAAAGACTGGAATTTGGTATTCCTATTCTACCCTCCAATGGATTTATTTTCAACTATAAAATAAAGGCAAGGAAGAATTGGAATTATTGAAATTTTTTGAAGAAAATCACGCTGATTCAAATTGCAAAACCCGACCAAAATATATCTATTATTTTTGTAAAACAAGGAGTTATTGCTCATTAACTCTCTAGCAAGGAACTTTTGTTCGTTAACTTGCTTTACACTTTTGTTTTATTATATGTACTTCAATCTAGTGTAATATGCTTTTGAGAAACAAGGAGTTGATTGTTCCTTAAGTGACTAAGTGTTAGTCTGAATACTTAAGAAGTCATTGATAGTTTGTCTTTGAGGTGTTGTTCTTTGAGAGACTAGGGATTTAGTATGGATTCTCAAGAAGACATTGACAGTTTGTCCTATTGATTTGCAACAGTGACAGTTAGTCTTGTTATGATTCTGTAATCATTTTGGTTATAGTGGATTAAGTCCTTTTTGAGAAGGCGAAATCACCCTGGCGGGTGGACTGGATTAACTTCGTTAACAGTGAGCCAGGAAAAAAAAATTATGTTCATTTATTTTTTATTCTTGGTGTTTAAGTTTAAAAAAGTTTTATTTTGAGAAACCAAATTCAAACCCCTTTCTTGTGTTTCTAGCACCTTTAATTGGTATTAAGAGCTTTGGTTCATGTATTGATAGTTATCAAACACTTAACTGTGTTAGATAAAGATCCAGAAATTTAGAAACATTATGGAGATTCCACCTTGTGATGTTGTTGTGCCTGTTCTCAATGAGAGAGAAAACTATAATGAAAAACCTCCCATATTTAGTGGTGAAATATTTGATTATTGGAAAGATAAACTAGAAAGTTTCTTTCTAGGTCATGATGTTGATCTTTGAGATATGGTAATGGCTACGAATATCCTGCAGATGAAAGAGGAAATAAGATTGAAATGAGATCTATGAACGACTAACAAAACAAAGATTATAAGAATCATCATAAAGCAAGAACTATCTTTTTGAATGAGATTTCTTATACTGAGTATTAGAAGATAAAAAATAGATACTCAGGTAAGTCTATATTTGATTCTTTAAAAATGACTCATGAGGGCAACACTCAAGTTAAGGAGACCAAATCTTTGGCTTTGGTTCATAAATATGAAGCCTTTAATCTGGAAGGCGAAATAGTTGAGACTATGTTATCAAGGTTTTCTATGATGAAAAATGGTTCATGGGTTGAGGGGGAGTACAAGCCACCTTCTTCCTCGTGTGCACCAATGACCTTAGGACTTTCTATTCTCCAATCTTGATGTTGTTATTTGTTAGTTTTGTGTGTTGTAGCAATGGAGTTGTTATGAAGAAGATGTCGAACAAGATGTTCTGACATTAATCAAGACTGAAGACTGACTCCATGTTGCTATGCTTAGTAGGTTTTCAATACTAAACCAATTTATATGGTTGATGCTGAATTGTATTGTTTATCATTTTTTATTTTTTTATTTTTGTTAACCAAAATTTGTCAAAGGGGAAGATTATTAGTTCTCTATTTTTATGATTGTCATTAATTTTAGTAAATCAAATATAGCAACAATATGTTAAATAGGATGTGATTACTTGCTATGAAGAACAAGTGAAGCAAGAAGTCCTATTTTATGTTCAGACATGTTGAGTTGAAGTGTTTCAACATCCAACATGTCAGATAAGATGTCTTATGCAGATTCATTCGACATCGTGTATGTGTTGAATGAGACAATTGGATTATGTTATGATTTAACAGATGCAGAATATTATGGGAATATTATGCTATATTATGTAGCACATATTTATAGGTCAAGAAGAATATTGAAGAATATTTACTTTCTAATTATGGAGACAAATTAAGAAAGATTTGCTTTAAGACCTATTTTGTAGCAGAAGTTTCTGCTGAGTTGTAACAGTCGATGAGTTCTGATTTGAAGCCCAAATCCAGTTGAGATATATGTTACAAATATATGCTTTGTAACCTAGAAGAAGGTACCGGCCGAAAATGTAAAGATCATATTATTTGGGTTGAGTCTGTACCACTATCTAGGAGAGTTGGTTGTGTGTTCCGCTTGACATGTGAGTTGGAATAGGTTCTTTGAGTTGTAAGGTTTTGTTCTCCTCTAAGCTTTGATGAAAGAGTGAGTATTTTTCTTGGAGAAATCTTGTAAGAAACTCCAAGTTGTGTTATTAGTCAAGAGTCTTGGCTAGGTATTGTCATGGAAGTGTGTCTTCTAGTTTTGCTGTCATGGAAGTGTGTCTTCCTGTTTTGTCCAATCGCTGTCTATGATTGATGATGGATTGAAGAGGGTCTCATGCCTAGGTGAGTCTTAGGTATAAGTTAACACATGTAGTGATTAAGTGAGATGTCGTAAATTGGGGACTTTAGCTTCGAATTGATATTATTATAGTGGACTTTATCTCTTGCTTGGTAACTCCCAGATGTAAGTGATGTTGCACCAAATTGGGTTAACAATTTTGATGTGTTATTTACGTTTTAGTAATATTTTTCTATGTTTATATCTTTCGTGGTTGTTTAAGTCAGATTAGATGTCTTAACATGTCATAAGACATCTGAAACCTGACATACCAAAATTTCAAAAATAAAAAATAAAATTCAGCTTGGCAGTCTAATAGGGACTAATATTGTTCGATTAAATTTAGTAAGAGATTAAATCGAATTAAATTTTTTTTGTGGAGGACATATTATGTTGTTTTTATGAGGGACCAAAATGGTTCTTCACTCTAATTTTAAATTTATATTCAAATAGTATTGAACATTTACATTTAAAAAATTCAATAAAAATAAAAGACATTTAATGATATTAGTATTATTTTGTGTCATTTATATTATATAGTCATTAATAGGCAATTACATGAGGAAACAATTTCTGGAATGAGGCAATTGCAAAAACAAAATAAAGGAACTAAACGCATGACAACGCGACAATAAATCTTCATCGGGTTTTGACCTTGTCATCACCTCTATAACCTCGACTATCTCATCACTATGTTTTTCCCGAAGAAGATGATTGGAATGATTCCTACCCCTTGGAGCTGCTTGTTGTGATAGTGAGATGAAATCCAAGGTCCGACGCTAGACGTAGTCGTTCTCTTCATTCCCTCTTTTGCCTGAACCGCCCTTTCGGGTTTTCAATCCTCCTGAATCCTTTTTTGCCTAAACATTATTGTTCAAAAAAATGTCACATCTTTTATTGCATTCAAATATTAATCTACTATATACAACTCAAATTAATCAAAAATATGTGGAGATTTGGGTCTTGAGTCCGGAAAGCCCAGATACCAAAATATTAAAAGAAAGAAAATTTTACCCTATACCCTACAATTATCTTTTCACCCCTACATTTTTTAAAATATTCCAATTCTACCCTTTTTACTTATCAAATAATTTTTTGATAAGTAATTTTTCTTCACCAAATAACTTGCTCTCAAGTTATCCGGTATGCAATTTTTCTACACCAAATAACTTGCACTCAAGTTATCCGGTGTATAATTTTTCTTCACCAAATAACTTGCACTCAAGTTATTCGGTGTGTAATTTTTCTACACCAAATAACTTACATTCAAGTTATCCGTTTTGTAGTTTTTATTCACCAAATAACTTGCAACGCATGAAAATTTGTCTGGTATTTTAGGAAACAATTTTATTTAGTTTTGGCCATGGTTTTTCCTTGTTGCCTAAACTACTTTTATTCTTTTTTGGATAACTTGCTTATTAGTTATCTACTAAGAAACAATTTTCTTTATTTTTTAGGTCACATTTATTTATGTAAGAACAAGATTTGGTTATTCATTTGACCTTCATTTTTCATGATAACAATACAGTGTTTCTAAGAGAACAAATGTGTACCCTAATAGTTTTGTCTAGTGTGTAGTTTTTGCTAACAGGTCTGACTCTGATAAAATGATGCGTAACGTCATCGGTTTTTGGAATCAATACACTTTGACTCTAGAGAGATACAATTACGTGTTACATAGATCAAGTTAAATTCTAGAATGCTTCTAAACATAGGTTCTCAAGAACGTTAGTCTAAAGTTTTGGATTGTGACTCTGATGTGAAGAGCTTCTGTATAAGCTTTGATGTTTCTGCACTTCCAAGACCAAATGTTTTCGCTACTCTAATTTTGTGGCGCAAGGAATGTTCTTCATAATGCTTTTAAATAACGGTTTCGAAGAACAGTCTTTGCGCCACAAAATCATAGTAGTGGAAACATTTGAACTTGGAAGCAAAAGCATCAAAGCTTGAGAAGTCTTCAGAAACTTTTCACATCAAGGTTATATTCATAAGCTTTAGACTAACGTTCTTGAGAATTGTTATTTAGAAGCATTCTAGAACTTGACTTGATCTTTGTAACACGTACTAGTATCTCTCTAGAGTCATAGTGTGTTGATTCGAGAAACTGATGACATCACACATCATTCTATTAGAGCCACGGAACCTGTTAGCAAAAGCTACCCACTAGATAAAATTATTAGGGTACAAATTTGTTTCCTAAAAAACACTATATTGTTATTATTAAACTAAAGGTCAAATGCATAACTAAATTTTGTTTTTACATAACTAACTGTGGCTTAAAATAAAGGAAGTCGTTTTCTAGCAAATAACTAATAAGCAAGTTATCCAAAAAAATTAGTTTAGGCAACAAGGAAAAAATGTGGCCTAAACTAAATAAAACTGTTTTCTAAAGTACTAGGCAACGGTTTTCCTGCGTGGTATATACACATTTTCATACGTTGCAAGTTATCTGGTGAATAAAAATTACATTCAAGAAAACTTGATTGCAAATTATTTGGTAAAAAAATTACATACCAGAAAACTTGAGTGCAAGTTATTTGGTAAAGAAAAAATACACACCGGATAACTTGTTTGCAAGTTATTTGGTGAAGAAAAATTACACACCACATAACTTAAGTGAAAGTTATTTGGTATAGAAAAATTGCACACCGGATAACTTGAGTGCGGGTTATTTGGTGTAGAAAAATTATAAATCGGATAACTTGTGTGCAAGTTATTTGGTGAAGAAAAATTATACACCGGATAAGCTGAGTGTAAATTATTTGGTGTAGAAAAATTATATACCAGATAACTTGCTTGCAAGTTATTTGGTGAAGATAAATTACATACCGGATAACTTGAGTGCAAGTTATTTGAGGAAGAAAAATTATTATCAAAAAATTATTTAATAAGTGAAAAGGGTAGAATTAAAATATTTTACAAAATATAGGGGTGAAAAGATAATTGTAGGGATATAAGGTAAAATTTTCTAAAAGAAATAGTCAATTTTGTTTGGTAATACACATGTCTATTAAATCAATTTCAAATAAAAATAATCCTTTTCTTTTTTTTAATGCAATCTATTCAAATTAATTTTAAATTTATCCAATCATTTTCTATCTTAGAAAATTCTTTTGTGATTAAAAAGTCTCTTATTATTTTTCTAAAAAACTTAAATCTATTTTATCTAAACTTGTGTGTAAAATATTATTACATTTATACAACATAACATAAATTATTATTTACCATTTAATTTTAAAAAGTTATTTAATTTATTATATTATTAAATAGTCTCTTAATTTTATTTTCAGTTTTTACCTTTTATTTTGAAATAAAGTAGTCCAAAATAAAAAATGGAATAAATTTATACTAAATTTTTATCAAAATTTGGAACTGGTATATCTTATGCATTATTTTGAAGTTTAAAATAAATATACTTAAACAGGAAAAATGTGTAATTTTTTAATTATTTATGTTACTAATAAATACATAAATAAATGAGACAAATAGGTAAAAAAAATATTAGACTAAAAAGCATAAGTAATTATGAATTAAATGTCATTAAAATTATATACTAATATAAACAATTCATAATTGTTTTATGATCATCAAAATAAAATTATATATATATATATATATATATATATATAGGAGAATCAAATTACAGTCGAAGAGTTACACCATGAGTTACACTCACTCAAAAACGTCACTTCAGATTAATATTTTTTAAAATCAACCGTTGGATTGAAACATATCATCATATAGATCATACCTATAAAGCTTGAGATTAATCTATAATGATTTATTATGTCATTGAAATACATCAAAATTAACGTTATATGAAAGTCTATTTTGACGTTAATCTTTGGGTATCTTGATCGTATAGTAATTCATTATAAATTAATCTCAAACTTTATAGGTATGATCTATATGATGATATGTTTCAATCCAACGGTTGATTTTAAAAAATATTAATTCAAAGTGACGTTTTTGAGCAAGTGTAACTCATGGTGTAACTCTTTGGGTGTAATTTGATCCATCCTCTCTCTCTCTCTCTCTCTCTCTATATATATATATATATATATATATATATATATATATATAGTGTATCAAGTAGGAATGTTTTTTAAATAAGAGATGAGAGGATTGAATCCTAACCATTGAATTTGATAAATGGTCTTGATGAAGTCATGACATTAAATGTTCATCAAGACAATTTATCAAATCCAATGTAAGCATTCACTCCTCCTATCTCTTATTTAAAAAATACTTCTACTTGATTCATTCTCATATATATATATATATATATATATATATATATATAATTTATAATTTAAATAAACTACGTGAATTTTAACATAAATAGTAATACAGTGAGTACATAATACCGTAGGAATACACGAATATTCATACCAGAATTTGTAAGAGAAGTTTTTTGTATAAATATTTTGTAATTAAGTATTAGAATAAATTATATATTATTTGATTTTAATTGAACCATCTTTCAAATTTCTCACCATTTATTTGACTTTAATTTATATACCTTTTTAATTATAAATCGTATTATTTACGGATTCCTTTTAAATACAAAAGTATTTTAATTTTAGAATATAATAAATGCCTACATGGTTAACACACTAGTACTCTGTGCAAATGAATAGATATCCATAACAAAATTTATGTTAATGCATAAATAACACATCAATATCAATGTGAATGTACGAGTATCGTGACTACAATCTGTGCGATCAAAGAAATGTATGAACCTAATATACTTAATATTAAATATGAATTCAAACACCAGAAAAATGTGTTGCTTTTTTATTATTTATGTTACTGATATTTTTATTTTAAAATTTAATTTAATTTAAGATACAATATTTTTTAAGGTAAGACATGGTAAAATTATCTTTATATTATTTATATAATATGTTACTAATGGAAAATATTATTTTTAAATTAATATGTGAATGTTAATACTTTTTTTTAAAATGAGAATAAGTTTTTTTATTCAAATATTTTTTAAAATAATGTTAAAATAAATATAATATAAAATACTAGAAAATATATTATTTATTCAAATATTTTTATATTCAAAAAAATTATGTTTATGATATTCATATAAGTCAAAATATATCTTTTCTAAAAAATAATAGACTCTTTTAGTAAATCAAGTATGTTTTTTTTTCTTTTTTTACATTCTCTTATTATATTTTAAAAATAACTGCGCGTCATAGCGTAACAAATCAGTACTCGTGCGTACACACAAATATAAAAAAATGTTGGTAAAATAATTTTTAATTTATTTTTAAAATATATCTTTTTTTTTTAAAAAAAATATTATTTTAATAAAATAATTTTATTTTTCTCATTTGTATTTTTATTACATTTTAAAAACAAAAACAAGCTTATCATATTTATACCCGTGCGTTCGCACGAGTATTGCGCTAATTTCTTGTTACGAGAATATCAATTTGAAAGATATATAACTCATAATCGCAATAAGTTGATCTTAAATTTTTATAATACTATTATCATAAAACTAAACTATATGCAAAATTAATCAACTAAGAAAGATTAGAGGATTTATTAATCAAAAACATAAATTTTATTTCACACCAGAACAATAGAAATACATTGAGATGTAATCCTGTATTATTATCATGTTATTCTGTCTTCATGTATCACATTATCTAGTTAACTCATGTGGTAATCAAGTATTGATCAACTTTGCAGGATCTTCTGGACAACTGCATATAGAATGAACACATTTGCAACCACGATTTGGATAACGAATTTCACAAGTTTCATCACGTTGACAGCCAAGTGAGACAGTAGGACCCTCTCTTGCATCTGATATATTACACATATCTACAGGCATATAAAGATCACATGATCATCAATAAAAAATATATCATATTTATTGTAATATTTTGCTAATTGATAAATTCATTTAAATTTTAGAAGAGATTAAAAATAGAGTATGATTTATGACCTGATGCAATGATAATGAAAACCAATAAGATTGCAAATTTCACAACTGAATATTTTTGAGCATCCATATTCACAATGGAAGATAACTTGTAGTTAGAACTTGTATATGTAGATAATTTAGAGGGCAATACCGGGCTTTATTTATAATGGTCGCTATACATTATTTTTAAAAATGAAAACTGTAGTATTTTATAGAATCAAAAATTTATTTAATTTTAATTTTTATTAATTTAACGTCTTTAATTATTTCTAGAAATAAATAGATAATTTAGAGGGTAATACCACACTTTATTTATAATATTTTGTTAAAGTATTTTTGAATATAGTTTTCATTAAAATATAATTAAATGAATAGTAAGTACATAATTGAAATCTATGGGCCCTGAGTTTTAGTTTTTAAAAACCATTTTCTAAATCAATTTTAAAATAAATGTTTAAAAAAAAACTATTTGATAATTTAATTTTTGAAATTTGTTTTAAAGTTGAACAATTTTATAAATTTGCCATTAATAAAATGTAATTTTTTTTTTCTTCTAATTTCCAAAACTAAAAACCAAAACCAAAAACCTCTCAAACCAATTTATTTATTTTTAGTTTGTAAAACTCTAAAATAGAGAATATTAATTTTATGATTTTCAAATTTTTAAAACTAAAAATTAATTTTACAAATCCAAATCAAAGGAGGCCCAACATATCTGTATTAATTTTATAATAAAATAACTACTTTTTTCCTGTATTTGGTTATTGAAAATATAACATAACAAAAATATTAATTACGTTCAAATTGATAATTAAATCATCTAAAGTATAAGTTTTTAAATATTTTTTATTTATTGTATTTTTTAAAAAATAATATTTTTATTAACAAATAACATATTTTGACTATAATAAATATATAGATTTTAATTTTATACATTTTAAAGAATATTTTCATTTAAAAGTTTCAAATATGTATAAAATGTTTATTTTTGTACTTAATTGCTATTCAGAAATGTGTTTTTACTAAATAACCATTTCTTACAAATAAATAACATATTTTGACTATAATAAATACATAGATTTTTAACTAAATATTTGGGCTCTTGGTAAAGGAGAAATAAATTCCCTATCTCCTATGAACTAGAGTGTAAAAGTAAAAAAAATATATAGATTTTAATTTTATTGATTTTGAAAAATATTTTTAAATTGTACAATTTTGAATAACAAAAAGCTTTTAACTGGCCAATTTTTTTTATAATACTTATATTTATTTCTATCATGACAAATGTTAGTTGTATCGACAAAAACTGCGAGTATAAGCCATTGAATTGATTTAACTCAAAAAATAACAAAAGAGTCGCCACCGCACTTTTATTTTATCCAGAGGACTAGGAAAAAAAGCGAATAAAATTCTAAGAAAAAGATCAGAGATCTGGGACCGGGGGTTAGTTATGCAATGGGAAGGTGTTAGGCACCCAAAGCATCTACGGTACTCTGCAGGAACCTTTTTGAAAATTTGTATATGAGTGCTAAAAGAGTGTATGTACAAAATGGATGGTGGGGGAGAAAAGAAGTATTTTTTATAATTTTGGTTTGATAGAACTTTCAATGAGTTCCAGACCTACATACCAACAATGTGCAATGTTGAAATCAAAACTAAGTAGTTCGGCTAAAAAAGACCAAAATTGTGTGTTGGTTGATTTTAAGAAAAAAATAATTTAGAAAAGCTACAAAGAGCTCAAAAAGGTTTGCATGAGGTTAGGTGTTTTTTAGTCTTGTGAAAAGAAAAGTCAAAGTATTATTAAATGAATTGGAAGTTTATTAAGAAAAGAAGTTTGAAAATGCATGAACCTAAGTCCAAGTTTTTTATGAAAGCGGTTCGAATTTTGAAAACAAGAATCCTTTGAAAAAGAGGAAAGATTTTGAAAATTAAAGAAAGGGGAGGAGATGAAGAGACTAACCTAAGTGCATAAAGTAAAAGGTAAGGGTAAAGAAAGATCTAAGCGGGTGAGAAAATTAGTACTTGACATCAAGAGCCAATACCACATCCCATCCTTTGGATTGCCACATAAACGACAAATAACCAGACAAAAAACCAAGCTTCGGATAAGTCAATGTCTCAAATGAACTCTCATATCATAAGAAAAACGGGCAGAGTAACGGTTGTATTAGGAGGAAATCCACTCTTAATCGAGTATAACAGAATAACCTGCATACAAAGATAATAACCAGACAAGACAGAATAACACCAAGGGCACAAAAATCTCCAAGCTGAGGTAAAGGTCCTAATACTAAGTCCAAAGATGAAGCTCTAAGCAAAAGGATAGTAATCAAGTCCAATTAGAAGTTTTTTATGTTTAAGTTGAATTATTAGGTATTTTGGAAAAGAAAAATAAAGCTCAAGCGAGCAAATTCAAAATAACAAGAAAATAAAATGCTCAAATGAGCAAAGCAAAAATGACATTAAATGTAAATGCTAAAAGTAAAGTGCATAAAAATAAAGAGCGTAAAAATAAATGCGGAAAGTAAAGAGCGATAAAGTAAAAGCAATTCATTAAAGGTTAGCAAGATGACCATCTTGAAACTTGTCAAGTATATCATCGAATTGTTAATTGTTAGTTGTCAACAAGGTGAGCATCTTGAAACTTACGCATGAAGACTTTTCAGAAGCTTAACAGAATCAACGCGACCACACGACAAATTTCAATTGTTTTTTGTCAAGTATATCACCGGTTTTGGAATTATCACATCACATGATCAAAGATGATTGAGAATTTCAAATGAACAATGTTAGTGGAAATTTGCTAGATGCTTGATTAGAAATCAGCGCGACCACACAATAAGCGCCATAAGTGTTGAACCAAGATCAAAGCTCAAGTCACCTTTTGGGGCTTATGTTAGAACATTAAAGTTCATGCCACCGATTGATCATTTTTTCTGAGTCGGGACAAAAGAAAAATTAGATGAAGAGGAAGAGAATATTTTCAAATTTATTTTGCATCAGATGAATTTTATTCGGTCTAACTTCGTCAAAACTAATAAACTTTTTTGGTGGATTTGGTCAAGAGACCTATCAACACCCAAATTCCATTGATGTTGAGGAAATTTGTGACTCTAAATTAAATTCAAAAGTCAGCAAAATAAATTGAAAATAAAAATCAAATAAAAGGATTAAAAGTAAATTTGAAATTAGGTTATTTAATTGGGCTTTATTGACGAAATACATAAATAGTATTTTTTCTTCAAAATAAAATTTCAAGAAAATTACCCAAAGTCAAACAGAGGTCAACATGTGTTGACAAAATTTTTTAGAATTTTTCTAAGTCAAAAACTATTATTTAAAATAAAAGAAAATGATGAAATAAACCAAAAAAATAGCAAAAACTGGTAAAATCAGAAATAAAAATAAAATGAGGTCACCAATATTAGTCAAATGACCATTGGATCCTTCCATAATTTTTCCAGAATTCTAAAATGTCAAAAAATATTTTGAAACATTTAAAAACATCAAATAAAAGAGAAAAATCATAAAAGATATCAAACCTAAAAATAAAATTATGAAATTATAAAATTCAGAAAGATAATATTTCAAAATATTTTTGTGAATTTTTTCATAATTTATGGACTAGAAATGAATTTTATATGATTTTTTGAAGTTTAAAACATTTAAAATATAAAATCAGAATATGAAATAAAAGCAGAAAAAATGTGGATCATCTGATCATAGTCAAAACGCGTTAGTAAGCTAATTCAATGGATCAGACGCATTATGCTTGATATGGACCTCTTGGAAATCATACCGGATCACCAATTAAATTAAATTTTAAACAATAAAATCAGAATTAATGTCACGCGTTGGATGAAGTTTGACTCACAAAAATAATCAGATTCAAGGACTCACATCACGAGCGTATGATTAAATAAAAACACCAAATCCAATTCAAAAAATTACACGTCAGACCCTCATTGGTTGAAGACAAACACGTAGGTCGTCTTCAACCTCCAACCATCCTTCATGCTCAATTCTCAAACTGTAAAATCAATAGTAATGGGTGGTATCCTTGGATTTGTCTCTTCAAGACGATCTCAACCACATGCTCGCGAAAAATTTATTTACACTGAGTGAAGAGAATTTTGGAAAAAACTCAAATAATAGCGAATAGGATTTTGATGGATTTCTCAGTCAATACTTGATGAAAATGCAAACGGTGAAGATCACAAGGATCAGGGAGATGAGAAGAGTGCACTGATGCTTTATTTTACAAGGTTTGATGGAGATTCCTACTTGAACGAAGTTCACTTTCAGAGATCTAAAATTGGACTTGGATAGCACGATTTAGGAAGCTTCAAGGCACGATTATTGTTTTGTTAGCTTCAGTGAGGTTTAAGGAAGAAGAATGAATGATTAATTTCAAACTGGAAGTGGTCTAAGAGTGAAAACGAAATCTCAGAAATGTGAGGTTTGGTGTGAGTTTGGAAGTGATTTTCTGGCTCTCAAAGCTTGAGAAAATGAGGGGAATGTGTCCCTTATTTATAGGAGAAGCAAATGGAATCAAAAGGGAGGGTGGATGATGCAATTTGACGCGAAATCGTGCACACCTGTGTTCATGAAGAAAGTGTGACTTCATGTGCATCAAAACTTAATCATTCCTTGCGTTTTGATGTGAGAATTAATCATGTGAAATTCCTAATCACAATTAGTCACAAAATCAAGGTTTAACTTGGCTTAAAATTTTGTTACACGCACAAATGCACAAACTGGTGGTGAGCTTAAAATAGGATTTTGCACAAACTTTGAACTAAGGCCAAATCAAATTCCCTCGTGCGTTTTCTGATTTTCTTTGAGCCAAATGAAGTATTCAAATAGTAGAACACAATGCAAAAAGAATCAAATCAAATTGATGATTGAGATGAGAAATTGAGCCTTTAGGATTCTTGAAAAAATATTGATTTTTCTGGCCAGGCCTTGGTCAAGCAAGCTACTTTCTAAAAATGACCTATAATGTTTCTTCTTCAAACTTGATCTTCCACTCAAAATTTGCTCTTGATTTTTAAAGATGATATGAAGTAGACCTCTCAAAGAAAATTTAGCAAAAAGAATCAATCAAAAATTCCAAAAATTGATAAAGTTATGGCCTTGTGAAGTTGATGAAATTTTGTGAAATGACCTATAATCTTTTGACTTCTTCAAGCAACTTTCAAACACTTCCAATCTTCAAAACTTATATGGAGATAAAGTTCATATCCTCAAGATTGTTGTGCAAAAATAATTACCTCAAGATTATAAATGATGATCAAGATATGATCTTTTAAAGTTGATTGTCCAATCATTGAGAAATTCATCAAGGACTTGTGATCTTTTAACCTTATAAGCATGTTTCCAAGCATTTTATTTTCTCACCAATTGAACTAAGTTGTATTAGACCTCCTCAGGTTCATTGTGAAAGAAAAATGAGCTCAAGGAGACAAGGGATGACCAAGTTATGATCCTTTGAAGTCATAAAAGATAGATGAAGCATCAATCTAGAAAGTGGGAAATCATGGACCTCAAAAACAATCTTCTCATATATTAAACTCCTTTAATAAATGTATGTTCATGTTAGAAGTCCTCTTAAGAATCAAACGACTTTGAAATCATCCACAAAATTCATCCAAACATCAAGACATGGTCCTCAGAAGCCCAAAACCCAAATTTCAAGAGAAATGGCCATAGCATGATGAATCTTTCTAAATTCTTGATCTCTTTCAAGCATGAAGCATGTAATCAAGATGAGATACTATAGTTGATGACAAGAGAAATCTTCAATGGGAGACAACACTTTCAAAATCTTGAGAATTGATGAGAGAAGGCATGAAAATAAACTCATGAACCTATCAATTCTTTGAGGAACTTGTGCAACATTCACCTACAACATTTAGATAGAAAAGTATATACATCATGGTTAGTCAAATCCTAAATATAAGAGAGAGAGAGAGAGAGAGAGAGATAGAACCAAGTTGTGATCTTTGTGAAATGCAATTGTATGAAGTTTAAGAGAATCTTAGCGGTAAAAATTGGGGTACAACAGCTTCCCTTATTTAAGTGTCTTCTATCCGGAGATAAGAAGAGAACCTTCGCCTCGATGGGATAGAAGATACTTAAATATAATATGAGCCCTATTTTTGGCCCTAAGATGTTATGCAATGCTCGATGGTTATGCAATGTAACATGATGATCTTCACAAGGGCAACAGAACGCCGTCGGGAGAGACAAAGATGATGACGACACACTAATAAATACAACTCATCCAAGAACTTTGACTTTTGGTCAACTTTTTGAAATTCAAATTTTTCAATCATCAAATCATTTCAAGTATTCCATCATGATCATAAAAAATCAAAATATGTCAAAAAGTCAAAACTTGAAATTTTTCTAACACTTAGAAAAATTTTCAAGTGTTTTTTACATGTTTTTTCACCATTTTCATGGCCATTTTTCACATAGATCCATTTTGATTCAAGAAAAACTCAAAACATGAAAGTTGTAGATCTTGTTCCAAGCTTTCCAAAATATACAAGAATTTGCAAAAAAAAATAAAATTGTGTAGCTAGGGTTTTGAAATTGAAACTTAGAGGTCCATAACCATAAGTTTCAAGCCATTTCTCCAAAAGTTTCAAGTCATTTTGCCAAAACTTTTCTCCTTCCCTTCTAGAAGCCTTGTCACCATAAGAGATAGGTTTTGATTTAAAAAAAAAATCTGATGGCAATGATTGGAAGAGGATAGAATCACTTGAGTTTTTTAACCATGGTTAAGAAAGATTCCATGTGCATTTAATGAAGATTCCTTTCTTATGCCTTAAGCTCCAACTTGCAAACTCTTTCAATCCTATCCTTGCATTGCTTTCCAAACATCTTGGACTATAAATAGAAGTCATTTCTCACTTCTAAATCATACCAAAGCAATCCTAAACAAGCTTTCTCACTTCTTTCTTCTTTTCCAAGTTTCAAGTTTCCAAAATGAGAGAATTTGCAAATCTCCAAACCTTGCAATTTCTAACCAATCTCTGGCTTCAAACACTATCTAAACATCCTTAGGAAGTTTTTAGAATCATCAAACTATCACAAAAACAACCAAAAGTCAGTTTGCCCAAGAATACTCCATAAGTGTGCATTTTGAGCATTAACTTGTCATCTCTCAATTCACTCGTGCAAACTCAAATCTTTCACTTTAAACATCATCCATACACTTCATATGAGTGATCCAAGCACTCATCCCTGACCTATAACACCTCCAACTTCAAATTCAAAACTCACTTCAAAAAATTGCAGTTGGACTTGGGTAGACTGATCTAGACCATCTCAAAGCAAGTTGAGCATTCCTACATGTTCCTTGAGGTCCACTGAAGCTGTATAAACCATCAAACAACTTCTGGAACATCTCTTCTGCATGTGTGAGGATCATTAAACCTCAATCAATTGTTTGATTTGATGCACATATACGATTTCATGATCAAATTCATAAACTAGGGTTCATCTGGTTTCTTCAAAATTAGTCATCTTAGGCTTAAAATAAATGCAATTAAACACCACCATTGTGTTATTGAGTTCAAAACGAGCAAGTTTGATGTGTACATCATTCAATTTCATTGAGAAATGAAGGAGATATGGATCAAAGTCATAAGGAAGAAGATGAAGATCATGCACACGTTTTCTGAGTTTTTTAAAATTTAAAATTTTCGTTTTGTAATATAATTAAAGGAAGTTAGTTTAATGAACGAATGTATAGCTACCCCAGTGGTAGAACGCGTGCTCTTAAGTCTTTGCCATGCCATAGGTCCAGGGTTCGAATCCCCCTGGGACCTTTTTATTTTCCAACTTTTCAAAACCTTCAACTTTCAATTATTTTCAAACTATTTTCATAATTGATAATCAAAATATAATCAGTGGTAAAGATTTTCACTTCCAAGCCTAAGGTCATGAGTTCAAACCTCTCCAAGACCAAAATCAAATTTTTATCACTAATTTTCTTCATTTTTTAATCAAACTTCAACCTTTTCAAAAACCAATCAAAACTTCTCATGTGGTTCCTTTGATCAGAGGAATGTACCAGATATAAGCTCATCTTAATTTCACATAAAGGAACTGAAGTGTATACCTTTATGAGTCTTCTTTCATGCATTGATCTTTACTTCTATACTCCCACAAACTTAGGTCATAAATAAACTAACATATGGAGTAGAAGCACTTGTTGATCGTGTCCTAATCAACTGATAAGAAGATGTCTCCTCTTCCAGATCAGGAGTAGGTTCCTAACATATGTACTCACACTACATTTGTTTAGCACCCAAAACATTTGTTCTTTAACTAGTCGCAGCATACCAGTAATAATGTTCTAACATCTCAGAGAACATCGGTTCCATCTCCTTAGAACACATCATCCTTGAAAATCTCAAGGGTGAATAACTTGCAGACGAGTATGAGAATCATTGATCAATTGATGCCCGTCAACTCTAATAATCCATGCCTTTCTGAGTGGGTTTGAGAGAGATCTCAAGTATCTTTGACATTATTAATATAGTTGTAATAATCTGCCAAAATATTCTATTGATAAAAATCTCTAGGATCCTTCTTTCACTATAGGGATTGCATCAGAGGCTATGCATAGTTCAACATAACGTAATACTCCATAATTTAATGTAACATGGATTAAAAATAAATCAACCCTACAATCTGTTTGCTTCTTCCTCAAGCAACAATCTAGACCCAACCAAAAATACTGACCATGTGGTAATGCATAAACATAAGGATTACCTTATCAATGTCTTCACTCCCGTATGAAGGTTTTGATAACTCCTATCTCTATGTTGAGGCTAAACAATACAACCCAAACTCTTCACTCCCGCATGAAGTCTTTGAATTTAACTTTCTTGTTTCAGGATCTTCATCTTATTCAGTCAGGTTGGTCTAGTTCTTCACAAATCGGTCCATCCTTCACTTCTAGGGACCATACAATATGAATACTCCTTGTTCAGACAATCTTCTACCTTGTGCACAACCATAAAGTATCCCTCATGGATCTCATCCAGAAACAGACAGGATGCCTGCTCTAATACCAATTGAAATTCTGGTGAGGGCCAGACTCAGGATGTCGTGACATCTGATCCGACATTACAAAACAGACAAGGTAGAACATACAATTAAAAGCTGGAAACAAAAGAACACAAGGAATTTTTAACCCAGTTCGGTTTTAACCAACCTAAATCTGGGGGTATACCAAGCTAGAAATGAAGTTCACTATCAGCAGTATTAATTGGGAGGGAAACCACCCTATTTACACTCCTCACTTAATCAAACTACCCAATGACCCTTTTACCTAAGATACCATACTTAGATATGAGAACCTCCGCTCACTTCCAATCACCTTAGTGATGTCTATCAGCTACTATCACACCAACAAATGTATTGACTGCTTGGCTCCTATTAAAATCAGCTTGGAGATACCTCACTCCAAACACAACTAAAACTGTTTGAAGATACCACACTTCAAATATAATCTAAACTATTCACTCAAGTGACACAAACCAAACTAAGACTAAAAGAAATATGCTTCTAACTTAGGACACACCTTGGAGTTACTTCACAATTTCCTCCAAGAACATAACACCCTCTTACCTATAGGCTTCGAGGTGTACACATGGTGACCTTTCCACAATCCGGGAGGTTCACTCTACAGACTCAGCACTAAAAACTACATTATGATAAAATCACGGCTGGTACTCAATCTAGGTTATAAAGCTTCTATTTATAACCTTTTACTCAACTGGATTTGAGCCTTCAAAACATAACAAACTGACATAATAAATATTGCTAAAAACACTCCAAGATATTCTCCATGAGAATATATCTCCATAATTTGTGCTTCAACTAACAACAAATAAGTTGTTACACTTCTTCAACAGATTCTCCTACAAAGTCTCCTTAACCTGTCAATATAGCGCCACATAGGATTATACAATATCCTAGGAATATTCTGTTTTTGTAACAGACTTCAATTCCTCAGCTCAGACGCGATGTCATGACATCTTCTTCGACATGTTGTTCCAAATGTTGAAACACTTCAACACAACACGTTTCTCCATTAAAAAGAACTTCAACCTATTTTCTCCTTGAAAGTTGTAAATCATATTTTACCTATTGCTGCTAAATTAGTTTTACCAAACATAAAGCCAATCCTAAAGATATAGAATCAACACCTATGATGAATTCTGTTTGATCCGCTTCATTTGATTATAATATCTAAGGCCTATTTCGTTACCTACTTGTGAATTTAATTGTGTCTGAGGCCTATTATGTTACCTTTTTGTGAGTTCTTCTTTGCCTATGATGAAAATTAATTCTGAGGCCAAATATACTATCTTGTGGACTATTTTGAGGCCAATATTGTTACCTTATACTCTACTTGATCCAATAGGTATAAAATGATCTTCATCAAATGGATATATCCCTTCTTGTATCCAAATCCTACTCAAGCAACAACCTATGAACAAGAGTTGTCAACCAAGTTAAGTTTCCTCTTCCAATTGTATCGAGATACCTATGGAACCAATGATGAGATTGTCCATGTTGTATCTAAAAGTCCAGAAGTAGGAACTACTTTTGGGTTGGGAAGGAGGAATTTTGAGAGGTTTTTTTTATAAAATATTGTAGGTAATAATAATTCAAAATCTGATCTTGAATTATATCTTGAGGATTCTCCCTTGAAAGTTTCCCTTAAAGCTAGATTTGATGTTTTAACACGATGGATGGTGAATGAAGTCAAGTATCTTGTTCTTAGTAAATTGACAAAGGATATTCTAACTGTTCCAGTTACTACTGTTGCTCCAGAAGCAACATTTAGTGACGGGAAAAAGGTTATTGATTTGAAACAATCATCTATGAAAACTAAGACAATTGAAATTGTACTTTGTGGAGGTGATTGAGTGAATGAGAAATATCAGATTAAGAAGGGCTGCACTGTTAGTATTGTAAGTAAATTTTTCATGTCTTTTTTAATTTAATATGTATATTGTTTAATATTCTATCTCACTAATACATTTCCATTTGCAGCTCGAGGAACCACAAGATGAACCTTCTTTGACATATCATTTTGGTGAAGATTCGGGTGTCGCTTATTCAACAACCGCAACTTGAATATATGTATTTGCAATGTCAATGATGAGATTGTTCCAATGCATCATTAATACGATGTAATGACATTTTGTACTTTTTTGAAAATATAAGTTTCAAAACTTATGTTTTAACAAGTTTTTTGATTTGAGTTTGTAATATAATGTCCAATGATACAATGTGATGCACAATATTATGTTAGAAATTCTATTATTTAGTTTTTGCTTATATTTTGGGTGGTCCGGTTACTCGACCGAAAATCATCGGACTTGCCTAAGTTATCATAAGGCTAATAATTTAAATTCGACCCGATCTTGATTTACTCAAACATATCGTACCGATTTCAGGTTTAAAAAATCCATCATTATTATGGTTCAATCTCAATTTATTTAATTAAAATTTCGATCTACTTCTTAAGAGGTTGTATACCCGGACCGGCCAAAAAAACCCTAGATGTAAGTAGACATTTATAATCATGGAATCAAAACATGTATTTAACTTTTATATGTTATAGATCTCAATATTATTAAAAAAAATTCGAAAAATCAGGATGAATTGAGAGTAAGCCGCCAAAACAAATTAATCAATATTGCTGTGAACCCTACATCTCTCGCCGCACAACACTTCTGCAAATCTCTCTTCAACAATTTCTGCAAAAACTAAACCATAATTTTGAACCGGTAATATTTATTGCTAATACTTATTATTCTCATCTCAGAACTAAACCCTAGCGTAATGGAACACCCTGATCCAAAATCCATGAAGAAAGCGAAAAACAAGAAGAAACTGGATACTGAACCATTGCCTGAGCCGGTTCATGAACCGGTTCAGGTTAAGGTTGAATTAGTCCCACTGGATTCAGAGAAAATGCCGCCGTTCGTTGGTTATTTTCCGTCTGGATTTGATCCGGTTAAGCAATCTTCCGGTTCCGCCGCTATACAGGTTTATCGGAACCAGTTCAAGAATAAGAGGACTGAGCTTGTCGTTAGTCCTGCTGGCTCATCGGTTGAATTCGTCGGAAAGAATTACGCCGGCGAGGCGACGGGACAGCGAGCGACGTATGCGCTTGGTGTGTTTGATAAGGAAGCTCGGACACTTAAGGTTGTGCAAATTGGTTGTGATAAGGTGAGTTTGTGAAGAATTGTGTGGAGAAAAATTGAGTTGTGTTTTGGAATTTGTTAATGTGTTGTGTTGATTTGTTGTTGTTGTTGTTGTTGTTATTGTTATTGTTGTTGTTGTTGTTGTGGTGTAGATATTTAGATTGGAACCAAGAGTTAAAGGTTTGGAATATAAGGAGCCACTTCCGAGTACGATTCCGGTGGAAGAGAGGACTCAGGATGAGTGGACGGCTAAAAGGATATTGACTGATGCTACTTTCGGAACAAAGCGACATATTGAGATGGTAGATTTTGATTTCTGTTTAGCACTTTTTTCTACTGTGCTGATTCTAAGTAATTACATGACAAAATTGTTATTTCAGTATGATTTTTTGGCTATTGAAAATTTAGATGTGTCACATGAATCTCAGCTTAGAGATGATTTTTTTACAGAATATACGATTCCGAAAGTTTAAGGTGCCACTATTTTCTGCAGAATCATAAGTTTGCTGAAATGAGAAAAGATGAAGAACCTGAAGCTAAAAGGAACCTGGATGAGAAAATGAAGAATGTTGAAGTAAAAGAAATTGCTCTTGCAAACACAGAAGCTCATGTCACTCGCCATATACCACCATATGATACATCTGCAACGACACCTCAGGAGGCTTATGTATTGGATAAAATAATCCTTTCACTAGAATGGAATCACCTTCAAGACATTTATTATCTCTTGCTAAAGGGAGAAGAAGCAGACTTCAGTGGTTACCCGACTTTTGTTCGTAACAGGATAGGCAAAGCAAAGAAGATTGAGGTATTATACAGATATAACCTTTTTCCTTAAAACATAATTTGGAACCGTAATAGTTTTGGTTTATCTGTAATACTATACTGACACTATATGTAAGGGTGAGAAATGCTTAGACTCCTGCTTGCTCAAGGATTAAAATCATCTATTTTATCATGACGATTTCTTGAATTTAGGGGACATTGTCAGCAATTTTTGGTGACCACCAGGGGGGGTTGTCTGTTGAAATTAGCCAATTAATTAAACTGATTAGCCTAAATATATTGTGGTAGTTTCTGGACCTGTTATTATTTTATATGTAGTAGTAATTTGTATACTAGATTTTTTTTCTTCCAGTATTTTGAAAGTAAAGAGAGCTTGGACACTTCAAAATGGCAACTATGTCCGGTCATCTCTGTATCATATATTCGATCATGCGTGAATATGTGTTTCTGTATTCAGTTCACGCCTTCTTGACACAACAGTCTACACATTCTGTGTTCCTTTTGCAACTATTTACTGTGTCAACACAAATGGGAATACCATAATAACTTTAATAAATTGTCACATTATATTGTGCTAGAGTAGTCAATAGCGGCCAATAGCGGCAGTATCCCGCTTTAGTGGAGCGAAGCGGAGGCCGGCCGCAATAGAAAGAGCGTTAGCGGTGCAAAACACTGTATCGGCCGCTATAGGATAAGTAGCGGGTAGCGGAGGCGGAGCTGTTCCTGGTAGCAGTTTCTGTTCCGCTATCCTTTTCCCCAATTAATAAACCGAAATTACCCCTTAAATTTAAGATTTTTAATGGTAATTTAGAGTTTTTCAATCAAATTTGAGTGGAGACTCAACCATAACCTTCACCGATGTATATGCACTTCAGCCGTTACAAAGAAAAATCACAAGTTCCTCCCTTACCTCACTCTGCACTTTGATCTTCCCTCTGCACTTCACATGTTTATAATTATTATTCATATAATTTGTCTAACAAATGATCAAATAGTGACCATCCTGCTCTACGCTATCCCGCTATCTTATTTTTGGAGTCAGCCGCTCTGCGCCGCTATCCCGCTATCTTATTTTTGGAGTCAGCCGCTCTGCGCCGCTATCCGGGATTGACTACTCTGTATTTTGCTCTAAATGATTTGTGTTAACTTCGAAGCTATGACTCTCGCACACATTTAAGATTTGTGTTTATATTCATTTTTGTTTTGTGTAATTGGTTATGTTGTGTCTGATTTTTTTAATTTGGTAGTATATTCTTGATTTCTTGTATTTTCCTGCTGTTGTATCTGTTTCCCCATATCCGGTGTTTTCTCTTTGTATTTAGACCCCAAAATCAAGTTGTTGAGGATATCACCCATTTGATGAAGATTGAATGATTTTTATTTCAAAATAAATTTTAAAACCGTCCAATCTTCAGTCAATGGTGGATATATACCTCGCTTGCGTGATTTTTTTTTATGGCATGGAATTTGGGGGTGTGCTTTCTTTTCTAGCATAAAGTTCTCCAAGATTTGTTTTTTCGTGATTAAATTATCATATACGTGATCTATTGTTTATATTTACAGGACGAGTCTGAAAAGAAAAAGCTTTGTTGCATACTCTCATTCATCAACTATCTTGTCAAGTTCAAAGATCAGCACCACATGGATGGTGTTTCCTCTTCAAAGGATTTCAAAATTCCCCCCTTTCTGAAAAATAGATTTTTGACCTTGTTTGAAGTTTCCGAATCAAGAAGGATGCCACCTGAAAAGATTAATCTTCTCGTTTCTTACATTTTGGTGCTCACGCTTTTCACCGACGAATTCCACACTGACTACACAGACATATTAAAGGATCTGAGGATGACTATCGCTCCGTTGAGACTACTGTTTAAGAATTTGGGTTGCACATTTTTAAAGGAGAAGGGGATTTTCTATGCCACACTTCCTACGCCTCTTAAATTTCCTAGTATAAGAAATCTTAAGAGGAAGAAAAGAAATTGATCACTTTTTGAGTCTGTTTTTGTTACTATTGACTGTTGCAAACCAAGTTGTTTTTCTTTCACTACTTAACTGCAGTGGTGTCAAATTTTGCAATCCAACATTAGCTGTTGGAAATACTGTTATGCCTATTAAATCTGCCAATGTTTGAACTATGTTGTTAATTATAATGTACTACTATTTATAATTTATTTTATAATCCTTATATTTATAATTTATTTTATAATCCTTACATGTGTCGTAAAATTATTTTACACTGTTGGTGTATGTCCTATTTTCTCAAACTATATATGCAGCTTTAGGCTTGAAGAAGACCCGATACAAGTTAATCCAAGACTTGGCTTAACGAGTTCAAGATTTGTCTTGTTTCAAATATGAAGATCTGTTGTAGCTTAAACTTTATAAGTACAACAAAAAAAACTACAAATCTCATGACTAATACAAACTTTTGGATCTTAAATAAGTTGAGCTCGACATGCAGTTTAAAAGAATAGTTAACCCAGTTTCAAAAATGTGTTTTTAAAAATAATTTCTGAATTAGAAAATGTGAAATAATGGTTCTTTTGTCTTATTTTTTTTTTAAATTATTTTTAAAATATTACTTTAGATATTTTATCTTATTAAATTTTTTTTTGGATATTAAAATTTTTAAAAAATTACAATTTAGTAGTTATTTTAAATAGACTTTTATAAAATACAATTTTTTGAAAAACTTGCCATTTTTACTAAGTTTTTGTCTTCAATAAAATATGATTGTGTTATAGGATATCAAAATTAATATGTTAAAAAAAAAATATAAAAAATCTTATAAGATTTAGAAAATGGTTTTGTAAAATCTATTTTCAAAGATATTTCAAAAATACAAAAAAAAAATCAATTTTAAAATTGAAACAAATTGACCCAATATTTCAATATTTCAAGATTGTTTGGGTTAAGTTTGTTTAGGTTTATTTATTTATATATTTTTTGATTTTGCAGTCAAATTGAAATATATTTTGATTTTTTTTAACAAAGCAACACTTTGAACTAAATTTAAATACGTATAAATTCAACACTGTAATCTTAAATCACATTTAAACAAAATATATGTACAATTTTTTTTCCAGCAAGTCGGGTTCACAAGTTTGAAAACAAAATAGACTTGTCCGGACCAATATATTTTGGATTAGTTCATTTGATCGACTAGTTCAAAATATAATCATGAAAACTCTAAGATAATGTGACAATGAGTTTGTATTAGATCATTTGATTGATTAGTTCAAAATATAAATATAAAAACTCTCTGTTCCTTCTTCTTCGTCTGCAACAGTCTCGTAGTTCAAAATATATCATTTGTTTGTATTGTCACATTATTAATATAATAATAATGTGACAATGAAGAAGCACATCAATTTTCTTATCTGTAAAAGAATTTTTGCTAACATTGTACCTCTGAATTTTTGTTTGTTGGAAGTTGGTTTGTACAAAATTTATTATGATGTGGTTCTAAACGTTGAGTATGAAAGGCATAAACTTGAGGCTCTAAACCATAGTCTAAAAACGGTGAGTTAAATATTTAAAGTTTGTTATTTTCTGTGCTCATTTTGTCATGAAGATATTTCTACCTTCACTCTTGTCTTTTACTTGGCCTTTCAACATTAACTAGATCTAAATTAGTTGAGAAATAACCGTGTGATTGTTGTATTAGATAGATAGTAGAAACCATACAAATATAGAACAAGGCTTCTCAATTTCACATCCCACAGTTCAGGATTTTACAACAGCTGCTGTCAATCCATTTTTCTTTTGTAGGTTCTTCATAGAAAGATAGAGGAAGCAACAATGGCTACCAAGAGGGTAAAGGAATTGTTAGAAGCAAATAACAATGCTCTTTCTTTGGGTTTATTTCAAGTTCTGTTTCATTACGAAGTTAGAATCTTAAATACTTAGCTGGCATGAAGTTAAAAGTTTATCTAAATTGAGTTTCATAAGGTAGTCTATTGCTCTAAACTTCACTTGTGAAATACAACCTTCTTGATTTTTCAGTTTTGTTCTGTTCCTGTTAATTTTCTAAAAGTACTATTGAAAAGATTAACATTTGCAATAACTACATAACAAATGTCTAAATTCTTGAATTTTAGTGATGATATTACATTATAGCACTTATATTTTAATAATTTTTGTACACATGTCATGTGTTCACACAAGTAAATACTTTTCCATAATAGTATCTCCATCGCATCATGCATAAATCATTAGTCATCCATTTTACTTGATCAGAGTGAGTTTATATCTGTTTCATTAGTTCCATTAGTCATCCCTTTTTTTTATTTGTCTTATGACATTTATATATGGAAGATGAAGGGATTGTCTTCAAAACTAGCATTTTCTGATTATCTGTCAAATGATGGTAATTAACTGAAAATGAGGGATTGTCTTCAAAACTAGATTTCTCATATTATCTGGAAGATGAAAGGATTGTCATCAGAACTAACTTTAGAAAATGATGGTGTATGAGTGTATCAGTGGCAAAAGTTGAACATAACCTATTTGAATGGCTTTAGGTATGCCCTTGATTTGGGTAATAAGGACATGATACTTCCATATTTTATGCATACATGTATGTTGCCTTTTTTTTATGCATACATGTGTGTTCTGTCTCATTTCAAGAGGAGGGTGTTTATCATTTTTAACCAAAACAAGGGGTATTTGGATATGCATATCTGAAATCACTCATGTGTTTTATTAAAAAAAATAAATAGAAGATTCATTCGGATGTGCATATCCAAAACAAGCTCTATTGTGTTTGTTTTTTAAATAGAAAATTATTTCGGATGTACATATTTGAAGTATGCGATGATATCATTTTTAACAAAATTAGTGCCAAAGAGACATGAAAAAAATAAAACGGATAACATTAAACAGTTATAAAATTAAATATAGATATGTTATATATATATTGAATCGTATAGATTTTACATTCTACATTCAAAAAATGGTTCGATTGCATTCTAAAATGCACCGAACAAATTCTCACAGCTTAAATCTAAAACTAGATATTTCTTCGTCTTCTCCCTATTTGTTTCTCTCTCAAGCTCCATCAATTTGGTGAACTCCACCATCCTTTCAAAAAATTGATACATCCAAGTTTTGGCCTCTATTGCGGAATGTGTCGTCCATTGACATAATGTAACCGAAACATGACACCTGATTTCAAATAAACATGTATAAAGTGGCACGATTGAAGATACCCGATACAAATGATGCGGCCTGACGAATTTTTAGGTGGGGACTCTGAAGTGGGGAAAATGTCTTCGAAAATCCAAATTATGGTAGGTTGAATTCATATATGCATATCTGAAGTGACATTGTTTTTTTCATGTTAAAATAAACATCAATGCAAGGAATGTGAGATGAAATGATGAAACTTTACCTCAAATTGCAGCTTTCTATGATCACTTTGCCATGATCAAACACTTCATACTTGGTTCGGATACAAAAAATTGATTGAGAATGATTGAAGTTTTTTTTGGAGGGTTTTGGTTATCGGGGGAAAGAAGTGAATGAAATAGTGTTAGGGTGACCATGCAACAAACTGATATAGCAATGATAGTTTCAGATATTGCATATCCGAAATTGCCTTTGTCATTTTAAATCCAACATTTAAATAATAAAATGTTGAAAAAAAGGATTTTAGATACGCATATCCGAAACATCTTGAAAATGTGATATAAGGTACGTTCGGATATGCATATCCGAAGGGTATTTTCGGATACTCATAGGTGTTTTTATTATATAGGGTGGCTTAAGAAATTCCCAATATTATCCATAAATTGAGTGGTAATACATGAGGTCTTTCAATACATAGTTGTCATCCTATTCATTAAGTAAAATGGAGGAGATGTTTTGATTCTAAGAAGAAACCAGTCTATACAAATACCGTCAATGAATTTAGGATGCATGCCTATGTGGAAGAAAATTTCATCACATTTTTTGTTCAAGGAAAATCAATTGAATAAAGCTACAAAGATCTTGCTGAATTTTCAAGGAAAAAAATGCTATGGCAGAGTTATTGTGGAAGGTTTGTCAAAAACGATTGACACGTAGTAAGTTTTTTTGATAAGCAATGAGATAATATCTCAATAAAGAGTACAAGGGTACTCGCCCGCTTACAAAATCACCTTTTGATTAGAAATTCCAAAGGGTTCTTACACCAAAAATAAAAGTTGAAGGTACCATTCGATTTCAGCCCGATAATATGCTAGAACCAGGAAGTAAGTTTAACCTATTCAAAAACCTCACCAACGAAGGCCACCTCCTTTTTAAAAATATTTTTGTTTCGCCTACATCATAATGCCCAACAAGTTGCCATCGATATCACCAGGTTATTCCTACCTAAAATAGTCCCTCTTAAAGAATCTTTGAACCATAATAAATGGCCTAACACTATAATAGTTTGCCCCTGTCCTTGTGGAGTACCTATCCATAGACACACTTTGTTTCACACCTCTTGCGCAAAAGGACGTAGCAGCAATAAATGGACAAGTGATTCACCCACAATAGAGCATAAGACACAAACATTTGTCTCACTATCTTGCAACACACCCCTTTTGACCAATTGTTCTCTAGTAGGTAATATGTCCTTTACACTTCCAACCAAACACCTGAATTTTTGAAGGAACCTGTGTATTCCAAATGTGCTCCATTGCTACTAGCGCTTCTTAAGACATAACAAAGGGATTTTCGAATCATGAGAACTCTGTGAAGCCAACACTAATTGAACAAGACTTTACCCTAGTCGAAAACCATATAAAATAATCCTCAGCACCTGCAATTGGATTCAAATGTGGCTATAAGGCTAACAATTCCAACTTATGTTCTTCCAGCAGATCACCGAATCTCACGAAGTCCCACCTCCAACCATCATTGTGGAATGATCCCATTGCACCTACAATAACATCAAGTGCGAAAGAAATATCGAAGAGAGAACACTCTACACAACAACTCCTGGACCCACGTGATTATATGTGTTTTCCAACCATTTTTAAATGGATTTTCTGTAGTACTGTAAGATTATGCATACTCAATAGATTATGCATTTGATTGTAGTTTGAGATATTTTGGTATATTTTTTCATACTTTGAGAATAATTTTTATACTATGATTATCTTTCTGATTAATTAACGCATTACTCTGTTCTATGATATTCTTGTTTATTTATCTTTGAAACAAATAATGACAATGTTAATCGAATTAAAATTACTTTGGATTGAAAAAACTACAATCTTAATATATTGTTTCTGCACAAGAAACATGCTGACAAGACTTTAGAGATGTATCTCGAAATTACTCCACAAGTAATTTATAAATACAACTCCGAACTATTTTGTTTGATTTACTAAGGAAGAAATGTGTCTTCGAACATGTATCAACGAATTAATCTCATAAAACTTCAAAAATACATCTTCGGACTAAATTTAAATAAAAATAATAATATTTAGTGAGTTCGGATATCAAAGATGATTTAGAAGAGCGTCATGGTCCTATTAGAATTTTTTTCTCGAATTCATTTGATACATTTTTAATTGAATTTGTTGATTTTTAATTTGACAGATAGATCAAATGTAGGGATGACAATGGATCGGGTCGGGTGCGGGTTTCACACTACCCAAACTCGCACCCGAAATCACCATCTAAATTCGAATCCAAACCCAAAGGTTGTTCGAATAGTAAAATAACACCCACGCCCACACCCGTTGGATTTGGGTTTTTTCACCCAAACCCGAACCAGCAACAAAAATACAAAAAATACAACATTAAAATTTGAAACACAAAAATTCTATCAATGTCTCTCAAAAATAACACATTTATTTTTCTCACTTCACTAAATTTTGTATTTATTCAATCTTTCTCTTTTAAATATTATACATTAATATAACCAACATTTTACCACGTATTCTATTAGATTCTCTTATGTTAAATATTTTAGTATTATTTTCTATAATGTAGATACATATTGTATTTAAAAACACATTATAATATTTATAAAAGATAATATAGTACTTAAAAATGTATTATATTTAGAATAATATAATTTTTTATTTTATTTATAGTTAAAATTGTGGATTTTATTTTTTTATTTTATATATATATATATATATATATATATATATATATATATATATATGACATATCATATGAGAATAAACAACAATCGTTGAATTTTAAAAGGAATGGTTGAGATTAAATTGTAATCTTCACTAAATCATGTGTCGTTAATTGGAAAGAGATTTAATAAAGATCACAATTTAATCTCAACCTTTCGTTTTTAAATCAAAGCGTAGTTATTCATTCTCACATTCTCATATGATATGCTCTCAGATATATATATATATATATATATATATATATATATAAAGGGAGAACTAATGGTTCTCCAACCTGTTTACACAAGAGACCGGGCAAAATAATCTGAGAAAAAGAGAAAAATTATCCACCAATTAAATATTAGAGAGAAATATCACATGATCTTTGCTAAATTCATAAAAGTTATAATTCGAATGAATAATGTCTCCTATAAAAGATTACTTTCAAAGCAAAACATTTATATTCCATATTGTATTGTTTACATTCCACCCATCATTACGGAAGCAAATACCGTTCCTCAATAGTCATATGGACCACACTCTAGCAGACCATACTCTCAAATATCGTTCCTCAATAGTCATATGGACCACACTCTAGCAGACCATACTCTCTCTCTCTCTCTCTCTCTTATATTTTCCTCTTTAGAAAACAAGTTCCAATCCAATAAACACACTATCTATCGATTTACCAATCCACTTCGAAACATCATCCCAAGTTAATTTGGAATGTGTAAGTTATATGAGAATGTAATAACAATTGTTGGGTTTATTTTAATGATTATGATTAAAAGATATTTTAAGAATTTAATTAATAATTTTTCTTTTCTATTAATGACACATGATTTAGTAAATATTACAATTTAATCTCAACCTTTCATTTTTAAATCCAACGGTTGTTATTTATTTTCACATTCTCATATATATATATATATGGGATCAACTTACTCTAAAAGTAATTTTAACTTACTCCATAATCTTTGTCTTTTAATTAAATTTAATCTAATAGTTAAAAATTGCAGTAAGCATTAACCATTAAATTAAATCTAATTTAAAGTTACTCTTGGAATAAGTTGATCCTTTCTTTATATATATATATATATATATATATATATATATATATATATATATATATATATATATATATATATATATATATATATATATATATATATATATATATATATATATATATATATATATATAGAGGAGGATCAAATTACACCAATTACTTACACCAATTATTACACTCAATTACAACCTTTGATTTAATTAAAATCCAATGGCTCTTAAAATAACATGTTAATATAATATTTCCTTTTCTCATGTTATCAATTATTCCATATATATATCTTTGTAATCAATTCCATATATATTAACAAGATTTTATTTTATTTATTATTAGGTACAAAATATTTTCAACAAAAATATATCCACACGTTAGTTTATTTTTTAGAAGATGTATTACATTTTATTTTTATTTAGTTTAGTTACAACTTATATAATTTTACTACAAAATTGATGTTATATGGAATTGAAAATTTCTTTTAGTTTTTATATATACTTTTTTAAAATATTTATTTTGATTAATTATATTCTATTAATTTAAATTAAAGGATAAAATGTACATACTAATTTAAAAATTATATATAAATTATAGATATAAAATATTTTAATTTAAAATAATAATATATATAAGAAATCGTTCTAAAATTTAAAACCATAAAGATGATTTTTTTCATTTTTCTCATTGCTATGAAATCCCTCATCATATATAAAAAAAAAAGTTTATTTTAATTTTTAAACAAATTTCTCATTGTTTTATTTTCCAATTAAATTAGATTCTACTTATTTAATTTAAAGGATAAAATTAATATATTTTTAAATAAAGTATGAAATATTATTCAAACCCATATATATATTAACAAAATCCTATTTCTTATATATAGTATGAAATATTGTATCTAAAATATTCTCTATATATTAATAAAATATTTTTTTCTCACACGACTAATCAATTTCATATATAATTATATACATACATGTAACCCTAATCAAAATTTTCAATACTTGATTGTAATAAAAAAATATAAGAAATCATTCTAAAACAAATAAGATATATACATACATCTAACCCTAATCAAAATTTTCAATACTTGATTGTAATAAAAAAAATATAAGAAATCATTCTAAAACAAATAAGATGTCATAGTAGTGTACTAAGAAGTCATTTAAAAATACCTTGAAACAAGAAAATAAATAAATATATGTCTATAATAATAACTATAAATATGCTCTATCTCCATATGCTAGCCTCCTTTTCTACATCTTTCTTTATAAGTATCCACAAGTTATTTAATTTAGTTCTTGCATGAAGACCTGTAAAATAGTATGAAGCATTATAATTATAATATCATGTTTGTACTATTATAATTCTATAATATTTATTTAAACAAAATATATATACAAATACTTACATTTTAAGTTGTTTTATTTTTGCAAGTTGATTGATAGTGACCATATTCTCCACAATATTTACACGCCCTTCTTTTAACTAGCGCCTTATCCATCGATACTTCTAGACCACTTCTATATCTTTCTTGTACACGGACACTCTCAGAATCTTTTCTCTTTCTACCTTTTGTTCAGAATCTTTTCTCTTTCTACCTTTTGTTTGTGATATATGAGGGTCTTGAATATTAAAAACATTACCAGGTGTGCCATCTGTATCTTGTTGTTGCAAATCTTCATTCACATTGGACAACTGCAATCCCATTGTTTATAAAGAATTACAAATGCGATCAAACTCTACCATAATAAACTCATACGCTTGTTTTGATTGTTTAGCAAAATTTGAAAATTTGCTAAAATGTTGATGCACGTGTAGGCTTCTCAAAGTATCCACCTCATCATTATGAGATTCCATATTCGTAACCTCCATGTATATATTAGATTCTTTTGTCCAGCGATGCAATATATATTGATTAGGAATTTGAAGTATATTTTTAGCTTGAAATATTGTCAAAATATGTCTGCATAATATTCCCATAAATTTAAAAAGTTTGCATCCACAAGTAGCATCCTTTGAGTCCAAATTTATATCAACGATGAATTTATCATAATCTTTGCAAACTCATCTTGAAATTTTCCAAACATATTTCGAGTATAAATCGACGCTGCATGCTCCAATATAGTAAGTGATGCTTGACATCCCATGCGCATGGTTGAACATTTTTTCTTGACTTCCACGTTATCATCATTCTTACTTTTCTCTTGTAGTTTACCTTCCCTAACACATACTAAAATGCAATAATTTGCCTTACTTGATCGAATAAATTCCAAATAATTTATAAAAATCTATAGCTTTTTCCATTGAATCAAATTCCATTCCTACATAAGGCTCAATATACAATAGCAATTTGTGACTCATCACAAGAGTTGATATTTGATTCAAGTTCATCATCCAAACTAGTCTCATTCATCATGTGAAAAATTGGCTCTTTCATAAAAAAATTATAATAAAGTTTAAATATAAATTTTATCCTCTAAATATACAATTATTTTCATCTCAAATCAAAAATACATATATTTGTAAGAATAAAACTAAACTACAATTATTTTCATCTCAAATTAAAAGTACATATATTTGTAAAATAAAAACAAACTACAGTTATTTTCATCTCAAATCAAAAGTACATATATTTGTAAGAATAAAAACTACAATAAGAACTTAATATAACAAATTTGAAAAGAAATAGTAAATATTTGATAATACTTTCTTTCAGCACGTAAAGATTGTAGAAAGCAAGACAATCAAGTATTGAAAATTTTGATTAGGGTTACATGTATGTATATAAATATATATGAAATTGATTAGTCGTGTGAGAAAAAAATATTTTATTAATATATAGAGAATATTTTAGATACAATATTTCATACTATATATAAGAAATAGGATTTTGTTAATATATATATGGGTTTGAATAATATTTCATACTTTATTTAAAAATATATTAATTTTATCCTTTAAATTAAATAAGTAGAATCTAATTTAATTGGAAAATAAAACAATGAGAAATTTGTTTAAAAATTAAAATAAACTTTTTTTTTATATATGATGAGGGATTTCATAGCAATGAGAAAAATGAAAAAAAATCATCTTTATGGTTTTTAAATTTTAGAACGATTTCTTATATATATTATTATTTTAAATTAAAATATTTTATATCTATAATTTATATATAATTTTTAAATTAGTATGTACATTTTATCCTTTAATTTAAATTAATAGAATATAATTAATCAAAATAAATATTTTAAAAAAGTATATATAAAAACTAAAAGAAATTTTCAATTCCATATAACATCAATTTTGTAGTAAAATTATATAAGTTGTAACTAAACTAAATAAAAATAAAATGTAATACATCTTCTAAAAAATAAACTAACGTGTGTATATATTTTTGTTGAAAATCTTTTGTACCTAATAATAAATATACATGACATTGATTATTGATGTGAGAGAAAAATAAAATCTTGTTAATATATATGGAATTGATTACAAAGATATATATATGGAATAATTGATAATATGAGAAAAGGAAATATTATATTAACATGTTATTTTAAGAGCCATTGGATTTTAATTAAATCAAAGGTTGTAATTGAGTGTAATAATTGGTGTAAGTAATTGGTGTAATTTGATCCCTCCTCATATATATATATATATATATATATATATATATATATATATATATATATATATATATATATATATATATATATATATATATATATTTCATGTTGTATGAGTTTGTTTGTTCTATCCTTAAGAAAAGAAACCCTTCTTTATTGTTTTTGTAGGTGAACTAGTATTTTTTTAAATTTTTATGGTGTATTTATTGAAGGGTAATTTAGTGTGTGTTTATTTCAGCTTCTTTGTGCCGATGTCGCGCGTTTATTTACTTTCCGCCGTGATTTTCTAAAGCTACTATTTGTAGCTTATCTTGCAACATGATATCTTACCGTGATTTTTCCAATTTTCAAACATACATTTAGTATTTCTAGTTGTTTTGATAACTTAGCTATTAAGTTTATTTTATTAGGGCTTATGTGACCGTTTATTTTGTGTATAAATAGACTAGTGGTAGATGTCATTTAATAAAATATTTCTTACAACTATTACAACAATTATTCCTATGCTCTCATAAATATATTCCTTTTGTTCATCATCATCTTGTGCACCAACAAATTGGTATATAGAGCTCCGGTTCGAATCCACGGGAAATACGAGTGAAACGGTGAGGCATTGTGTGATTGATTTTGGTTCTTGAATTCGTGTTGAATCTTTAACAAAATCAGAACATAATCACGTTTTCTTATTCTGAGGGATTGGGAAACATTGGGTTTAGTGAGATCTGAGTGTTTGGTACAAGGTTAAAGATGAACGGAAACGATAATCTGAGTACTAAACTTCGTGTTTTTGATGGAAAGAATTGGAATAGATGGATGATTCAAATGTGCGTGTTATTCAGTGCTCAGGATGCTCTTGAGCTTGTTACCGATGGCCATGTTCTGATTGCAGAAGATGCAATAGAAGAAGAGAGAAACGAACAGAGAGACAAAAGGAAGAAAGATCAAAAAGTCTTGTTCTACATCCATCAGTGTGTGGATGTAAATGTGTTTGAGAAAATTACTGATTCAACGACGCCGAAGGACGCATGGGACACACTAGTCAGGTGTAATGATGGTGACACATTATTGAAGAAGGTGAAGCTTCAAACCCTGCAAAAGTATTATGAGAATATCAACATGAAGGACAATGAGAAATTTTTTGAGTACATCTCTAGAGTGATTCTTGTCACTAATGAGATGAAACCTTATGATAAACCCTTCCTAAACAAGTAATCATTAAGAAGATATTGAGTCCGCTTACTACTCAATTTGATTACATTGTTGTGGCAATTGGACAGTCTAAATATTTGGACACCATGAGAATAGAAGAGCTGCAAAGCAGTCTAGAGGCGCAAGAGTTGTGTCTGACTGAAAGAACTTCTGAGAGAGAAGTTGAACAGACTCTAAAAGCTTCTTTTGTCAAGAAGAACCAAAAGCATTCTTGGGCATAAACCAAGAATAGACGTGGTTATAGATTCCATAAGTCAGAAACTTCACTTCTGATGAAAAGAAACATCAGAAAGGAAGGGAGAAGTTTGTCAAGAAGAAGGTTCAATGTTACTGTTGTAAGTAGTTTGGCCATTTTGCTAAAGACTGCTTGTCAAACAAGGGAAGGAAATCAGAAGAAGCAAATATATCCAGAGTCTGAGTCTGATGAAAGGTGTTTGCTCATTTTGTATGTATATTGATTACTCATGGTATTGTATGATTCTTTCTTTACTAATCATTATTGGTAATTTTCTTGTTTTATTTGAATTTGAGTTGCTATAGACATATACTCCTTAGATTCAAATTTAGGATGAATTCCTATTGGGTTTTAACTCTATAGATAAATTAAGGCTTAATAATCATGTGGGTATCACTCTTAATGCCTCCGGGTTGTTTTAGTTGCGCGAGACATCGTCAACAAAGAGAAAAACAATTGTTTTCTCACTTTGTGTTAGACATAACCTCTATGTGAGTAGTACATGATGATTTTGACGAGTGATTAAGGTTGATTGCAGCTGAGTAATTAGTTTAAGTATTTAACGGGTATGTGAAATTCAATCCCGAGAGTTTCTTCCTTTCTGAAGAATGAAATTATTTTTATGTTCATAAGTTTAATTCCCGCATTTACCTTATATACAACCAACCCAATTCATCCCTAAACTCATAAACGCAAGAAATTTTCGAACGGAAATTCGGTAGCACTAATGCCTATGGAGACGATATGATATACCCTATAAAAATACTTACTTTTTCTTGCTGCTTTACCGCTTCAACACATATTCGAACCTATCAATTGACATAAATATTTGTGACATTATTTAAGAAATTTTATCAAAAGGTTAAATTGGAGATGTATCTGCAAAAAGGTTTTAAGATATGTTCGCATATCTTCAGAGATATATTTTTGAACACACAATTTCTTCATTTTATCAAAAGGTTAAATTGGAGATGTATCTGCAAAAGGGTTTTAGGGTATGTTCATAGATAAATATACAAATTATTATTTTCTTTAATTAAAAAATACTTTGAAGATACATATCAGAACGAGGAAAATTTATCTAAATGTGCGTCATACCTCCCTCTTCTCCTTCTTTTTCAGAAATATTTTTGCCATATTTGAGCTTTGTGAGCACCATAGTTCCAGTTAACTTTTGAAGGAATATAAGAACCTCTACTTCTATCTTTCTGATTCCAACTCACTCTAATTACTACATTCAACATTTTGTATCCTCATCGACACATTTTTGAGTAAAATTCTCATTTAGCTTATTTTGAGTTTTGATTAATGTATTCGGTCAAATAGGTTATTTTTAATGCATTGGATAATATTCGCATTTGAAATAAATAATGTTTAGAATATGATTCTATCATTTGGATGAGTTTTGGATGGTTAGGGCAAGTGAAAAGATGTTTCTGCTATTGAAATAAAAAATGATTTTTTTTGGAGATGTATCTCTGAAATATGTTATTTCTAGTGTTTAGAGATACATCTCCGAATTATTTCCTTCTTAGTGCACTAATGTCTTTTGTTATGTTTTTTCAAGGAAAATGGATGGAAACAACAACAAGATGAGACTGAGCCGTGAAACTCTAACCGCGTTTGCTCGTTGCGAGAGGACTCTTCAGTACGAGCAAGCTAAAGGTATGAGGGAGTCTTCCTTATTGAAGGTGTGAGAAAAACAAGAAAGAGGGGCTTGAATTAAATTTCTAAGAATACAATCTTTTCAAAATCAAACACTTTAAGTTAACACAAAAACAAAAATAAATGTACACAATTAGTTTTATCTTGGTTAACTGTTAGCTAAGTTAATCCAGTTCACCCACCAAGGTGATTTCACCTTCTCAATAAGGACTTAATCCACTATAACCAAGCTGATTACATACACAAACAATGGCTACACGTCAATGTCTTCTTGAAAATCCTGACTAAAGCCCTAGTCTCTCAAGGAACTATCAACCCAAGGTTGAAATACAAGATTATGTGCTTACAAGATCCTTCTAAGAAAGAAAATTTACACAAATTTAAATACACAGAAATAATACAACATTGCTAGAATTAAGTTAGCAAGCAACAGTTCCTTGCGAGCAAGTTAACGAACAAAAGTTCCTTGGTTTACGAAACTATAAAAAAAATTTACAAAGAAAGTTTAACAGCATTTTACCAGAATGTTTCAATGCAAAAAAATTTCTTCCAAGTTTTCCTTTATAGACAAAAATAAATTCGTTGGAGGGTAGAATAGGAATATCAGAATTTCACCTATCTTCTTGCATAATGGCCAATGTGAGTGTTAGACAACATCGTACCAATAGTACACTCCTTTCGACACAAAATCATAGTAGTGGAATGAGGTGATCTTGTACTATTTCTCACGTAAGTACTTTTGATATTATCTTCTAATCTTCAGAGGCTTTAGAATATGTATGAGTTGAAGCATGCTTAAAAGGATCAAAACGTGTCTTCAGAACCTTTGTCTTCAGAGTCTTCAGAACTTGTTCATCAGAACCTTGTCTTCAGAGTCTTCATCATGTTGGTCTTCAGAATCATTGGTCTTAAGAATCATTGGTCTTCAAAACTTGTTCACCAGAATCTTGTCTTCAGAATCTTCAAAACATTAGTCTTTAGAGTCTTCAAAACTTGTTCATCAAAACCTTGTCTTTAGAACCTTGTCTTCAGAACCTTGGAGCAAGAGAGCTTAAAATCTTCAGAGCTTGAGAAGCCTTTATAAGATCTACCATCAGAGTCACAATCAGAAGCTTTAAAAGCAAATGTTCCTAAGAATCATTATCTTATATGCATTCTAATCCTTGTAACACGTACTTGTATCACTCAGTGTGTTGAATCCAAAGTCTGATGATGTCACACACCATAAATTCAGAACTAGAACTTGTTAGTAAAAACTACACACTAGATAAAACCATTAGAATACTAAATTGTCATCTAATCACTCATGTATTGTTATCATCAAAACTAATGGCCATATGTAAACCAAATCTTATTCTTACACCTATGCCTCATGACAAATAAGTGTCGACTTCTATGAGTTGACTATCATATGGGTTTTCATCCTAGGCTCGTGCATACCGGGGGAGGAGGCCCCAACTGAACATGATGATTTTGGTCTCACTCCATTTGTAGAACCTTATCTAGGAGGGCCCACAGACACGTCACTACTGATATACTTTGGATATTATGTTGCTCCACATGTTTGGGACGAAGAGGTATATTTTTTAGGGTTAATACCTATTTTCACCCCTGACATATGGGGTGTATTTGAAAAACCCCCCTGCCAAAAAAAAAGTTCCAATTGTTACCTTGACAAATTTTAAAAGTTTCATTTTTTACCTTTAGGATGCCACATCACCTAAAAGGCTGATGTGGCTTATATTTTTGTTACATTTGTAAGTTTTTTTTCCCACGTCACAGAATTTCAATGCTAATGACCAGAATGCCCTTATCTTAATTTATCTTAAAATCCCAAAATATTTTGCAAAGGCTATGTTTCAATTCAGACCCTACGATTAGGGTTTGCTTTCTTCATCTTCTCTCCCTGTTTCCATTGTTCCAACACCCTCCATTCACAGCCTCTGTCACTGTTCCACGCCGTTAACAACCTTCACCACCACAATTTCCTCACCTTCCCCGTTTCAACTCGAAACAACAACCACCGCCTCACTTTTCCTCTCACCCAAGAACTCACCATTCCATGTTTCATCAAAACCATCACCCTCGCCCCCCATCTTCCATCGTATACTCACCACCCGCACCTTCACAATCCGTATAACCTCCATCGTCACCCTCGCTTCTCCCTGCCTCGTTCTCTCTCACCAACCACAACCCCACACTTCCTTCATACTCCATGCTACATCCAACTCCTTCAACCCGTGACCTCAATCCTTCTTCACACCTCCATTCTCACCTTACCGCCAACCGCAACTCCTCAACCCGAACCTTGCCATCCCTTCCATCGTTTGCTCCTTCACATAACCCCTCAACCGCGACACCTCTTCTTCTCCACCGCTCCTTCAGTACATTCACGCCATCGTGATTCATTGTTTCCGCTCATAACACCCTGTTTCTACCGCGCCACCGTGACCCACTTTATTCGCTTCAAACCCCATTGTTTCCTTGAACCTCTTATCTCGCTACCCTTTTGTTTTCCCCATGATGAAACACTAAATGAAACACACCCATTTCCTTGAGATGAAGCTGTGTTGCTGCGACCACTTTGCAAGGATGAAGATGAAGAAAGCAAACCCTAATCGTAGGGTCTGAATTGAAACATAGCCTTTGCAAAATATTTTGGGATTTTAAGATAAATTAAGATAAGGGCATTCTGGTCATTAGCATTGGAATTCTGTGACGTGGAAAAAAAAAAACTTACAAATGTAACAAAAATATAAGCCACATCAGCCTTTTAGGTGATGTAGCATCCTAAAGGTAAAAAATGAAACTTTTAAAATTTGTCAAGGTAACAATTGGAACTTTTTTTTTGGCAGGGGGATTTTTCAAATACACCCCATATGTCAGGGGTGAAAATAGGTATTAACCCTATTTTTTAACATCTTTTTTCTTATAAATATTTTAACCAAATTCAATTTGATTGAGATTGTTATATTTTATTTTCAATAGAAACACGAGTGTTTAAAATCAACTAACCATTCTAGAAATATTCACATGCTTGATCAGTCTCAGGAAGAATGTATCCTTAGTGTGCTACCTTACTCCGATCTTACAGGTCTTTGTTCTTCCGGGTACAACATCATCAACCATGGCATGTAATATGCATTTTCTAAGAGATGGCATAGAAAACATCATCTTTAAGCCTCCCCATTGGCGAGATGATGATTATATTAGATGATGTCATTTTCCTCCCACACTTTCCCATAAGAGGATTATTGTTTGATCACTCTAAGGTCACTAGGGCTAAGGCAGTGGAGATGATGGTGGTTTATTTGGGAGCTGACCATGCAGAAGCCATGGAGAAGTGTAACAAGCCCAGTGGTGCACATTCCAAGTTTTCCTGGTTAGATAAGTTGTATAATAAAAACTTGGAGTTGTCCACCTAAATAGATGATCTACAGGTTGGATACCATAGAGAGTGTGCGTTGAGGTGTTACTTCTTATTCTTGATTGACACATCCATGTTTGTTGGCAAAAGTGCAACCTACGTGGATGTGACATACCTATAGTATTTCATCGACATGAAGGCCATTTACGTGTAGAACTGGGGAACCACATACTTGGTATAAATGTACTCCAAGCTGAGCGAAGGTTCTTGTTGGAGTACAAAGTAAATGACAGGCCCTGCACCCTGCTTACGATAATTTCCAAATCCCACTATTAATTTAAAACCAGTTTTTTTACACTTGTTACTAATATTTTTTTTACTTATTCATTTTTAGGGATAGATCATTTCCCACTATTACCGCATACACGGGTTTGGGTATAACCCATCATATACTGAAGATTACCCACATGCTTGGATTTGTCTCCCGCACAGAGGGAATGACGACATGGTGTCGTTCTGTGTGTATATTGATCAGACTCAGCATGATGACATCGTCTAGATGCCATACACTATTCACCAAGAAATAATTTCATTCAACCATATTTCATTATACCCAAGACGACTGACATGTGAGACTAATATCACACTCATGTATCTGCTAAAACAGTGCATGCGAAAGCTTAAGTACGTGCGGAGGAGGAACTGGGGTGTTAGGATTATGCATATTCAGTAAATTATGCATTTGATTGTATTTTGGTATGTTTTTTTTTATATTTTTCCATACTCTTAGAATATATTTTTGTACTACGATTGTCTTTCTGATTAATTAACACATTACTTTTTCTATGATATTCTTGTTTATTAATCTTTGAAACAAATAATGACCATGTTAATCGAATTAAAATTATTTTGGATTGAAAAAACTACAATCTCAGTACACTATTTCTGCACAAGAAACATGTAGACAAGACTTCAGAGATGTATCCTAGAATTTACTCCACAAATAATTTTCAAAAGCAACTCCGAACTATTTTGTTTGATTTACGAAAAAAGAAATGTGTCTTCGAACATGTATCAACGAATTAACCTCGGAAAATTTTGAAAATAAGTTTTCGAACTAAATTTAAATAAAAAATGATATTTGATACGTTCAGAAATGTATCTTCGAATAAACTCAAAGATATTTTAGAGTTTTTAAAAGTGCATCATATGCATAAGGGTGGAAAAAATTCCTAATTTATTTGATTCTTCTTTAATTGAATTTGTTGATTTTGAATTTGACAGATCAAATGATATTAGAAACAAATTAATAAGTGACAGAAAAAAACTTTTAAATTTCTGTTTTTACTTTACAAAGATTCTTTTAACTTAAGCCCCCAAATTGGGTGGACTATTTAACCCTAATCTCAAAAGCTTAATCCAAATTTAAAAATAGGAAGAGATATTTTTACTCCAAAAATAAGTTTAAAAAAGTTACTTCAAATTTTAATCATTGATTTTTATTCATCTAACGACTTTAATTATTTATTTAATCTAATTATTTTTGAAACGATTAAAATCGTTAGGTTAATGAAAATCAATAGTTAAGATTTAGAATAACTCTTTTAAATTTACTCTTAGATTAAGAAAATCTCTCGTCATCCATTATTAAAGCGAGTAAAATTACTTGAATTATCTTGATCATCATCATATTTAATTTCATAAAATAAGTTATTAATAATTATAAATATTTTTATATAATTTCATTAAATATGATAAAATACAAAACATAATTAAATATAAAAATCATTTTTTTCCTATATGCTATTACAATTTAGACGTGTTGAATTTCATTTAGACATTCACTATAAAATATTTATTTATATTATATATAATAGAAGAAATACTAATACTCAAAATAATCTTGTAGGGATTAGGTTATGACCGAGTGAATTGCACCGTCGAAGTTAGAAAAATCCAGCAAAATTCAATAGTAATCAAAATCATGTTTCAAAAAGATACTTGGAGATGATAAAAAAGGACAATGTGTGGGATTACATAATGTGATAATGCACCCTTAAGTGGCACCAAAAGGGTATGGTGCATTTGTCACATATGATAACCACCATTATGTCTTTATTATAAAAATGAATGTGAGTGCATGTCATATTCAACACATTCATCAAAAGATTGGGTCCTATTACATGGGGTAACTATAAAGTGTATTAAACGATAAAAAAAGAAAGTAGTACCAATCAATAAAACATAATCCTTAAAAAAAGATGTAGTTACTTGTGCATATTACAAAATCCTATTAAAAGTAATCGATACGATGTAGTACTAGTTACAAAAGTAATCGATATGATAAGAAAATTTGATATTAGCATATGAAAATGTAGTTACGAGTGCAGACGTAGTGAAACCCTTTTTACTCTGATATCAAGGTGAGTGCAGACGTAGTGAAACCCTTTTTACTCTAATATCAAGGTCAAGAACATCGTCATCCCGGTTAATTCGAACACAATTTCTGGAGAAAAAAAATGTCATTCCAATGTCAACATAGTCTTATTCCCAATAAGCAAAGCAAATATGATTAATAATAAATCCCATACACTGCAAAAGCAGAACAAGCCATGCCAACACCAAAAACAACTAATTACACCAATAGAAGCTGCCGCGATCACCATTCATGCACCATAACAGTAGCAAGATACCAAATCTAAAAACAATACGAAGCCAAATTCCTACTGAAACTAGCAAGATACCGCCAAAACAAATCTAAAACCCAATTTGATGCAACAAACAGGGTCATACACCAGCAACTGCTATTCTGCAAATAATCGACAATGAACCTAGACATGCCTGGCAAACAATCAATCATCTATGAATCCTAGACATGCCATACAAGAGTATATGTGCCACTGATCATCTTCCATCCCTAATTACACTTCTCCTTCCCATAATCGCTTTATGCCATCGGAGTTAGCCTAGCCTGGTTGATGATTCAACATAGCAAATCCTAAACCATAAACCCTAACAACTCTAAAATCCATATTATCCTGATTTAACCCTAACAACTCTAAAATCCATATTATCCTGATTTAACCCTAACAACTCTAAAATCCATAATCCTGGAATCGTTCCAACCCTTTCATGTACAACGTGAACTTGTTTCTGAGAGCCATGTTCCCTTCAAACCCTAAAACTCTTTTTGAAATAAAAGAAATAATGTACTACTGATTTATCATTCATTTATCAGAAATACTATCTTTTTATAGAACTAAAAATATATGCGTGAGTCAATAAATACTCACCGAATCTTGCTCCTAAAGAAAAAAATTAAAAATGAAAAACATGGATCAACCTATAATATAAATCACCAATCTTAAAATAGAAAAAGAAGTTAGCATAAGAAAACATAAAAAAGAAAGAAAAAAAAGGTGAAAATGATAACTAAAGAGAACATGTGATAATAACGAACAGTGTTGTTCATGTTCACATAAACAAGCCATGGGCAATTGCTTTTCTTTATTTTCAAAACAAACTATTATATATGTTAAAGATAGCAGTTCTTATTAGAAGTAATAACTGCTGGATTTTTCTTACACAATACTAACTATTGATATCTTCTATTCTTTTTAAATAAAAATTTTCTAGAAATGGTTGGATAATTATAAGCAAAAATAAAAAATAAAAAGAGTTATAAAGGATAATAATAAAGAAAAAAATAGTTCAACTCACAATCTTGTATGTTCTTTATTTGTATGAGTTGATTTTTTATTTTCAAAAAGAGCATACATGGAAAGAGCCATCAATCTAAGAAATTATAATAAATTTTCGTTTAAATGCAAATAGTACCGTTTACTCATATTCTAAAACTAGAAAATAGAAACAATAAATAAAAAAGAATAATAAAAGACATCAATGAAAATTAAAGTGAATGAATTCATCAATTGTGAAAATAAACAAATTATTTTTTTTTTGAAAATGAACCTTAATTTTGGATCGCCATGGAAAGAGACTGAATTAGGAATTGAAAGAGAGGTTAATTAAATGGTTGATGCATGACTTTGTCATCATGTTTTACCAAATTTTTGTAAAAGAAAAATAAGAATTAAAAAAAAGAAGAGAAAATAGAACGGAAAGAGAGAAAAGAGATAGAGTAAATTTTATCCTGGTTCACAGTTAGATAAGTTAATCCAGTTCATCTATCAAGGTAATTTCACATTCTTAATAAGGACTTAATCCACTATAACTATGCTGATTAGATACATAAACAAAGGCTACACATGAATGTTTATAATCACAAATTAGTAACAAACCCGTGCGTTCACACGGGGTCCGGTACCGTACGCGCATTTAATTACATAATATATTTATTTTAAATAGAAGGTTAAATCAATAGTAAATTTTTGTGTATATAAAAATATTTAGATCAATAATATATTTTTTCGTATATAAAAATATTTAGATCAATAATAAATTTTTTCATATATAAAAATATTTGAATCAATAGCAAATTTTCGTATAAAAAAATATTTAGATCAATAATCGATCTTTTCCCGTATACAATTTTTTAGTAAAATAATATTTAGCTCAATAATAAATTTTTAATAATAAATATTTAGCTTCAGTGATGTTTATGGAAGGTGTTGATGTGCTTACCTTGGTTTGAAATGGTCTGGATTGTTCTGATCAATTCCAGCTACAGTCACTTGAAGTGAGAATCGAATTTGGTGATTTTGTGTTTACAGTGATGAAAAGATGATTTGGATTGCTTCTATATGATGTATAGAAGGTGTTTGAAGTAAAAGTTTGGCAGATGCACAAGTGGATTGAGAGTTTGTAAGTTATGGCTCAATATGTGCATACATGAGGTTTGGAAATGATTTTTGAGTTTGGCTAGTTTTTGGGCCAACTTGAGGATTCTAACAACTTTCTAATGATGTTTAGAAAGTATTTGAAGCCTAAGATTGCTCAGAAATTGCAAAGCTTGAAACTTGCAAAATTCTCCTACTTAGAACTTTGAAACTTGAAAATCAAGAAAGAAAGAAGGAAAGCTTGGATTATGATTGCTTTGGGGTAGTTTTGAATTAAGAAATGACCACTATTTATAGGCCAAAAATTCTGAATGACAAGACAAGGTTATAATTGAAAGAGCTTGCAAGTTGGCTTAAGAGGTAAGAAAGAATCTTTTGCATTTAATGCACATGGTTAACTTCTTTAACCATGGTTAAAATTTCCTCTTGATCCAATCCTTATCTCAATCATTACTAACTGATATTTATCAGTTATAACCTATCTCTCAACGGTGACAAGGCTTCTAGAAGGAGAAGTTGCAAAATGACTTGTAATTTTGATGCATGATTTCAAAAATCCATGGCTTTGGAGCTCTATGTTTCAAAATCAAAACCCTAGCCACACAAAGTTTTTTTTGCAAGTTCTTGGACATTTTAGAAATCTTGTAACAAGACCTACAACTTTCATGTTTTGAGTTTTTCTTGAATCAAAATGGATCTAGGTGAAAAATGGCCATGAAAGTAATGAAAAATCATGTTTTTCAACACTTGAAATTTTTTCTCGTGTTAGAAAAAATTCCAACTTTGACTTTTTGTTGACTTTTTCACATTTCTTGATTTTTTATGATCATGATGGGTAATTTGAAATGATTTTATGATTGAAAAAGTTTGGACTTGAAAAAGTTGACCAAAAGTCAGAGTTTGACTTTTTGAACAGATGAATTTTCATCAGATGATTCAGAATTTGTCTGATGAAGAAACATGGATTTTGTAATGTTTTGAACCAAGAAATTAGGTCAAGATGTTGCATTGAGGATGTTAAGATCAATCTTCAAGCAAATAGGTCATCCAATTGAGCAGAAAGTCAATGATTCACTATCTTCGATCAAAACCCTAATTGGTCGATTCAAGGTAGATCATGAGAAAAAGTTGGGAATTTGAAGATCAAATGTTGATGATTGGTTAAGATAGATCAATTGAGGTGAGTGGAGACTCAAACCCTAATTGATCATATCTTGAATAGATGAAACTTTGATAAAACCCTAACTTTGACTTTAGGAGCACATACACGATCTATCCTGTTCTGAAACTGTTAGTGATGCAAGGATGCATATGTGAATAATGTAAGGTGGTATCTTAGGTAAAAAATTGGGGGTATGACATCACCCTCCACTTATAGAGCCTTATCCAGGAGGGCCCATAGACACGTCACTACTGATATACTTTGGATATCATGTTGCTCCACATGTTTGGGACGAAGAGGTATATTTCTTAACATCTCTTTTTCTTATAAATATTTTAACCAAATTTAATTTGATTAAGATTGTTATATTTTATTTTCAATAGGAACATGAGTGTTTAAAATCAACTAACCATTCCAGAAATATTCACATGCTTGTATCCTTAGTGTGCTACACTACTCTGATCTTACAAGTCTTTGTTCTTCCAGGTACAACATCATCAACCATGGAATGCAAGAGGCATTTTCTAAGAGATGGCATAGAAAACATCATCTTCGGCCTCCTCATTGGTGAGATGATGATTAAATTAGATGATGTCATTTTCCTCCCACACTTTCCCATCAGAGTATGATTGCTTGATCATTCTAAGGTCACCAGGCCTGGGGCCGTGGAGATGATGGTGGTTTATTTAGGAGCTGACCATGCAGAAGCCATGGAGAAGTGTAACAACCCCAGGGGTGCACATTCCAAGTTTTCCTGGTTAGATAAGTTGTATAATAACAACTTGGAGTTGGCCACCTAAAGAGATGATCTATAGGTTAGACACCATAGAGAGTGTGCGTTGAGGTGTTACTTCTTATTCTTGGTTGGCGCATCCATGTTTGTTGACAAAAGTGTAACCTACGTGGATGTGACATACCTCTAGTATTTCATCGACATGATGACCATTCACGTGTAGAACTGGGGAACCACATACTTGGTATACATGTACTCCAAGCTGAGCAAAGGTTCTCATTGAAGTACAAAGCAAATGACAGGCCCTGCACCCTGCTTAAGATAATTTCCAAATCTCACTATTACCGCATACACGGGTTTGGGTATGACCCATCATATACAGAGGATTACCCACATGCTTGGACTTATCTCCCGCACAAAGGGAATGATGATGTGGTGTCGTTCTGTGTGTATATTGATCAGACTCAGCATGATGACATCATCTAGATGTCATACACTACTCACCAGGAAATAATTCCATTCAACCATATTTCATTATACTCAAGACGACTGACATGTGAGACTAATATCACACTCAAGTATCTACTAAAGCGGTGCATGCGACAATTTGGGTACGTGCGGTTCATTCAGAGGCCCCCCTTCCAGGTTGCTCCTAAGATTGAGAGGGCATTGAGTCTGGGCTATTTGAGAGATGTGGTGATAAAGTGGTTGCCCTAACATGTTTCATTCTTACTGAGACACGTAATACCTTGGGTTACCGTAGACAGAGGAGGAACTGGGGTGTTAGGATTATGCATATTCAATAGATTATGCATTTGATTGTATTTTGGTATGTTTTGTTATATTTTTCCATGCTTTTAGAATATTTTGTGTACTGCGACTGTCTTTCTGATTAATTAACACATTACTTTGTTCTATGACATTCTTGTTTATTAATCTTTGAAACAAATAATGACAATGTTAATCAAATTAAAATTATTTTGGATTGAAAAAAACTACAATCTTAGTTGTTTCTGCACAAGAATCATGTAGACAAGACTTCAGAGATGTATCTCAGAATTTAGTCCACAAATAATTTTCAAAAGCAACTCCGAACTATTTTGTTTGATTTACGAAGGAAGAAATGTGTCTTCAGACATGTATCAACGAATTAACCTTAGAAAATTTTGAAAATCAATTTTCGAACTAAATTTAAATAGAAAATAATATTTGATACGTTCAGAGATGTATCTTCGAATAAATTCAAAGATATTTTAGAGTTTTTAAAAGTGCATTATATCTATAAGGGTGAAAAAAAATCCTAATTTATTTCATTCTTCTTTAATTGAATTTGTTGATTTTGAATTTGACAGATAGATCAAATGATACCAGAAACAAATTAAAAAGTGACAATAAAAACTTTTAAGTTTCTGTTTTTACTTTACAAAGATTCTTTTAACTTAAAGCCCCCAAATTGGGTGGACTATTTAACCCTAATCTCAAAACTTAATCCAAATTTAAAAATAGAAAGATATTCTTACTCCAAAATACAAAACATAATTTAATATAAAAATCTTTTTTTTTTTTGCCTATATACTACTACAATTTAGACGTGTTGAATTTCATTTAGAAGAAATACTAATACGCAAAATAATCTTGTAGGGATTAGGTTATGACCGAGTGAATTACACCGTCGAAGTTAGAAAAATCCAGCAAAATTCAATAGTAATCAAAATCATGTTTCAAAAAGATACTTGGAGATGATAATAAAGGACAAAGTGTGGGATTACATAATGTGATTATGTACCCTTAAGTGGCACCAAAAGGGTATGGTGCATTTGTCACATATGATAACCACCATTTATGTCTTTATTATAAAAATGAATGTGAGTGCATGTCATATTCAACAAATTCATCAAAAGATTGGGTCCTATTACTCATGGGTAACTATAAAGTGTAATAAAAGATAAAAAGAAAGTAGTACCAATCAATAATTGTGATCACACATTGTTATTTACTAATTTTGTGTTTAATTTCTTAATCATGGTGCTTTCAATTTTTTTCAATAATAAGAGTTTTCTATGTTGGTGTTATTTGTTGATATTGTTTGTTGGATGATGAAGACAATTGCCTTCTCTTTTTTTGTTGTTGTATAAGTTGATGAAATTAATGCTCCACCAAGATAAAAACTCGTTACCAACCAATCTATATTTCATTGTAGTGTCATAGTTTTTCAAGACATAACTATTTCAAAAAATTTAAGATTAACAAGCATATTCAATCTAGGTTTAAAAAATATATTATTTTCATAAGTTTTAATTATTGTTCTCCGTATTTTCATTTTTTTAGTCGCCAATGTTATTATCTTTTTAATTGATAATGGGATTTACTAAGTTGAGTTGACCCATTCTCTTGGATGACTGGTCGTTACCCTTGATTTAGAAAAAATAGGCATATAAAAAGAGGCTAGAAAGTAGAAAGATATGATCCTTTTTTTATGTCCCTACCTACCTCACTCTTTTTGGACATTAGCAAATCGTCAAATATCACGGGAAAGCAAATAATCGAGTTCAATGTAATTTACAAATGTCTTGAGTGTAAAACAAAAGGACATATCAATTTTCAACCACTAGATCAATTTAATTACTAAAGTATTATTTTTATTAGGGGGGTGTTACACATTCAATTTTGGGTCAATCCATGGCGGGACAATGTATTTTGGGTCTTGTTGTTAGGTTAGATCTTTTTCTTTGTAGTCATATTATCTCATTCTCCTTATGAACGACACATTTGATTGCATTTAATTCCCTCATTTCCATATATATATATATATATATATATATATATATATATATATATATATATATATATATATATATATATATATATATATATATATATATATATATATATATATATATATATATATATATATATATATATATATATATATATATATATATATATATATATATATATATATATATATATATATATATATATATATATATATTAAATTTTACACAAAAACGTCACTTAATTAATATTTTTAAAATCAACTGGATTGAAACATAGCATCATATAGATCATACATATTAAGTTTGAAATTAATCTATAATGATTTACTATGTCATTGAACTACATCAAAATTAACGCTATATGAAAGTCCATTTTGACGTTAATTAACTCACGTGTAACTCTTTGTAATTTGATATCTCTCTCTCTCTCTCTCTCTCTCTCTATATATATATATATATATATATATATATATATATATATATATATATATATATATATATATATATATATATATGAGACGACTCAAGTGAGAACATTTGATTATTGTGAGAAATGAGAATAATTAATCACAATCATTAATTTTTTATCATTGAAATTAATGGATTAGATTCATTTTTCTTTCCATAGTCATCCTTCATTATAACTTATGTTATCTATTCAAAATTTAATTCACATTATATATTAATATTTTAATAATAATAATAAATTTGTTGCATTTTAAGTATTATGATAACCAATTAAATTATTTATATATGTTTTCTTCATTTAAACTTATGTAATCTAAGTCAAAATTTAATTTACGTTATATTTATATATAAAAAATTTATTGCATTTTAATAACTTGATAAACAATTAAATTATTTTTTATAGATTTTGTACCTAAATAATTTTGTTCGTAGTGTTTTTTATATTTTATTAATATACAAATATTTATTGTTATTATACCATAAAATAGAAATTAATGCATAAATTAAAATCTATAATTTTTTAATTAATATATAATTACATTTAAGGTTTAAATAATATATTTTTTGTTTTGTTTATTCAATGAAGATAAATATTGTTATTATAATTATAAAATAACATACAATTATTTTATGTTAAAAAAAATAATAAAATAGTTTGATCGTTTTATCTTTACTAATAAATATCATTGTAGTCAAAGAGTAAAATTTTATAATCATATAATAATCATAAAATTATTATGAGTAAAATAATTAAAATGATTAATATCACCATGTATTCTCATTAGTTAATTATATTTATAATTTTGATTAATATATATTTAAATTAATTTTTTAATTTTCTTTTATGAATACAATGTAAGTAACAAATATTTTACTAATGAACATATAAGTATATTGATGGTTTTAATTAATGTATTAATTAATTTTTTTGATTACAAAAAATTAATATTTGTTTTTTATTAAAAAAATAATATCGATAAAAATATTTTATGGTAAGAATTTATTAAAAAAATTTAATTGGTCATCATAATTCTTAAAATGCAATAAATGTATTTTTATTCGTAAAATATAATGTGAATTAAATTTTGAATGGATTGCATAAGTTATAATGAAGGATGACTATGGAAAGGAAAATGAATCTAGTCCCTTAATTTTAATGGATAAAAAATTAATGGTTGTGATTAATTATTCTCATTTCTCATAATAACCAAGTGTTCTCACTTAAGTCTATATATATATATATATATATATATATATATATATATATATATATATATATATATATATATATATATATAGAGAGAGAGAGAGAGAGAGGAGAACAATTGAGAAAAATAGCTCACATCAGACCTGTTGGCGTAATTCGGGGGGTCAAGCGAGGAGCATTCTTACACTCTGTAGGGACTTTCTGTTTGAGCAACACACGTTTGTGGGAGACACACCAATTGTCCACCTAAAACTTAAGGTGATAGGTGAGTGGACTCTCCCACTTATTAATGCTCAAGTCACTACATTCTTATCCAATGTGGGACTATTTTCCCACACTCACACTTGTAATATTTTCCAATACTCCCCCTCAAGTGTGAGTCTACCACAATGCTCCCCCTCACACTTGTACCGTCGTTGAATCTCTTCAACGGAAGACCTCTACCTACATGCGAGACTCTTACCCTTGCCCATGTGGAGATTCCTTTCGATACATGTAAGTCGGTCCCTTCTCCAAACCAAAGGCTCATGATACCAGTTGTTGACGCAACTCGGGATCAAGCGAGGAGCATTCTTACACTCTGTAGGGACTTTTTGTTTGAGCAACACACTTTTATGGGAGACACACCACTTGTGCACCTAAAACCTTAAGGTGATAGGTGAGTGGGTTCTCCCACTTATAAATGTTCAAATCACCACATTCTTATCCAATGTGGGACTATTTCCCCACACTCACACTTGTAATATTTTCTAATAAGACCGGGGCAAGAACACCTCAAGCCACATTAGTTCTAGCAGCAGCGAGGTCGCCCGTCCAGGGCCCTTAAAAGACCTTAGTAGAGTCTCCCCAACTAGTAAGGTATTAGTCCGCCAGGACCTGAGTAGATCACACAACACCATTAAAGGTCATTACGAGTGCATTTAATCATTCAAAGCCTGCATGAACATAAGGGAACATGAGGAGACACGACATTAATGTTTATCAAGCATGGAAATTATACCATAACAGGAAGACATTATAAATAGAGTCATCCCCTCCCCGAGAGAGGCAAACAATCCTTCAACATGAATAACATACTTCAATGCAACCTCTTCCAACCCACATTAAGGGGTTATCAATATTGTTTTGTAGAAACAATTCATGTCGTATGTGGGAACCTGTAAGACTATCTCGGGCCATGCCAATCATATTAATCTATAATTCCATAATTTTTGGAAAATCTTTGGGAGAAAAGGGTCTCATCCATGACACATGATTGTGTTACAATCACCATCAAAATCAACATCACATTCGCCGACACCAGACCAGTAAGTATTGAGTGTGCATAAGATGGGCGAATTAGGTACTTCAAAATTCTTATTTTATGGATATGGGTTGTTCTTATTTTTCTGGTTTGGTGCAAGAGTTAGAGAGTAATTAAGTGCAGAAAAATTAAAGAACACAAGGATGTATCCTTGTTCCATTCATAATTTGAAGGTACGTCTAGTCCCCTTTCAACACGAAAGAGATTTTATTATTGGTAGATCTCTAGATAAGACAACCTAGTATTTCTATCCAAGACTCTAACAAATAACCAAGGCAACGACACCTTAAACCAACCAAATTGTAATGAGAACAATCCTCTCAAAATCATCTATCTTGCTTCCAACAATCCCGTACAAAAAAGATATAAACCAACTAAGTAGAACAGGAAAACAATCATTTTTTCTATTCTTTGTTTCTAGTAATCATGGACAACAAGGAAACACACTTCAAACAATCTTAATTCCAACAATCATGGAAAAATAAGATGTGATACAACAAGAGTTTTTGAATAAATAAGTTTTTAGTATAGTTATCACTTTGAGTGATATATAAATTTAATTGATCTTCTCTTCCAATAACAATGATTCACAAACACTAATGTGTTAGATTGTTCAAGTATTTTCTGGTTTAAATGATGTAAGATATGAATAAAATAACTTGAATAAGAGTTAAAAACTTGAAATGTGAATTATCAAAATTTTAAAATATTTGATTGGAAGAGGTAAGAAATGATTTGAAATTTGATGTATTTATAAGTGCATAACACCTCTATGAAACATAGTAAAATTATGCAAAAATACCATGAACAATGCCAATATGAAATGAAATGGTTCCATGAAGTGGTGTTGAAAAATCTATTGATTTTTCAAATTCGCACTTAAGCTCCTATTTTCATAAATAAAATCAACCAACCAACAAAAGTTCTTGCAACCGAGAACTATGTAAGCTCTGACTTTTCCATCGCACTTGGGAAATACGTAGGCACAAGATTCTAACATCTTGGCGATCCCACTTTCAAAAAATTAAAACATGTTTCCTTTCTTTCAACTTTTTTTGCATAATAAGTAGAAGATAACAAATTTACACACTAAACCCACAAACAAACTTAGAACTAAATGAGTCCCATCGAGTACGACAGATGTGAGGGGTGCTAATATCTTCCCCTTACATAACCGACTCCTGAACCTATATCTTGGTTGCAATGACCATTTCACATTTTCATTTCTTGGGTTTTATCTATATTTCCCCTTTCATCTTTAGGAATAAATAAAGTTGGATGGCGACTTTATTGTTCGAAATCGAATTAGTAGAATTTTTTGATGGCATCAACACATACTAATTCAAAAACAAATTAGACAAAAATTCGCAAGTTAACTTGTGAATTAACCTATTCAAACAAAAAATTGCAAGTTAACTTCCAAAGTCTCTTCTGGTACACTTTGCAAGTTAACTTGCGAAACCCCCTTTGTCTAGAAATTCCCAGAATCATAAATATAGTCTCAAAACTACCTAAATCCAATTTTTCCTACTACATTTACCTACTACTATTTCATATACTACTACATTTCTACAACCTAAACCTTATAATCTAATAAAAATTCAGAAATTTGAAAAGTGAAGAGTGAAGAAATCTTACAAAATTTGTTGATTTTGAAGGAGTTGAAATGTGTTGGTGGAATGACTTGAAATGATGAGAGTGACTTGGAGTGACTTAAAAGGTGTTTGCAGAAGTTAAGGTTTGGAGTAGAGACGGAAGATTTTAGTATATTTTGAAATGAATGAGTATTGGGGGGAAATCCTGTGTTTTCTAAAAATTATACGCAGACTTCGCAAGTTAACTTGCGAATTCCCCAAATAAGGTGAATTCATAAGTTAACTTGCGAATTCACCTTTTTTTTTTAAATCGTGGATTATTTCGTAAGTTAACTTACGAATTTACCTTATTTGGGGAATTCGTAAGTTAACTTATGAAACTGGGAGATATTTTTGGTTTTTCAACAGGTGAAGAAGAACCCCACTAGATGTGGAAAGAAATTCCCATTTATAGACTACATTGAAAATTTCTACTTTAGAAGAATAATATAACTAACCTATTACTAAGTACTAACTTCTTATCTTCCTATCTAAAGTATCAAGTCAAAATTATCATTCTCCACCTTAACTGACTTTATGCTATACAACTTAAAGTTTTCTACACTTTTTGAATCGATTGTTTTTAAGGTTTTTTGTATGTAATAAATTTTAGGGTTAATATCTATTTTGTCTCCTGTCTTATAGGGCGCATTTGAAAAAACCCCTGCAAAAAAAAGTTGCATAGATTCCCTCAACATTTTGAAAAGTTTGTTTTTAAACCTTGGTCAGGCCACATCACTAAAAATGATGATGCGGCAATATTTTTTATTTAGTTTAATTTAAAGGATATACCACATGTGTAAAATGGCTCATGGAAAGACCAAATTGCCCTCTTGAAAAATAATATGAATGTTAACCTAGTTTGCCATTTCGTCTTCTTCTTCCGTTTGCCATTAAGAACAACCCTCTGAGTTAAGTATGCGTTTTAGTTCCTTTTGGGTGAGAGTGTAGATCTGAAGGAACCTCTTAAAAGAGGGATGATGATAACTTTTAAAGAAAAGAAGATCCGGGTGCAAGTCAAATATGAGAGACTAACCATTTTTAGTTTTGTGTGTGGTAGAATGGGGCATCAAATGAAAGATTATTAAGCGATGGAGGACCTGAATAAAGAAGGATTTGAAGAACTTGAAGAACAAGATTTGACATCTGGTCAATGGCTGTGTGCGTCACTGTTACCCAAATTTATGGATGAAGTAGAGAAGAAAAACTCAAGTTCCAATATGTGCAGTCGATAGCTCTTTAATGTCTTATCTAGTGAGAGTCGCTGCGATGCTAAAGGGAAGGAGAAAAGCGTTGAAATCAAAGTTATGCAAAATTCTGGTATCAATAAGCCACATAACAAGACATCAGAACCAGACGAAGTTGCAAAATCCAAATCTGTGGATGTTGAATTAGTAGCAGAATTGCTTGGAGTGGTGGCTCTGTCTTCAGAACATGGCCAGCAACAAGGAAACAATGTTGCAGGGGGAGTCCAGAGGAAGAAATGGATTGGGAGAAAGAACACAAAGAGCACTAAAGGAGCTGGTGGTGGTTCGCACATACCAAAACGGAAGAAGAAGAAGAAATGACAAATTAGGTTAACATTCAAATTGTTTTTCAAGAGGGAAACTTGGTCTTTCCATGAGCCATTTTACACATGTGGCATATCCTTTAAATTAAACTAAATAAAAAACGTTGTCACATCATCATTTTTAGTGACGTGGCCTGACCAAGGTTTAAAAACAAACTTTTTCAAAATGTTGAGGGAATCTATGCAACTTTTTTCTCTGCAGGGGAATTTTTCAAATGCACCCTATATGGCAGGGGAAAAAATAGGTATGAACCCTACAATTTAATATTAGGCTACGAAAATCAATTTCAAAATTGAAATGTTCGACAAAATTGAGATTAAATTTAATTTTCTTATATTTAATTTTAAAATAGTGTTTAATTAATTTTAAAAAAAAACTTTAACATTTAATTTTGTTTCAAAGGACTAAACATTAAATATGTAATATTCATATTAAAATAGAATAATATTAAAATATAATAAAATTAAAATATAATAAAATTTATATATAAATAGATGACAAATTGACAACAAGTTGTGTCACTGCTCTATTTTTAGATAGTAAAACCAATTTTATTAAAAGTTACATTCATTAACCTAGGAGATACAACATTATTATGCATAAATCTTTGAATTCTCCGTAAAAGATTTACTATTTCTGGTGCTAGGAAACAAAAATATAAAAGGTAAAAATAGTTGAAAACATGTTGATAGTCAGAACACACTTTCTCATGTTTGATCGTTTTATTTGAAACGACTTGAGGGTGGTATTTTTCACAGTAAGACATCAACTCCTCAGTGGAAAAACTTAGTTAAAACTACACATACATGTTTCCCTCCTACCTACTCGTAATCTAGAACATCCGCCGGACTAAATTTTGATCTCTTTTTATGTGGTTCAGTCAAGAAATTTGTAGGCGCGTCTTTTTTCACAATTACTCGAGTATGCAAAATATATCAATAAAGACATCTCTAACAATGTCATCTCTGTAATTGAAGTCTGAAAGTTCCTTACAATGACTTGTGCGTCGCCTAAATGTATCCAAACATACATGCAATAAATAAGGCAAACCTCGTCAATATAAAACAAAATAATTATAAAACAATATCTCAGAATAATATATACTCAACTAGTGTGTTGGCTTAATCCATATACACTATTATTGATGATCGCAAGTCAGTACTCTAATATCATTTTAACCATTATCAACTATCACAAATCATATGAACATTTTTCGACCACCACTTTATCTATCTATATTTTTTCAATCAGACACAATCATAATATTATACCATTACTTTAACCATCGCCAACTACCACTCTAAACACTACCAACTTTATCATTTTGATCATTGTCAATTATTACTCCATCCACCTTCGGACATCAATCTAACCACTAATCGCCACCATCAGCTATCATTCTAACCACCACTTCAACCAAACTAAACTATCAACTACCTCATAGACGATCATCGGCTACCACAACTCTCATTACCACCAATCAACAATCCAATACACATCCATCAACGACTATTTTTAATCACCATTATGAAAATTATTCGTAAACATGCATTAATTTGTATATTATAATTATTTTGAAAGTTTAATTAATTTATAAATGTTTAAATTATATATATATATATATATATATATATATATATATATATATATATATATATATATATATATATATATATATATATATATATATATATAATTTTAATTTTGAAAATTTTAAAATTTTAAATAAACATCAATTTTTCTTTTAGTTAATGATGAGCTTGATTATCCTTTGAACTAAGACTTAAAAGAGTTGGAAGTTTAAGATTCAATCTATGATATATAATATTAACTAGCCAAAAAAGAATTCAAAATTAGTAACTTGTAATCTTATAAACACATTTTAAATATCTATCTGTTAACATTCTATTCCCCTGGAAAATTCTTTAGACAACACACGTGAGGCTATAACCTATAATTAAGCATCAAGACATGGCCTGTGGGTCTGCCCTACATGTGCAATTGTATAACAAAGCATCCAAAGCTCATTTCAATTGTTTCAAAATCGTTTTCTATTTGTATGATCCCTCGCTATCTTAGTTCCCCACAGTTCCACCAAAATAATTATGTATATTATTGTGAAGTTCTGTGTGGAATCATCCATACTGATTAAGATTCATTTGATTGAGATTTTAATGAAAGTGAAAGTTCACCTTTCTTGTCCGAAAGGACGGTGAATTTGTCATGAGATTTATGGAGCTTGTGTAATTATTTTTGTTGTTTGATTGATTCTTAATACTATCGAGTAATTATATGATTGGTTGTATCGTCCCAAAGAGCAAACAATCATTTTTAATGTTACCTTCACCAGAACCAAACAGTTCCAAACTACATCAAGATTCCCATGATTTTCACAAGTTATTCCCTCCAATATTGAATCATAAGCTTCTTTTTTCGAATACTATTTCTATCTTAAATTAATACATTCTCACTATTATGATTGATGGGCATACCAAGTTTTATCCCATCCATCTAAAATTCCATCTTTCAATATTTACTCACTACCACTAACACTATGTACATGAGTGAGGCTGTTTTTTTTTAACTCGCATTCTCTGTTACCGGACAGTTCTATAGTCCAACGAATCCGGACACGCGTCCAAACTCAACATCTATTTTTTTTTATTCTCCTTAATTTAATAGTTGATTTTTAGATAGAATCGATGACAAAATTAATAAAATTGTGGACAAATAAAAATAGTATGTGAAAACTAAAATTTTTGCAGTTAAATTTTTTATCTAGACTTTTAAAATTTCTGACTTTGTCGCTATACCATTTTTCTTACACATTTTAATTATGTGTGACAAAAAACATAGATTGTCTAGAAATGAATGAATCTAGAAAAATTCAGATTCAATGCATTGAAATATTTGATATCATAGTGCATTAGCTCTTAAAATAATTGTATGATGATTATTTTGATACAAAAAGTTATTTAAAATTATTTATTTTAAATCCCTGAAAATCGTACCCTTGACAACATGTAAAGTAATGAATAATTAAATTTCATAGTTAGTGTTTGAAAAGTTAAGTGGTGGAAAAATGTTTTTAATAGAAAAAAATTCCTTCCAATGAATTTACACTCTTCCTAATCTATAAGTTGTACATCCCACATTGAAGAAGTTGTCAATCCTTCTCTAAACTCCAAAATCTTGAATATTATATTGAACAACCAAGAAGGAAAATACAAAAGATAATGATAATGATAATGAATTCATAACTTTGTCATTGAGGTTTGACCTAGTCCCTTCAAGTCATACCTTTAATTTTATTTATTTAACAAACATTAGGGTTGTATAACTTTTATCTTTTATAGCTTTTGCTCCAATTTTTTATAAAAGTAAAATAAAAATAAGGATGAGGTATGTTTCTATTATTTTTTAAAAAATGCTCCAATATAATGTTAGAAAATATGACATTCATGGTAGAAATCCATATCCTAAAAATATGGTATAGGTGGGTGCATGATGTATATGACCCGTGATAGGTCTTAGTTCTAACAATAACTACTAGTTTGTCACATGAGGAACAAGTAAAAGCAGCTCAGTATGCAATCCGCTTTATTATTGGGGGTGGAAAGCTAGTCATTATTCCAATTCCAACGAAATGAAATTAATTAGTCTTTATTGTCTCCTGTTTTTTGGTAGTAGCATTACCAAACAATGTGAAATAATAAGACTTATAATGAGTTTTTCTTGACAGAAAATAAAGGACTTATAATGAGTTTCCATGTGCCATGAGAAAACTTTTTAAATAAAGGCTAACATGTATAATAATGATAGTTGTTAGAAAATTTAATATATAAATAAAATAAAAAATTGTATTATAAGTTTAAAAATTTTAACTTTTTAACATAATTCAATTTTTTATTTCTTTCGTTCTATAATGAGTGATTCAATTAAAATAAATTAATATTTTTAAAATAAATATGTTATTTTAATTTTTAATATACTTTTTTAATTACATTTTCTAATTAATTAAACTATCATCATTTTTAATATATAATTAAAATTAATATAATAAAAACATTATTAGCTCTTACTCCTTAATATGCAAGAGTTGAATCATTCATTATAGAATAGAGGTATATCATACAATAATTCTTCTATTTCAAATTACATTAGACAGAATGAAAAGGCGACCCAAAGTTTTAAACTCATGTTTATCATTATTTTATCTTAACAAGTAATTAATTGTTTTTTCTTGATAATAATTGATTTGGGCAGGTCAATCATCTATTATAAGGCGTTTGAAAATCTCATACGAAGAAATGCTCTTTTCATCTTTACATGAGTATGTCCCATTCTTGAAAAATTCAAATTATTTTTCAAAGTGTTCAAAAATATATCTTCAGACGTATTTAAAATTGCATTAAATTTTTATTTTTTTAGTTTCACCTCAATTTATAAAAGATATGTGTTCTAAAGATGCATCTTTGTATATTATTTGGATGTATCTGAAAATGCATCTCTGAAATACCTCCTACATTCATTTAGATGATTTTGTTATTCACGCAAATGGTTTAAATAACAACTAAGTGATATTTCCAGAGATGCATCTCCAGAAATACTCTGCGGTAACGTTGATAAAACAACACCTTACATGAGCTTCTTCTTCATGTTAAAAGAAGAAACTACTAAAAAAACCTTGAAAAAGGCTCTCTCATTATCAATCAACTTTTCACCTCCAAAATATATTGTATTTCATCACTTCAACTAGAGCAAAACAAGCTTGAATTATAGGTAATGATCATTCATTTTTTTTTTGCATTAATAGTAATTTGTAGCTGAAAAATGAATGTTAAGTCTAGGGATGCATCTCCAGACAAAGTTATTAGTTGACAGGATGCGCATCTCTAGACTATCCTGATAGTTTGAATTTTCACATATATTTTTTGTTATTGGTAGTAATAAATATGGTGCACTGGAATATGTTTCCTAAAGATATTGTGAGTGTGGATGTTACACTGGTCGAAGTGAAGCATGGAGTTAAATTTGATGAAGTGAATGGTGATGTTCAATTGGATGAAGCAAATGATGATGTTAAACCGGGTGCTCGACCTGCCGTTGTAGAGATAAATGTTCGTGCATAATTTACAAATAAAGAAGTACTTTTTTTCGTGAACATATGCTACAATGGGTCCGTAGGGAAGCCAAAATATTGAGTTTTAGGGTTGTAATTGAAAGGTATGACAATGGTTCGGATTGAAGACAAACATTTGTAACAATGGTATGCGAAATGTACCAACCAAAGATTAGTAATTTGAAATGAGATGACATGGGATCGAGGAAATGTGAGTGTTCATGTAAATTGCGCAGATATCGTATGATGGATGAGACATGGAAATTTAATTTTATTCTCGATATTGTGATACGGTGAACTGACTTTTTAGTTTTTTGTATTGCAAATGTGCGGATAGCAAGAGTCGCCACCGACTTTTATTTTTATCCAATTAAGGGAAGGTAAAAGTACAGAAAAAGACCTTCGTTAGATTCTGAGTAAGGGAGAAGGTTATGAAAAGGGAAGGTATTAGCACCCCTTTCCATCCGTAGTTATCTACGGGCTCTTAGTTGCTCTTAGATCACTTTAAAAATTGCTTTCTGTGTGTTTGACAAAAATGTTTTGAAAAGGCATTTCGCTTTGACTTTGTAATGATTCATGTAGGAATGTATACAAAGTGTTCGGAAATGTTTCGTTTTGAAAAGAGTTTGAACTTTGACAAAAGTGTGTTGTGTGAAAAGTATTTTGATAGAGCAAGCAACTAAAAGTCTTATTACCTACTCAGAATTGGTCGTTTTTTGTGTTACTTTTCGTTCCTTTAGAATAGCGCTAGCCATACCATTAGTTGGTAGGTAACTCCATTCGTTGGATGTAAGCGGGACATTCGAAGGGACATCGGATGGTCATAGAAAGCAACTTGTAGGAAGTATCCTAGCACATTCGAAGGGACTATCATCATTTTTCGTAGGCGACAATCGAGGGTCAAGATCATGTATTCGGAGGCGACATCGTGGGTCTTATGATCTTTGTATCGAAGGGACTATGATGATTTGTTTGAAGGCAACGGTGCTAGAATACCTCTACGTTCGAGAGACATGACCATGTGAATTCGTAAAGGCAACGAGAGAGAATTACCCTAAGGGGTGCATGTGTGAAGAAGTGTGTCAATTTCAGATATTTTATCTTCGAAAATTAGTGGGCTATGTTGATTTTAGTCTTGCCATACACGCCTAATTACTAGCAATTTATAGGGTGCGGAAATTAAAGTGCGGAATGTAAAGATGCGGAAAGGTAAATGTCCTACGCTATTACATGGCTTTGGGGCAGATACATAATTTAAACTTGCGGAAAATAAAAACCTAATTTAAACTATTACATCCTATGAACAGTTACATTATTGGAAAAATGAAAACGGTAAAAGAAAACGTCTGAAACGGAACAACCTGTAAAAGAATGAGAAATCGGAAAATACGAGATGAATTGAATAAGAGAAAAAATGTTAGAAAAATGCAAATTTTTGAATGAGAAAAATATGACATGCTGGAAATAATATAAATATGCTAAAATAATTTTTTGGGATTTTTTTAATGCAATTTAATAACTAAAAACTAATTAAATGTGATTTAAATGCAAAATTATGAATAAAAATAAATATGCATGAAAAATTGTATTTTTTAATTTTATAAATTAAATAAAGATTTTCAGAAAAAAAATGCAAAAAGAAAAAAAATATTTGGGTGATTTTTTAATGCATAAATAAAATTATGAAAAGAAATTAAAATGATGCAAAATATTAAATAAAATAGAAAAAATATGAAAAGTTTGTAAACTTTGTAAAAATACTCTTGCCATGCCCAAGGATCGAACTGGAGACCTTGCTCTCATATCCCCACGCCTTTGCCATCTGAGCCGGCACGCGTCGAATCGAGGCGAGTGGAATGTGAACATGTGTCGCGTCTGGTTGCATCGTCTCGCGCCAATCTTCATCGTCCCCAATTTGAATTTTTAAAGCTCGGCCTTTCTTCGACCTACTGCCCCGCAAAATCAAAACCCAGATACATAATATAAATGAATTCTAAAGACATGGTTCGATTCCTGAGATCATTCCGAACGCATTGGTATAGGTCTTATGGTCCAATTTTTCCATTTAAGCAAAGCCCTAAACCGAGCTCGAAACCCTAGCTATGGTATATCACGATCTGCCATGGAAATGTAATCAAAGTGCCCAGAATGCTTGCAAACTCATCACTAATCACAAAAACAAACACAAAACATGTTAATAATGCATGAATAATAGAATACGATTTTGGATTTTTCAAGAACAAACCAAACTCGGATTTTCTGATTCTGGATGGATTTGAGCAAAGTGAGGGTCTGGATCGACTCCAGAGGTATCAAGGAATGTGTTGGACACCTCAAAATCGATTGAAAACGGCTGGAAATAGGATTGCACCTTGCTTGTTTGCCACGGTTTTTTTGAGTTGCAACAAGGGTTCTTGAGCCAATTTTTCTACCCTAATTCGTGTGGTATGTATCATGTATATATAGTAGAAGGATTCAGAGCTGTTTTGGGAAAGAATTAATCAATGATCAATGCCAATCAAATTTGATTTTTTGTACAAAATCAAATCTTCCAATTTTGATCAAATTTCAATCCAATCTTGCCATATCCATCAAATTTCGAAAATTGCTGGCTTTTAATGAGTTGCTTGGATCTCAAGGAAGAAATAAAAATCAAGTTTGCAATTAATTTTGATTTTATACTTTATTTTTAAATTTAATTTGTATTTAAATGAATAAATTCCAAATTAAATAGAAAAATAAAATAAAAATTCGTGGCATTGGGCTTGGATATTCCTAATGGTGTGAGGAATAAGTTTGGATGAAGAAAAAGTAGGCCCATTTGCAAAGTTTTTGATTTTTAGAAGCATCTCTCTTTGTGCACTCTTTCAAAATTGCCCAACTTGTGAATGATGTATCTTGCTCAATTTTCCACATTTTTGAGTGTTCTTGGACTTTTTGGAAATCTCTAAGAGTCCTCTAAACAATGTCTTTGGTCTCATATCAATTGGAGTTACCATGCTCAATATATCTTCAAATCAAAAAGTTGACTTTTTGTTGACTTTGAAAATGACCTGTAATGTTTTGAGCTATACCTCTCAAATGAAGCATTTTTTGGACATTCTCGTGAGACATGAAGTTGTAGAGAATTGAATTTCCTTCAAAATGAGCTTTGGTGGGAATATTTCTGAGAAAGTATGAGAAAGTTATGATCAGTCAAAGTTCAGTTGACTTTTCATCTAGAACCCTAATTTAGAAAGTTTGACTTTTGAGCAAATCTTGAGTTTTCTTGATGAATCATGATCAACCCTTGATCAAATGATGAATGTTACTTCAAAATGAGGATGTTGACCAAAAATCATGAAGTTTGACTGTATGTTGACCACAGTTGACTTTTTGTCCAATACAACTGATTTTCAACCATCTGAGCAATTGTCTGAGGAAACTTGACTTGTGAGGCTTGAAATTTGACATGGGGAATCTTTGAAGCATATGAGGAGGCATGAAGACCATTGGAGATGTTGGAAGTCCATCTTGACCTGAGAATCACCAAACCCTAGTTTGGGTTGATTGTCTAGGAGAGAGTTTGTCTGATCAACTCTTGAGGAACCCTTGAGTATGGATGTATGAAATATCTTGAGATGATGGAGGGCAAATTTTGGGGTATGACAGCTGCCCCTGTTCAATCTTCTTGTACTGAAAGGGTTAGATTGGCATGCTTGCCTTTCGTGACCTGGAGGTAGAAGATGATTAAACACTCGAGTACACCTGAAAATTTGCACTCGCTGTTGGCTGACGATGCGGGAATGGGCTTACAGATGCCATTTAGAGAAGGTAGAGGCTTCGCTGGGGGATGAGTCGTATGCTAGACTCGAGGTTGTTGATAGGAGAATTGATGGGGATGGGCTTGAGATGCCATCTGGAAAGATCAATGCTGGGGAGTGAGCCGTACGCTAGGCTCAGACGCTTCGAAGGAGCACGAGATGGGCTTAAGATGCCATCCGAGGGAGTCGTATGTTAGACTTTATGCTCATCTTTGAATGAAGTTATTGGTTTGTATTGATTTTTAACCAAATATGCAGCATTCTGAAGGTGAAGAAATGTTGACAAGTAGTCGGAGATGGGCTTAAGATGCCATCCGGCAACCGAGTCGCGACTCTATAGTTGCTGTTGATAATAAGAAGGATTCAGAATAGATCTTCGTGCTGATTACTCTGAGTGGATAGTAATTTGGCAAAGTGTGGATATCTTCCCTGTTGTGCATCGGGTGTTGATCCACTGCCTGTTATCGGAGGATAACTTGCGATCGTTCGGATAGGTTTCCGCCTAGCTTGTATTAATCTCGGATCCGTTGTCGGCGGACAACGAGGGCGGTCGTTCGGATAGTTTTCCCATCGAGATTCGGGGCTTAATCCTGGACCAGCTGTCGGAGGACAACTAGGGGCGGTCTTTTAGATAGTTTTCCCGTCGAGATTCGGGGCTTAATCCCGGACTCCTGCGTCAAGTGACTTTCACTGTTTGGAAAAACAAGAGAAACTTTGATAGAATATTTGTCAGTCTTATGCAAAGTATGATGCATGACAATGTGTATGAATGACATATGCATGAATTATGACTTTATGAGTAATGTATGAATGATAGATGTTGTGATATTTCAAAACATATCCATCTTGAAGAAGATGCGGATGGATGGATACTTTGATTCCTCCGATGCATTATCTGACCAAGTCTTGGGCCTAGATATTGTTGAGGAAGGTAGAGATTGAGAAACTCGTTGTTGGAGATCTCATACATAGACCCTTCTGGGGAGATTCTGGGAGGATGTCCGCTGGGGATCTTGCATGTTGACCCTGTTGGGAAAAATTAGGAGGCGCTCTACTGGGGATTTTGAGTGTAGATCTCGCTGGAGAGTGTTTGATGGTTGCTGGGAGACCGGGTTGGGGCCCGTTGGAATCTCTGACTGGGGGATAGAAGAAGTAGATTTTCTCCGGTGTACTATCTGACCAAGTCTCGAGTCCGATACCGCCGGAGAAAAGGAGAATTGTTGAGAGATATCCGCTGGGGATAAACATCTTAGCTGGGGATGAAGTGTTATTGATGTAACATTGCTCAGTTGAGTGGAACCACTGCTTGTGGATTAACATATACTCCACTGGGGAGGTTTGTTGTGAGCGATACTGTTGTGGGGATCATGCTCTGTGGGGGAATGTTTTTGGTGACCTTTGTTGTCATCTCAATTCCTGGAGCCTGTAGTAATTACTTTTGTTCGCTCACTTTTCGCATGTTTGTGATTAGATTCTTATTGTCAAATGCGTATAGTCATTCAAAACAAACGTTGGACTTATTGCAAACGACAATAGTGAAAATTGTAAAGAAAGAATCTGCATTTATTTGGAAGGTGGCGTATGGCCAAGTAGTTTATACACAAGAAAAGTAAAAAGCTATGCGGAAACAATCTCGTTAAGTTCCAACTATGCTAGTACTCATATATTTCGACTATCTCATCTCCTTGTCGAGAAAGTGAGTAGATGATCTTCGCCATTTGAATCTTGAATGCCGATAGTAGTCCGGCGGGTGATCCGAAGAGACATAGTCGACGCTTAAATCCCTAACTTTTGCCTAGACCGCCCTTTCGTGTTTTCACTACGGATACCTTTTTGCCCAAGCCGCCTTTTCGTGTTTTCGACTTGCGGTGTACATGTTTTGTATATATCCTTAACTTTTGGCGAACCCTTTGGTTCGCCAGACGCCTTATTTTTGCCTAGGTCATCGACCTGAGGGTCTCTTTATGCGTAGTATTTTTGACTATGTCTGCGTTCACGTGGTGTGGGAAGTCTTCACCATCCATGGTGCTAAGTATCATAGCTCAGAAAACACTGTCTTGACTACAAACGGTCCCTCGTAGGTGGGAGTCCATTTGCCCCAGGATCACCGAGTCTCAAGATACCTTTTCACGCCATAGTACCAAGGTTTCTCTTAGATCAAGCTCATAACAATATCTGGTTCGTCGAACTTCTCAATGATGATCCGGGAGCCTCGTTGTCCCATCCGACCTTGAACATAGATGACATAGTAGCCAATGCGCTAACCGATTCTCCTCTCGTGGAATGTGAAAGTGATCTCTTCAAAGTAGGGATCAAACTCGTAACATGCTCTCGATATGGAATGAGATTCGGATGTTTCGTATCCCACTCGCCTTAATCGATCACTAAAGTCGAGTCTCCATACACTTGCAAGAACTTGATTCTTAAGTCAATAGCCTTTGATACCCATGATGCACGGCCATGTTGTTCGTGCAAAAACATAATCTGGCGGTGAAAGGCGTGTGTCATGGGATGATGGCGCCAATGCCATTGCCAAGTGCGTTGAGGCTCCATCAAAGACCATGGTCCATCGGGATCCTTGTTCGTGTCCTTCGTCCGGTCGGTTCTTCACAATCGAACTAGTAAAACATCTTCATCTGAAACTCGAATCGCATAGATCGATAGTCATCTACGGCGATGAGCCAAATGATCGGCTACCACACTTCCTTTGATCGCTTTAGAAGTGTACTGGATGTCATACTCGGTCGATCATTTGCCATCTTGTTATTCTTCCGAGAGAGTGGTTTCTCAAATATGTATTTTATCGGATCCATCTTGAAATCAACAAGGTAGTGTGAGTCAACATATACCGCCTTAGTCGACGAGCAGCCCAAGCCAAAGCGTTGCAAGTTTTCTCAGTTGTGAGTATCTTGTTTCACATCGGTAAACTTTTGCTAAGGTAGTATATTGCATGCTCTTTTCGACTGGACTCGTCATGTTGTCCCAACACACACCCCATCGAGTTCTCTAACACCGCCAAGTACATGATAAGAGGTCTTCCATCGGCGGCATCGGGATAGGAGGATTCGTAGGTACTCCTTGATTTTGTCGAAAGCGATCCGCAATCATCGCTCCATTCCACTACTTGATCTTTCTTAAGTAACTTGAAGATTGGCTCACAAGTAGCGATTAGGTGTGCAATGAATCGCAATGTAATTCAATCGGCCCAAGAAACCTCGACTTCCTTCTCGGTGGGGCGGCATCTCTTGAATAGCTTTAACCTTAGCGGGTCAACCTCAATACCTTTTCGACAACAAATCCTAGGAGTTTTTGGATCCGACTCCAAAAGTGCACTTGTTAGGATTAAGTCTTAGTCTGACTTCTTCAACATCAAACAGTTTAGAATGATCAAGATGTTCTTCTTGATGCGTGATCGAGCTATCATGTCGTCGACGAGACCTCTATCTCGTGATGAATCATGTCATGAAATAATGTCACCATGGCACCGATAAGTGGCGCTGCGTTCTTCATCAAACGGCATAACCTTGTATGTAAACTACCCACTGTAACAAAAGTAGTCTTCTCCATGTCTTCGGAGCCATTTTGATTTGATTGTAACCGGAGAAACCATCCATGAAGGAGAAAACCTTATGCTGAGCGATGTTGTCAACCAGAACATCAATGTGAGGAAGGGGAAAATCGTCTTTCGGACTCGCTTTGTTCGGATCTCGTAGTCCACACACATTCGTACCTTGCCATCCTTCTTAGGTACATGCACCAACATTGTGGATAGGAAGTATGACTAGGAAGCCGTTGAACTACTTCATAACTTCACTTTGATTTTCTCGACATCTCGGGATGCATTAACACCTTGTTTCAGGAGAAAACCCTCTTTGTCGGAATCGGTGTACCACAATATCAATGTCTAAACCCGGCATGTCTTCGTATGACCAAGCAAAACCTCAATATAGTCTCGTAGCATCCGAACCAACCTTTCTTTAACACTTCTCAAGACCCGCTCCTATCTTGATCTCTTTTTCTTCGCTAGTACCCAAATCCACAACTTCAACTTGCTCTTCATGTGGTATAACTCGATCTTCTTCTGTGATCGACAAGTTCTCCTAGCACTTCAGTCTTCCTCACTTTCGTCTTGGCTTGGTAGATCGGATTATCAAGTCATATTTAGCAATAGCATAGTTTATTAACGAGATTCGGAGTGATTCGCGTTGTATCACGTGGGTGTGTGTAAGAAACACATAGCTTTTGAAGGGTGATAAAGTAAAAGAAAGAAAACAAACAATTGAATGAAAAAGTCCAACGAATTTATTGAATGAAAACGCGCAAACAACAAATAATAACCCTCCCAAACGAGCCATGATTCCCCGGGCAAGGCACTAGGCTTTAGAGTTTATTGTTCGAAACATAAGAATACGAAAAGCAAAACAAAAACAAAAGCAATTACTCCTGGCTAAAGGAGATTGGTATACGTCTTGACTTTCCAATTGTTGAGCCCATGATCCGGTTGGGAAGATCCACTTAGCGATGTCGAGCCGTTGTTGTCTTCTATAGCATGGATTCCACTGGCGATGCGGAAAGGAAGTTGGCCGCACGTTCGCGCGTATCATCTTCGACCTTTGATGGTGAAGCCTAAACCGGTCTTGTCGGATTTGAAAGGAAGATCGTGGAGTCGACCCCAAATAGTCGCCTTCTTCAAGCGGCTTGAGCATCTTTCGGTGAGGCCATCCTAGGCGGGACTTGTGTAACCTCGGGGTGGGAGAGTCAATAGGCGACTCTGGTATTGTTTCAAAAGCTTGACGGAGTCTCAAGAATTCTCCTTCCATCTCAAGGTATTGGAATGATCAGATGATGACCATATACTCTTCTTCACCACATACGTAACAACTTTCCTTTCACCGGTACTTGACCGATGCAAGGTAGAGTAGCCTGCCCCATGTATCCAAGGCGTCAAGTAGGCAAGAGTAAGCGGGACGGATGTCCATGACAAAGAAGGTGGAGTCAAAAGTGGGAACCGATTTAACAGTGAGTGAGCTCTCAATCTTGTTCGCTTAGAACCATCAAAAGCTCTCACAATAATGTCACTGGGTCTCAGAACCAACCCTTCGACATCAAGCCGATCAAAAGCAGTCTTTGGTAGGATGTTCAGAGCGGAACCGGTATCAACCAAAACATGAGATAATGTAATGCCCTTGCATTCAACAGAGGTGTGCAAGGCTTTGTTGTGTTTCTTTCCGGCAGGAGTTAAATCAGCATCAGAGAAGCCTAGGCCGTTGTTGGCAGCCAGGCTAGCAATACAAACTTCAAACTGGTCCGTGGTAGTGTCTTGCGGTACGTGAGCATTCTTCAGAAACTTCACCAAGGCATTAGCATGAGCCTCAGAGCACAAGAGCAGAGCGAGCATGGAGATTTTGGACGGAGTCTGTCCTAACTGTTCCACAACATTGTAGTCACTCTTCTTGATGATCTTCAGAATTTCCTCCATTTCTTGTTTGGAGGTGTCTTCAGCAACTTCCTTTGGCACTTGGTTGGCGGGATGAGTCACCGGTTCTTTCCTCTAGCTTGGGAATGGGTTGAATGGTGGAATGCGTGAGTCGCAGTGTCTTTTAGAGGAGAGATATCGAGAGAATACCCTTCGGTTGGTCACCTTACTTGATGGTGATGTTGTCAATGTCGAATGGTAGCTTCCATAAGATCTTCAATGGTCGAGGGTCTTGCTTGACGCCATGATAGTAAACATCACCCATAATTCCAAGGGATAGCCTTGTCAGAGGAATATGGAACTGGCCTTGGAGAAGTAATGATGAGAGGTGCCACTCTAGGCACAAAATCGAGAGGAAATCCTTATTGTGTTAACATCGGCATAGTCTTCGGAAATCGTCACCCCATCCGGTCGCTTTAACATCTTCAATAGGAATCTTGTAGCTTTCAGGAACAGTGTACTTCACCATGTAATCATACTTTCCACTTGGCTTCCCCAAGGTATCCCACACAGATGGTACAGTTTCATTCGCATTGTCAATCTTCAACTTAGACATTTCTTCACACGACACGCAGGTGGTTTCGAAATAGTATCTCACGGTTATCCATCATGCCTTGAACACGTCTTCTCAACCAAGCACAACCATCGTGCGAGATGGGCACCAACGGCAATTCTCGGGCATCCTGGTTGACACCGCTTGTAGCAAATTCTTCTTAATATCATCAAAGGAATGGTCAAGTCATCTATGTTGAAAACATAAGTATCGCCGCCAACAAACATTGGAACTCTTGTCATGATTAGGCATAGGCGCATTAATCACATTCGAGTCTCAACAGAGGACCAAACTCAATCTGCTTAGCTTCAATCATATCTTGAATCTTGTTCTTGAGCCCAACAATTGTCGTGTCGTGCTCGGCTATTGGAGTGGTAAGCACACTTAGCATTAGGATTGTATCTCGAGAGGAAGTGTTGACATTCGAGGAGGATCCTCAAGGTGTCACCGCTTTCAACATGTGTTGCAAGGCTTGCGACAATGGCATGTTGATCTTTGTAATCTTCGTTCTGCGCGTTACGTTCTGCGTTGTCTCACCGAGGTTGTCCGATGTAGGATTGGAGATCACAACCGCCCCACATTGAGCGGTCGGTCTTGGCTCGGCTTTTCGACCATACAACATTGACTTCTTTCTTACCCCAAAGGATCTCTTGCAGATTTGAAGATGACTCTACATGAATCTTCCACTCTTGATACTTCAATCGCTCTTTGTCGAATCACTCGGTGAATCCGTCAAGAGTTTCCAATCGATGATTGAAGAATGGACTGTCGGTGTTCCCATAAACATATCAACCAACTCCTATTGGACAAGGGTGGTGAACTCGCACTGCTAAATCTCCACTTGAGCATACTCCTTGAACTTCTCGTCACGACCCATAGACATGCTTTGTAGTTGCATGCGAGTGGGTGTCAATTCAGCATTGTACTCATACTGTCTGTAGAAAGCATCAGCTAAGTCACTCCAAGTACGGATACGGTCGTTCTCTAGCTGATAATACCACTCCAATTGAGTTCCAGACAAACTCTCTTGAAAATAGTGCATCCACAACTTTCTGTCATCAGTGTGGGGATTGATCTTCTGGACATAAGACTTCAAATGCAGCTTAGGGCAAGACATGCCGTCATATTTGGCAAAAGTTGGAACTTTGAATTTGGGAGGAATCACAACACCAGGGACAAGACTCAGATCATCAAAATTCAACCCGGACATCTTCAGTTTTCCACGGATTCGACGGTCTTCAAGTTGCTTGTACTTGTCATCTTCATCAGAGTATTGGCCATCATCATAGTTCTTCTCAAGCTCAGGCTGATTGCCTTCACCATCACCCTTGTTACTTTGCTCATCCTCCTTCTTGACACTTTCTTCAGAGAGCTCAATTCGACTAACCACTCTAGGACCTCCTTTGTAGCGTCTGCCCATGTTGAGAAGACCAACAACCTTCTTCTTTCTGTTGATGAGCTTCTTCAGATCATCTTGGCCTTTGACCAAGCTGGTAAACATCTTGAAGAGCATTCGAGCTTGAAGATCTTTGATGATTGTTCAAGAGCCATTACGCTAAAATAAATAGCGAGCAAATGAGAAAACCAATCTTCAATGTACCTGTGATGCAATGTTATGCTATGATATGCAATGTTTATGCGAATGCAATGCAATGTTTTCAAGGACCTTAGAGATTTAAATTTGTTAAACAAGCAATGAACAAACATTTATTAGTACTTTTTTTATTATTCTTTTTCTTTTTAAGTACAAAAGACAGTCCAAGACAAGAACAACATAAAACATAAAAATCCGAAAGCTCTAAGTCTCCCATGGGCGCTTCCTCTTGGTGCCGATGTAGGCGTTGATGTTTCGCTCCTCGTGAAGTAGCTTTGTCAACCCTAGCACTTTCTTCTCACTTGCATACCACTGAGCTTCAAAGGTATCCCTCTCTTCTTTGTCATACCCCAAAATTTGCCCTCCATCTACTCAAGAGATTTCATACATCCATACTCAAGGATTCCTCAAGAGTTGATCAGACAAACTCTCTCCTAGACAATCAACCCAAACTAGGGTTTGGTATTTCTCAAGTCAAGATGGATTTCCAACATCTCCAATGGTCTTCATGCCTCCTCATATGCTTCAAAGATTCCCCATGTCAAATTTCAAGCCTCACAAGTCAAGTTTCCTCAGACAATTGCTCAGATGGTTGAAAATCAGTTGTATTGGACAAAAAGTCAACTGTGGTCAACATACAGTCAAACTTCATAATTTTTGGTCAACATCCTCATTTTGAAGTTACATTCATCATTTGATCAAGGGTTGATCATGATTCATCAAGAAAACTCAAGATTTGCTCAAAAGTCAAACTTTCTAAATTAGGGTTCTAGATGAAAAGTCAACTGAACTTTGACTGATCATAACTTTCTCATACTTTCTCAGAAATATTCCCACCAAAGCTCATTTTGAAGGAAATTCAATTCTCTACAACTTCATGTCTCACGAGAATGTCCAAAAAATGCTTCATTTGAGAGGTATAGCTCAAAACATTACAGGTCATTTTCAAAGTCAACAAAAAGTCAACTTTTTGATTTGAAGATATATTGAGCATGGTAACTCCAATTGATATGAGACCAAAGACATTGTTTAGAGGACTCTTAGAGATTTCCAAAAAGTCCAAGAACACTCAAAAATGTGGAAAATTGAGCAAGATACACCATCCACAAGTTGAGCAATTTTGAAAGAAGGCACAAAGAGAGATACTTCAAAAAATCAAATCTTTTGCAAATGGGCCTACTTTTTCTTCATCCAAACTCATTCCTCATGCAAGTAGGAATGTCCAAGCCCAATGCCATGATTTTCTATTTTTATTTTCCTATTTAATTTGGAATTTATTCATTTAAATACAAATTAATTTGAAAAATAAAGTATAAAATCAAAATTAATTGAAAGATTGATTTTTATTGCTTGCTTGTGATCCAATTAACCCATAAATGCCAGCAATTTCGAAATTGAATCAAATATGGGAAGATTAGATTGAAATTGGACCAAAGTTTGAAAATTTGATTTCATGAAAAATCAAAATTGATTTTCATTGATTATTGATCAAATCTTTCCAAAAACAATGCCAAATCCATCCAGCATATATACTTGATGCATCTCAATTGCAAGAGGACGAAAAAATTGCCTTGGAAACCCTATTCTCAAACTCAAGAAATCGTGTTCCTAAAGCAATCTGCAACCCTAGTTCCTGCTGTTTTCAATCGATTCTAAGGTGTCTATTGCATTCCTTGATACCTTTTGAGTCAATCCAGACCCTCACATTGCTCAAAATCATCCAGAATCCAGGAATCACGAATCGCCAGGGCTGTAGCGTCGAGCAAAAGCCGACGCTGAAGGTTCAAAATTTCAAATTGAGGAAGATGAAGTTTGGCGCGGAGACGAGGCAACCAGGGCATGACGCGTGCTTGTAATCCGTCCGTTCCGTTTCATTGACACGCGTGCGTTCCAGATCAGATGGCAAAGGCGTGGGTTTGTGAGAGGAATGTCTCCAGTTCGATCCCTGGCCATGGCATTTGATTTTTCACAAGTTTGCAAACTATTTTCTATTTTCCAATTATTTCAATATTTTCATATTATTTTAATTGTTTCCATAATTTTTATTTCAGCATTAAAAAATTATCAAAAAATATTTTATTTTCACATTTATATTCTGAAAACCTTTATTTAATTTAGTAAATTTAAAAATATATTTTTGCATGCATATTTGTTTTTATTTTTATTTTAGCATTTAAATCATTATAAATTGCATTTTAATTATTAAATCCTTTCCAAAAAATCCAAAAAAATTATTTTAACTTATTTATCTTATTTCCAGCATGTAGTAATTTTCTCATATTAAAATTTGCATTTTTCTAACATGTTTCTCTTGTTCGATTCATATTGCATTTTCCGATTTCTTCTTTTTGTACAGGTTGATCCGATTCAGACGATTTTCTCTTTATCACTTTATCATTCTGTTTTTTCCAATAATGTAATTGCTCATGGGATGTAATAGTTTAATTTAGGACTTTATTTTCCGCATTTTAAATTATGTATCTGCCCCAAAGCCATGTAATAGCGTAGGTTTATCTTTCCGCACCTTTACATTTCCGCATTTTACTTTCCGCACCCTATCAATTGCTAGTAATTAGGCGTGTATGGCAAGACTAAAATTGAACATAGCCCACTAATTTTCAAGATAACATATTCTGAAATCAACACACTTCTTCACACACGCACCCCTTAGGGTAATTCTCTCTCGATGCCTTTCAATTTAAAATGGTCATGTCCCTCGAACGTAGAGGTACTCTAGCACCGTTGCCTTCCAAACAAATCATCATAGTCCCTTCGATACAAAGATCATAAGACCCACGATGTCGCCTCCGAATACATGATCTTGACCCTCGATTGTCGCCTACGAAAAATGATGATAGTCCCTTCGAATGTGCTAGGATACTTCCTACAAGTTGCCTTCTATGACCATCCGATGTCCCTTCGAATGTCCCGCTTACATCCAACGAATGGAGCTTCCTACCAACTAATGGTATGGCTAGCGCTATTCTAAAGGAATGTAGAAGTACAACAAAATGACCAATTCTGAGTGGGTAAATAAGTCTTTTAGTTGCTTGCTCTAAAATCAAATGCTTTTCACACACACTCTTTTCAAAGTTCAATTTCTTTTCAAAACGAAACATTTAGAACACTTTGTATACACTCCTACATGAGTCATTACAAAGTCAAAGCGAAATGCCTTTTTCAAAACATCTTTGTCAAACACACGAAAGCAAATTTTAAAAAGTGATCTAGAGCAACTAAGAGCCGTAGATAACTACGGATGGAAAGGGTGCTAATACCTTCCCTTTCATAACCATTCTCCGTACTAGAATCTAACGAAGGTCTTTTTCGTTAATTTTACCTTCCCTTAATTGGATAAAAATAAAAGTCGGTGGCGACTCTTGCTATCCGCACATTTGGATACAAAAATCCTACAAAGTCAGTTCACCGTATTACAGATATCTCCAAGTAAAGTAGGCACAGGATTGCGGGTAAGGAACAACTTGATGGCGTTGACATCTATAAATTGATCCGAGTTAGGAAACAGAACCAAACCATAAATTAGCAAGGCCACAATATCTTCAAATGCATGGAAACTCATAACTTTGAGGAATTCTCGGGCTTTCTTAATTAAGAACTTGGAAAGTAAACCCTTAACTCCACTTCTGGTTTCCCAATTGGCTTTAATGTCTGACCGCTTTAGGTGTAATGCTGATGCGATGTCTTCGTACCTAGGAACCTTTTCTAAACCGGTGAATGGAATTTGGTCAAGAATAGGTACCCCAAGTAGCTTAGAGAACTCTTCCAAGGTAGGAACCAACGATAATGGGAATGTAAAGCAATGGTGTTTGGATCGAAGAACGAAATAGGACATGCATCGTATCTTCTTCAAAACCGAGATAACCAAATCAAGTAGATAACCATGTCTTTTGATGAACCGAGCATGGTCGGAATTTCAAACCAATTCTTTGAGTGAGAAGGTATACCCATGAAGTTGATTCGGATAGTCTTTCTAGAAGCCATAATACCCTACAAAACAGAGCAAAGATAAATCCCTAGGTCCTTGAAATAGTTAGAAATGATATGCAATGCAAATGATGTCATGATGTCATGTTTGGCACACACAAGCAATTCACACAATGAGCCTAGGGTTAAGGCTTGCATGAGGTATAGGTGATTACCCCACCAAAAGTTTGAGTTGGTTCATCCTGTCCTATAATAGTAACCGGGTTATAGGAATCTCATATCATTGATCTTTCTCGTAGGCGCTTATTTCAATACGACTACCAAGTGGTCGACCGAAAATATCCCAAAAGTCTGATCTTAATGAGCGTAGCATCGAGTATCAACCAACCTTAGTCTGCACCAAAGCCGGCCATCTCACTACCTTCTAATGGCCAAGATGGGTCAATTAAGGTTCTAAAAGTTTAGTTAGCGTTTGATGACACCACGCAGAAGCCAAATACTATCCTCAACTTGGGAATGAAGAGTATCAGGACGTCCAAAGTGTCACGCTAACGTAGCCATCATGTTGACCGTTTTGATATACGTCTAACGGTCGCGACGATTTATTGCTACTTACCTAAAAGGAAACCCGGATCCGGGTGTAGGATCCCCCAACAATATATTACCTAAGCAACCCTTAAAGATAAAACAAGCAAGTCAAACAAAAAGCAATAAAGGTGATCTAGAAATCCCTAAGGTATTCTCTCTTTAGGGTGTCCCCAGCAGAGTCGCCAGTTCTTTGATACGGTGAACTGACTTTTTAGTTTTTTGTATCGCAAATGTGCGGATAGCAAGAGTCGCCACCGACTTTTATTTTTATCCAATTAAGGGAAGGTAAAAGTACAGAAAAAGACCTTCGTTAGATTCTCAGTAAGGGAGAAGGTTATGAAAAGGGAAGGTATTAGCACCCCTTTCCATCCGTAGTTATCTACGGGCTCTTAGTTGCTCTTAGATCACTTTAAAAATTGCTTTCTGTGTGTTTGACAAAAATGTTTTGAAAAGGCATTTCGCTTTGACTTTGTAATGATTCATGTAGGAATGTATACAAAGTGTTCGGAAATGTTTTGTTTTGAAAAGAGTTTGAACTTTGACAAAAGTGTGTTGTGTGAAAAGTATTTTGATAGAGCAAGCAACTAAAAGTCTTATTACCTACTCAGAATTGGTCGTTTTTTGTGTTACTTTTCGTTCCTTTAGAATAGCGTAGCCATACCATTAGTTGGTAGGTAACTCCATTCGTTGGATGTAAGCGGGACATTCGAAGGGACATCGGATGGTCATAGAAAGCAACTTGTAGGAAGTATCCTAGCACATTCGAAGGGACTATCATCATTTTTCGTAGGCGACAATCGAGGGTCAAGATCATGTATTCGGAGGCGACATCGTGGGTCTTATGATCTTTGTATCGAAGGGACTATGATGATTTGTTTGAAGGCAACGGTGCTAGAATACCTCTACGTTCGAGAGACATGACCATGTGAATTCGTAAAGACAACGAGAGAGAATTACCCTAAGGGGTGCATGTGTGAAGAAGTGTGTCAATTTCAGATATTTTATCTTCGAAAATTAGTGGGCTATGTTTATTTTAGTCTTGCCATACACGCCTAATTACTAGCAATTTATAGGGTGCGGAAATTAAAATGCGGAATGTAAAGATGCGGAAAGGTAAATGTCCTACGCTATTACATGGCTTTGGGGCAGAGACATAATTTAAACTTGGAAAATAAAACCTAATTTAAACTATTACATCCCATGAAGTTACATTATTGGAAAATGAAAGCGTAAAGAAAAGCGAAAGCGGAACAACACAGTAAAGAATGAGAAATCGGAAAATACGAGATGAATTGAATAAGAGAAAAATTGTTAGAAAAATGCAAATTTTTGAATGAGAAAAATATGACATGCTGGAAATAATATAAATATGCTAAAATAATTTTTTGGGATTTTTTGAATGCAATTTAATAATTAAAAACTAATTAAATGTGATTTAAATGCAAAATTATGAATAAAAATAAATATGCATGCAAAATTGTATTTTTTAATTTTATAAATTAAATAAAGATTTTCAGGAAATAAATGCAAAAATAAAAAAAATATTTGGGTGATTTTTTAATGCATAAATAAAATTATGAAAAGAAATTAAAATGATGCAAAATATTAAATAAAATAGAAAAAATATGAAAAGTTTGTAAACTTTGTAAAAATACTCTTGCCATGGCCAAGGATTGAACTGGAGACCTTGCTCTCATATCCCCACGCCTTTGCCATCTGAGCCAGCGTGCACGCGTGTCACTGAATCGGAGCGAGTGGAATGTGAACATGTGTCGCGTCCTGGTTGCCTCGTCTCCGCGCCAATCTTCATCGTCCCCAATTTGAATTTTTAAAAGCTCAGCGTCGGCCTTTCTTCGACGCTACAGGCCCTGGAAAAATCAAAAACCCAACATACATAATATAAATGAATTCTAAAGACATGGTTCGATTCCTGAGATCATTCCGAACGCATTGGTATAGGTTTTATGGTCCAATTTTTCCATTTAAGCAAAGCCCTAAACCGAGCTCAGAAACCCTAGCTATGGTATATCACGATTCAGGCCATGGAAATGTAATCAAAGTGCCCAGAATGCTTGCAAACTCATCACTAATCACAAAAACAAACACAAAACATGTTAATAATGCATGAATAATAGAATACGATTTTGGATTTTTCAAGAACAAACCAAACTCGGATTTTCTGATTCTGGATGGATTTGAGTGAGGGTCTGGATCGACTCCAGAGGTATCAAGGAATGTGTTGGACACCTCAAAATCGATTGAAATCGGCTGGAAATAGGATTGCACCTTGCTTGTTTGCCACGGTTTTTGAGTTGCAACAAGGGTTCTTGAGCCAATTTTCTACCCTAATTCGTGTGGTATGTATCATGTATATATAGTAGAAGGATTGTTTTGGGAAAGAATTAATCAATGATCAATGCCAATCAAATTTGATTTTTGTACAAAATCAAATCTTCAAATTGATCAAATTTCAATCCAATCTTGCCATATCCATCAAATTTCGAAAATTGCTGGCTTTTAATGAGTTGCTTGGATCTCAAGGAAGAAATAAAAATCAAGTTTGCAATTAATTTTGATTTTATACTTTATTTTAAATTTAATTTGTATTTAAATGAATAAATTCCAAATTAAATAGAAAAATAAAATAAAAATTCGTGGCATTGGGCTTGGATATTCCTAATGGTGTGAGGAATAAGTTTGGATGAAGAAAAAGTAGGCCCATTTGCAAAGTTTTTGATTTTTAGAAGCATCTCTCTTTGTGCACTCTTTCAAAATTGCCCAACTTGTGAATGATGTATCTTGCTCAATTTTCCACATTTTTGAGTGTTCTTGGACTTTTTGGAAAGCTCTAAGAGTCCTATAACCAACCTTTTTGGTCTCATCTCAATTGGAGTTTCCATGCTCAATATATCTTCAAAACAAAATGTTGACTTTTGTTGACTTTGAAAATGACACTAATGTTTTGAGCCATACCTCTCAAATGAAGCATTTTTGAACATTCTTGTGAGACATGAAGTTGTAGAGAATTGAATTTCCTTCAAAACAAGAGGTGGTGGAAAAATTTCGAGAAAGTATGAAGAAGTTATGATCGGTCAAAGTTCGATTGACTTTTCATCTAGAAACCCTAATTTAGAAAGTTTGACTTTTGAGCAAATCTTGAGTTTTCTTGATGAATCATGATCAACCCTTGATCAAATGATGAATGTTACTTCAAAATGAGGATGTTGACCAAAAATCATGAAGTTTGATGTATGTTGACCACGATTGACTTTTGTCAATCTGTGATTTTCAACCATCGAGCAATTATGCGATTTGACTTGTAAGGCTTGAAACTTGACATGGAGAATCTTTGAAGCATATGAGGAGGTATGAAGACCATTGGAGATGTTGGAAGTCCATCTTGACCTGAGAATCACCAAACCCTAGTTTGGGTTGATTGTCTAGGAGAGAGTTTGTCTGATCAACTCTTGAGGAACCCTTGAGTATGGATGTATGAAATATCTTGAGATGATGGAGGGCAAATTTTGGGGTATGACAGCTGCCCCTGTTCAATCTTCTTGTACTGGAAGGGTTAGATTGGCATGCTTGCCTTTCGTGACCTGGAGGTAGAAGATGATTAAACACTCGAGTACACCTGAAAATTTGCACTCGCTGTTGGCTGACGATGCGGGAATGGGCTTACAGATGCCATTTAGAGAAGGTAGAGGCTTCGTTGGGGGATGAGTCGTATGCTAGACTCGAGGTTGTTGATAGGAGAATTGACGGGGATGGGCTTGAGATGCCATCTGGAAAGATCAATGCCGGGGAGTGAGCCGTACGCTAGGCTCTGTAGACGTTTCTGGAAGGAGCACGGAGATGGGCTTAAGATGCCATCCGGAGGGAGTCGTATGTTAGACTTTGTGCTCATCTTTGAATGAAGTTATTGGTTTGTATTGATTTTTAACCAAATATGCAGCATTCTGAAGGTGAAGAAATGTTGACAAGTAGTCGGAGATGGGCTTAAGATGCCATCCAGGGCAACTGAGTCGTACGCCAGACTCTGTAGTTGCTGTTGATAATAAGAAGGATTCAGAATAGATCTTCGTGCTGATTACTCTGAGGGGATAGTAATTTGGCAAAGTGTGGATATCTTCCCTGTTGTGCATCGGGTGTTGATCCACGGCCTGTTATCGGAGGATAACTTGCGATCGTTCGGATAGGGTTTCCCGTCTAGCTTCGGGTATTAATCCTAGATCCGTTGTCGGCGGACAACGAGGGCGGTCGTTCGGATAGTTTTCCCGTCGAGATTCGGGGCTTAATCCTGGACCAGCTGTCGGAGGACAACTAGGGGCGGTCTTTCAGATAGTTTTCTCGTCGAGATTCGGGGCTTAATCCTGGACCTGCCTGCGTCAGAAGTGACTTTCACCTGTTTTGGAAAAAACAAGAGAAACTTTGATAGAATATTTGTCAGTCTTATGCAAAGTATGATGCATGACAATGTGTATGAATGACATATGCATGAATTATGACTTTATGAGTAATGTATGAATGATAGATGTTGTGATATTTCAAAACATATCCATCTTGAAGAAGATGCGGATGGATGGAGACTTTGATTTCTCCGATGCTTTATCTGACCAAGTCTTGGGCCTAGATATTGTTGAGGAAGGTAGAGATTGAGAAACTCGTTGTTGGAGATCTCATACATAGACCCTGCTGGGGAGAGTCTGGGAGGAAGTCCACTGGGGATCTTGCATGTTGACCCTGTTGGGAAAAATTAGGAGGCGCTCTACTGGGGATTTTGAGTGTAGATCTCGCTGGAGAGTGTTTGATGGTTGCTGGGAGACCGGGTTGGGGCCCGTTGGAATCTCTGACTGGGGGATAGAAGAAGTAGATTTTCTCCGGTGTACTATCTGACCAAGTCTCGAGTCTGGATACCGCTGCTGGAGTAAAGGAGAATTGTTGAGAGATATCCGCTGGGGATAAACATCTTAGCTGGGGATGAAGTGTTATTGATGTAACATTGCTCGGTTGAGTGGAATCCTTTGCTCGTGGATTAACATATACTCACTGGGGAGGTTTGTTGTGAGCGATCTGCTTTGTGGGGATCATGCTCTGTGGGGGAATGTTTTTGGTGACCTTTGTTGTCATCTCAATTCCTGGAGCCTGTAGTAATTACTTTTGTTCGCTCACTTTTCGCATGTTTGTGATTAGATTCTTATTGTCAAATGCGTATAGTCATTCAAAACAACGTTGGACTTATTGCAAGCGACAATAGTGAAAATTGTAAAGAAAGAATCGCATTTATTTGGAAGGTGGCGTATGGCCAGTAGTTTATACACAAGAAAAGTAAAAGCTATGCGGAAACAATCTCGTTAAGTTCCAACTATGCTAGTACTCATATATTTCGACTATCTCATCTCCTTCTTTGCGAGAAAGTGAGTAGGTGATCTTCGCCATTTGAATCTTGAATCTTGATAGTAGTGCAGGCGGTGATCTGGAAGAGACATAGTCGTGCTTAAATCCCTAACTTTTGCCTAGACCGCCCTTCGGGTTTTCGGTCTGGGATACCCTTTTTGCCGCCTTTTGGTTTTCGACTTCGGGTGTACATGTTTTGTATATATCCTTAACTTTTGCCGAACCCTTTTGGTTCAGGGCCTTATTTTGCCTAGGCTAGTCGACCTGGGTCTCTTTTATGCGTAGTATTTTTGACTATGTCTGCGTTCACGGGTGTGGGAAGTCTTCACCATCCATGGTGCTAAGTATCATAGCTCATGAAAACTTGTCTTGACTACAAGCGGTCCCTCGTGGGTGGGAGTCCATTTGGATCACACAGTCTCAAGATACCTTTTCACGTCATAGTACCAAGGTTTCTCTTACGTATCAAGCTCATAACAATATCTTTGGTTCGTCGAACTTCTCAATGATGATCCGGGAGCCTCGTTGTCCCATCGACCTTGAACATAGATGACATAGTAGTGCGTTTGCCAACTGATTCTCCTCTCGTGGAATGTGATTGAAAGTGATCTCTTCAAAGTAGGGGATCAAACTCAGAACATGCTCTTGATATGGAATGAGATTCGGATGTTTTGTATCCCACTCGCCCTTAATCTGAATGATCACTAAAGCTGAGTCCCCATACACTTGCAAGAACTTGATTCTTAAGTCAATAGCAGCTTTGATACCCATGATGCACGCTTCGTACTCGGCCATGTTGTTCGTGCAACTGAAACATAATCTGGCGGTGAAAGGCGTGTGTCCGCCTGCAGGGGATGTAATGATGGCGCCAATGCCATTGCCAAGTGCGTTTGAGGCTCCATCAAAGACCATGGTCCATCGGGATCCTTGTTCAGGTCCTTCGTCCGGGTCTGGTTCTTCACAATCAGTAACTAGTAAAACATCTTCATCTGGAAACTCGAACTGCATAGACTGATAGTCATCTACGGCTTGATGAGCCAAATGATCGGCTACCACACTTCCTTTGATCGCTTTCTAAGAAGTGTATTGGATGTCATACTCGGTCGGGATCATTTGCCATCTTGCTATTCTTCGGAGAAGCTGGTTTCTCAAATATGTATTTTATCGGATCCATCTTGGAAATCAACAAGGTAGTGTGAGTCAACATATCTTGTCTTAGTCGTGACAGCCCAAAGCGTTGCAAGTTTTCTCAAGTGAGTATCTTGTTTCACAGTCGGTAAACTTTTTGCTAAGGTAGTATATTGCATGCTCTTTTCGACCAGACTCGTCATGTTGTCCCAACACACACCCCATCGAGTTCTCTAACACTGTCAAGTACTTGATAAGAGGTCTTCCATCGGCAGGCGGCATCAGGATAGGAGGATTTTGTAGGTACTCCTTGATTTTGTCGAAAGCGATCTGGAAATCATCGTTCCATTCCACTACTTGATCTTTCTTAAGTAACTTGAAGATTGGCTCACAAGTAGCAGTTAGGTGTGCAATGAATCTGACAATGTAATTCAATCGGCCCAAGAAACCTCTGACTTCCTTCTCGGTGCGGGGAGCTGGCATCTCTTGAATAGCTTTAACCTTAGCGGGGTCAACCTCAATACCTTTTCCACTGACAACAAATCCTAGGAGTTTTTCGGATCTGACTCCAAAAGTGCACTTGTTAGGATTAAGTCTTAGTGCATTCTTCAACTTTGTCAAGCAGTTTACGTAAATGATCAAGATGTTCTTCTTGATGCGTGATCGAGCTATCATGTCGTCGGCGTAGACCTCTATCTCGTGATGAATCATGTCATGAAATAATGTCACCATGCGCGATAAGTGGCGCTGCGTTCTTGATCAAGCGGCATAACCTTGTAAGAAAGTACCTGTGTAACAAAAGTAGTCTTCTCCATGTCTTGGAGCCATTTTGATTTGATTGTAGGAGAAACCATCCATGAAGGAAAACCTTATCTTTGGCGATGTTGTCAACGAACATCAATGTGAGGAAGGGAAAATCGTCTTTCGGACTCGCTTTGTTCGGATCTCGTAGTCCACACACATTTGTACCTTGCCATCCTTCTTAGTACAGGCACCACATTTGCAACCCATTGTGGATAGAAAGTGACTAGGAAGCCGGCGTTGACTGCTTCATAACTTGACTTTGATTTTCTCGACATCTCGGGACGCATCAACCTTACATTTCTTCAGGAGAAAACCCTCTTTTGTCGGCAATCGGTGTACCACAATATCAATGTCTAAACCGGCATGTCTTCATGACCAAGCAAAAACCTCAATATAGTCTCGTAGCATCTGAACCAACCTTTCTTTAACTGTTCTCAAGACCGCTCCTATCTTGATCTCTTTTCATCTTCGCTAGTACCCAAATTCACAACTTCAACTTGCTCTTCATGTGGTGTATAACTCGGTCTTCTTCTGTAGCGATCGACAAGTTTTCTGGCACTTCATCTTCCTCACTTTCGTCTTGGCTTGGTAGATCGGATTATCGAAGTCATATTTAGCAATAGCATATTTGTTATTAACGAGATTCGAGTGATTCTGCGGTGTATCACGTGGGTGTGTGTAAGAAACACATAGCTTTTTGAAGGGTGATAAAGTAAAGAAAGAAAACAAACAATTGAATGCAAAAGTCCAACGAATTTATTGAATGAAAACGCAAACAACAAATAATAACCCTCATAAGCGAGCCATGATGCCCGGGCAAGGCACTAGGCTTTAGAGTTTATTGTTGAAACATAAGAATCGAAAAGCAAAACAAAACAAAAGCAATTACTCGGCTAAAGGAGATTGGTATGGCGTCTTGACTTTCCAATTGTTGAGCCCATGATGCGGGTTGGGAAGATCCACTTCGATGTCGAAGCCGTTGTTGTCGTCTTATAGCATGGATTCCACTCGGCGATGCGGAAAGGAAGTTGGCGGCACGTTCGCGGCGTATCATCTTGACCTTTGATGGTGAAGCCTAAACCGGTCTTGTCGGATTTGAAAGGAAGATCGGGGCGACCCCAAATAATCTTGCCTTCTTCAACGGCTTGAGCATCTTTCGGTGAGGCCATCCTAGGCGGGACTTGTGTAACCTCGGAGTGGCGGGAGAGTCAGCAGGCGACTACGGGTATTGTTTCAAAAGCTTGAGAGTCTCGAAGAATTCTCCTTCCATCTCAAGGTATTGGAATGATGTAGATGATGACCATATACTCTTCTTCACCACATCTTGTAACAACTTTCCCTTTCACGGTACTTTAGCCCGATGTAGAGGTATGCCTGCCCATGTATCAGGGCGTCCAAGTAGGCAAGAGGCGGGACGGATGTCCATGACAAAGAAGGTGGAGTCAAAAGTGCGGGAACCGATTTTAGCAGGTGAGCTCTCAATCTTGTTAGCTTAGAACCATCAAAAGCTCTCACAATAATGTCCTGGGTCTCGAACCAACCCTTCGACATCAAGCCGATCAAAAGCGTCTTTGGTAGGATGTTCGAGGCGGAACCGGTATCAACAAAACATGAGATAATGTAATGCCCTTGCATTCAACAGAGTGTGCAAGGCTTTGTTGTGTTTCTTTCGGGAGTTAAATCGACATCGGAGAAGCCTAGGCCGTTGTTGGCCAGGCTAGCAATACAAACTTGGTCCGTGGTAGTGTCTTGCGATGCGTGAGCATTCTTGAAACTTCACCAAGGCATTAGCATGAGCCTCGAGCACAAGAGCGAGCGAGCATGGAGATTTTGAATGAGTCCTAAGCTGTTCCACAACATTGTAGTCACTCTTCTTGATGATCTTGAATTTCCTCCATTTCTTGTTTGGAGGTGTCTTGACAACTTCCTTTGGCACTTCTAGTTGAGCGGGATGAGTTCTTTCCCTCTAGCTTGGGAATGGGTTGAATGGGTGGAATCTTTGGAGTCATGATGTCTTTGGAGGAGAGATATCTAGAGAATACCCTTCCGGTTTTGGTCACCTTACTTGATCCGGTGATGTTGTCAATGTCAGGAATGGTAGCTTCCACTATAAGATCTTCAATGGTCGAGGGTCTTGCTTGCGCCATGATAGTAAACATCGACTCCATAATTCCAAGGATAGCCTTGTCGGAGGAATATGGCCTTGGAGAAGTAATGATGAGAGGTGCCACTCTAGGCACGAATCGCGAGAGGAAATCCTTATTGTGTTAACATCGGCATAGTCTTACGGAAATCGTCACCCCATCCGGTCGCTTTAACATCTTCAATAGGAATCTTGTAGCTTTCGGGCAGTGTACTTCACCATGTAATCATACCACTTGGCTGCCCAAGGTATCCCACAGATGTGCAGTTTCATTCGCATTGTCAATCTTCAACTTAGACATTTCTTCACCACTTGCGGGTGGTTTCGAAATAGTATCTCACGGTTATCCATCATGCGAACACGTCTTCTCAACCAAGCACACCATCAGTGCGGATGGGCACCGGCAATTCTCTGGGCATCTGGGTTGACAAGCTTGTAGCAAATTCTTCTTAACGATCATCGGAGGAATGGTCAAGTCATCTATGTTGAAAACATAAGTATCGTCACCAACATTGGAACTCTTGTCATGATTAGGCATAGGCGCATTAATCACATTGGTCTCAGCGGAGGATCAAACTCAATGCTTAGCTTCAATCATATCTTGAATCTTGTTCTTGAGCCCAACAATTGTCGATGTATGTCAGGCTATTGGAATGGTAAGCACTTAGCATTAGGATTGTATCTCGGAGGAAGTGTTGACATTCGAGGAGGATCCTCAAGGTCTCTGCTTTCAACATGTGTTGCAAGGCTTGCGACAATGGCATGTTGATCTTTGTATGCTTGTCTTCGTTGCGCGTTACGTTGTGCGTTGTCGAGGTTGTGTTGATGTAGGATTGGAGATCCTGCCCCCCAGATTAGTAGCGGTCGGTCTTGGCTCGGCTTTTCGACCATACACGGCATTGACTTCTTTCTTACCCCAAAGGATCTCTTGCGACATTTGAAGATGACTCTACATGAATCTTCCACTCTTGATACCGACTTCAATCGCTGCTTTGTCGAATCAGCTCGGTGAATCCGGTGAAGAGTTTCAATCGTTGATTGAAGAATGGACTGTCGGTGTTCCCATAAACATATCAACCAACTCCCTATTGGACAAGGGTGGTGAACTCGCGCTAAATCTCTCCACTTGAGCATACTCCTTGAACTTCTCGTCACGACCCATAGACATGCTTTGTAGTTGCATGCGGTGGGTGTCAATTCAACATTGTACTCATCATGCTAGAAAGCATCGACTAAGTCACTCCAAGTACGGATACGGTCGTTCTCTGGTGATAATACCACTCCAATTGAGTTCGGACAAACTCTCTTGAAAATAGTGCATCCACAACTTTACATCATCGGTGTGGAGATTGATCTTACGGACATAAGACTTCAAATGCAGCTTAGGGAAAGACATGCCGTCATATTTGGCAAAAGTTGGAACTTTGAATTTGGGAGGAATCACAACACCAGGGACAAGACTCAGATCATCAAAATTCAACCCGGACATCTTGAGTTTTCCACGACATTCGACGGTCTTCAAGTTGCTTGTACTTGTCATCTTCATCGAGTATTGGCCATCATCATAGTTCTTCTCAAGCTCGGTGGCCTTCACCATCACCCTTGTTACTTTGCTCATCCTCCTTCTTGACACTTCCTTCAGAGAGCTCAATTCGACTAACCACTCTAGGACCTCCTTTGTAGCGTCGCCCATGTTGAGAAGACCAACAACCTTCTTCTTCTGTTGATGAGCTTCTTGGATCTTCTTGGCCTTTGACCAAGTGGTAAACATCTGTTGGCCGAGCATTCGAGCTTGAAGATCTTTGGTGTTCAAGAGCCATTTATGCTAAAATAAATAGCGAGCAAATGAGAAAACCAATCTTCAATGTACCTGTGATGCAATGTTATGCTATGATATGCAATGTTTATGCGAATGCAATGCAATGTTTTCAAGGACCTTAGAGATTTAAATTTGTTAAACAAGCAATGAACAAACATTTATTAGTACTTTTTTTATTATTCTTTTTCTTTTTAAGTACAAAAGACAGTCCAAGACAAGAACAACAGAAAACATAAAAATTCGAAAGCTCTAAGTCTCCCATGGGTGCTTCCTCTTGGTGCCGATGTAGGCGTTGATGTTTCGCTCCTCGTGAAGTAGCTTTGTCAACCCTAGCACTTTTTTCTCACTTGCATAACACTGAGCTTCAAAGGTATCCCTCTCTTCTTTAATTTGAATCGGGATCTCTTCAAGTCTTCAAAATCGGTAGGCATGTCGGGATGGAGAACATTATAAGTCGTCACCTATAGAGGTTCCATAATTCTTGGTAGAGCAGTGAATGGCATCATGAGGTTTTGAGCTCGAGCTCGCACCCATTTGAGTAAGACTCCCAAGGAATGGAGTTACGGTGCCCCAAAGTCTTGGTATCGTCTTCTTTACCATGCCCCAGCGTGTATGAACCTTTCGGTAATTTTGGAGATCGTGATTGTAGTTGAACACAATATCTTGGAGAAGCATATCATGCGGACCATCTCTTGAGCAAAACCAAACGACGTAGAGCTAGAAGGGTTGTAAGTAATACCTCCCTTATACCAAGTAGTGGTACATTAGAATTCTCCACAACGCTCAATGAAGGTGAAATCCTTTTGAGAGAAAAGATTCCAACGGATATCGAATGAGAGAGTGACATTAACCTTTGAGACCATCTCATCCTTTGTTCATTCTTCAAAGCGATGGAGGAAGGTGCGAAATAAACCACCTAGAAAGTAGCGGTATAAACACATGAGAGTTCCTTGTCTTTTGATGAATGCAGTGTGGAGAGAATGTAGGATATCTCCAAGTAAAGTAGGCAGGATTGCGGGTAAGGAACAACTTGATGGCGTTGACATCTATGAATTGATCGAGTTAGGAAAGAACCAAACCATAAATTAGCAAGGCCACAATATCTTCAAATGCATGGAAACTCATAACTTTGAGGAATTCTCGGGCTTTCTTAATTAAGAACTTGGAAAGTAAACCCTTAACTCCACTACGGTTTCCCAATTGGCTTCAATGTCGGCGCTTTAGGTGTAATCTTGATCGATGTCTTCGTACCTAGGAACCTTTTCTAAACCGGTGAATGGAATTTGGTCAAGAATAGGTACCCCAAGTAGCTTAGAGAACTCTTCAAGGTAGGAACCAGCGATAATCTGGAATGTAAAGCAATGGTGTTTGGATCGAAGAACTGAAATAGGACATGCATCATATCTTCTTCAAAACGGAGATAACCAAATCAAGTAGATAACCATGTCTTTTGATGAACGAGCATGGTCGGAATTTACGAAACCAATTCTTTGGTGAGAAGGTATACCCATGAAGTTGATTCGGATAGTCTTTCTAGAAGCCATAATACCCTACAAAGCAGAGCAAAGATAAATCCTAGGTCCTTGAAATAGTTAGAAATGATATGCAATGCAAATGATGTCATGATGTCATGTTTGCACACACAAACAATTCACACAATGAGCCTAGGGTTAAGGCTTGCATGAGGTATATGTGATTACCCCACCAAAAGTTTGAGTTGGTTCATCTGTCCTATAATAGTAAGGGTTATAGGAATCTCATATCATTGATCTTTCTCGTGGCGCTTATTTCAATACGACTACCAAGTGGTCGACGAAAATATCCCAAAAGTCGATCTTAATGAGTAGCATCGGTATCAACCAACCTTAGTCGCACCAAAGTCGGCCATCTCACTACCTTCTAATGGCCAAGATGGGTCAATTAAGGTTCTAAAAGTTTAGTTAGCGCTTGATGACACCACAGAAGCCAAATACTATCCTCAACTTGGGAATGAAGAGTATCGGGACGTCCAAAGTGTCACGCTAACGTAGCCATCATGTTGACCGTTTTGATATCGTCTAGCAGTCGCGACGATTTATTGCTACTTACCTAAAAACCGGATCCGGTGTAGGATCCCCAACAATATATTACCCAAGCAACCCTTAAAGATAAAACAAGCAAGTCAAACAAAAAGCAATAAAGGTGATCTAGAAATCCTAAGGTATTCTCTCTTTAGGGTGTCCCAGTCGCCGATTACGTGATACGGTGAACCGACTTTTTAGTTTTTGTATCGCAAATATGCGGATAGCAAGAGTCGCCACCGACTTTTATTTTATCCAATTAAGGGAAGGTAAAAGTACGAAAAAGACCTTCGTTAGATTCGAGTAAGGAGAAGGTTATGAAAAGGGAAGGTATTAGCACCCTTTCCATCCGTAGTTATCTCGGGCTCTTAGTTGCTCTTAGATCACTTTAAAAATTGCTTTCTGTGTGTTTGACAAAAATGTTTTGAAAAGGCATTTCGCTTTGACTTTGTAATGATTCATGTAGGAATGTATACAAAGTGTTCGGAAATGTTTCGTTTTGAAAAGAGTTTGAACTTTGACAAAAGTGTGTTGTGTGAAAAGTATTTTGATAGAGCAAGCAACTAAAAGTCTTATTACCTACTCAGAATTGGTCGTTTTTTGTGTTACTTTTCGTTCCTTTAGAATAGCGCTAGCCATACCATTAGTTGGTAGGTAACTCCATTCGTTGGATGTAAGCGGGACATTCGAAGGGACATCGGATGGTCATAGAAAGCAACTTGTAGGAAGTATCCTAGCACATTCGAAGGGACTATCATCATTTTTCGTAGGCGACAATCGAGGGGTCAAGATCATGTATTCGGAGGCGACATCGTGGGTCTTATGATCTTTGTATCGAAGGGACTATGATGATTTGTTTGAAGGCAACGGTGCTAGAATACCTCTACGTTCGAGAGACATGACCATGTGAATTCGTAAAGGCAACGAGAGAGAATTACCCTAAGGGGTGCATGTGTGAAGAAGTGTGTCAATTTCAGATATTTTATCTTCGAAAATTAGTGGGCTATGTTGATTTTAGTCTTGCCATACACGCCTAATTACTAGCAATTTATAGGGTGCAGAAATTAAAGTGCGGAATGTAAAGATGCGGAAAGGTAAATGTCCTACGCTATTACATGGCTTTGGGGCAGATACATAATTTAAACTTGCGGAAAATAAAAACCTAATTTAAACTATTACATCCCATGAACAGTTACATTATTGGAAAAATGAAAACGGTAAAAGAAAACGTCTGAAACGGAACAACCTGTAAAAGAATGAGAAATCGGAAAATACGAGATGAATTGAATAAGAGAAAAAATGTTAGAAAAATGCAAATTTTTGAATGAAAAAATATGACATGCTGGAAATAATATAAATATGCTAAAATAATTTTTTGGGATTTTTTGAATGCAATTTAATAATTAAAAACTAATTAAATGTGATTTAAATGCAAAATTATCAATAAAAATAAATATGCATGCAAAATTGTATTTTTTAATTTTATAAATTAAATAAAGATTTTCAGGAAATAAATGCAAAAAGACAAAAATATTTGGGTGATTTTTTAATGCATAAATAAAATTATGAAAAGAAATTAAAATGATGCAAAATATTAAATAAAATAGAAAAAATATGAAAAGTTTGTAAACTTTGTAAAAATACTCTTGCCATGGCCAAGGATCGAACTGGAGACCTTGCTCTCATATCCCCACGCCTTTGCCATCCGAGGCAGTGCGCAGCGTGTCTTGAATCGGAGCGAGTGGAATGTGAACATGTGGCGTCTGGTTGCCTCGTCTCCACGCCAATCTTCATTGTCCCCAATTTGAATTTTTAAAAGCTCGGTCGGCCTTCTTCGACGCTATAGCAAAATCAAAAACCCAGCATACATAATATAAATGAATTCTAAAGACATGGTTCGGTTCCTGAGATCATTCCGAACGCATTGGTATAGGTCTTATGGTCCAATTTTTCCATTTAAGCAAAGCCCTAAACCGAGCTCAGAAACCCTAGCTATGGTATATCACGATTCAGGCCATGGAAATGTAATCAAAGTGCCCAGAATGCTTGCAAACTCATCACTAATCACAAAAACAAACACAAAACATGTTAATAATGCATGAATAATAGAATACGATTTTGGATTTTCAAGAACAAACCAAACTCGGATTTTTCGATTGGATGGATTTGAGCAAAGTGAGGTGGATCGACTCGAGGTATCAAGGAATGTGTTGGACACCTCAAAATCGATTGAAAACGACTGGAAATAGGATTGCACCTTGCTTGTTTGCCACGGTTTTTTTGAGTTGCAACAAGGGTTCTTGAGCCAATTTTTCTACCCTAATTCGTGTGGTATGTATCATGTATATATAGTAGAAGGATTCAGAGCTGTTTTGGGAAAGAATTAATCAATGATCAATGCCAATCAAATTTGATTTTTGTACAAAATCAAATCTTCAATTTGATCAAATTTCAATCCAATCTTGCCATATCCATCAAATTTCGAAAATTGCTGGCTTTTAATGAGTTGCTTGGATCTCAAGGAAGAAATAAAAATCAAGTTTGCAATTAATTTTGATTTTATACTTTATTTTTAAATTTAATTTGTATTTAAATGAATAAATTCCAAATTAAATAGAAAAATAAAATAAAAATTCGTGGCATTGGGCTTGGATATTCCTAATGGTGTGAGGAATAAGTTTGGATGAAGAAAAAGTAGGCCCATTTGCAAAGTTTTTGATTTTTAGAAGCATCTCTCTTTGTGCACTCTTTCAAAATTGCCCAACTTGTGAATGATGTATATTGCTCAATTTTCCACATTTTTGAGTGTTCTTGGACTTTTTGGAAAGCTCTAAGAGTCCTCTAACCAACCGTTTTGGTCTCATCTCAATTGGAGTTTCCATGCTCAATATATCTTCAAAACAAAATGTTGACTTTTTATTGACTTTGAAAATGACCTGTAATGTTTTGAGCCATACCTCTCAAATGAAGCATTTTTTGAACATTCTTGTGAGACATGAAGTTGTAGAGAATTGAATTTCCTTCAAAACAAGAGGTGGTGGAAAATTTACGAGAAAGTATGAAGAAGTTATGATCGGTCAAAGTTCGATTGACTTTTCATCTAGAAACCCTAATTTAGAAAGTTTGACTTTTGAGCAAATCTTGAGTTTTCTTGATGAATCATGATCAACCCTTGATCAAATGATGAATGTTACTTCAAAATGAGGATGTTGACCAAAAATCATGAAGTTTGATGTATGTTGACCACAGTTGACTTTTGTCCAATCTGTTGATTTTCAACCATCGAGCAATTATGAGGAAACTTGACTTGTAAGGCTTGAAACTTGACATGGAGAATCTTTGAAGCATATGAGGAGGCATGAAGACCATTGGAGATGTTGGAAGTCCATCTTGACCTGAGAATCACCAAACCCTAGTTTGGGTTGATTGTCTAGGAGAGAGTTTGTCTGATCAACTCTTGAGGAATCCTTGAGTATGGATGTATGAAATATCTTGAGAAGATGGAGGGCAAATTTTGGGGTATGACAGATATACATAAGCATGGCTTGGATGACAAGCTAGCCATTCATCCCATTGTATGTCGCCTTGTTCTGAAGGAAAGAGAATTTGTTTTGGACATGACATTAAACATGGTGGCGCTAAAAACATACTCATGTCTTTGAAACAAAAAAGATGTTGAAACATGGCCATATCACTTTCTTAAAAATATGGAAGAGTTCACCCAGTTGGGCGGCATTAAACGAGAAAGAAATAAATAAAGGTCAAAGATTGAGCCACCAATAAATTTAGGTAGTGAATAAACTTTTGATTCGTTTTAGTTGTAACCTAACAATCTAACACTTTTTTTTGTATGTAGCGCACTACATAATATTATAAAACTAGGTAGTATGTTTGGGATATTTTTTGTATTTCAAATTCTCTTCTGCATGATTGTTGAAGTGGTAAAGCAGCAATCAAAAGTGAGTATTTTTAGTTTTATCATATCGTCTCTACATGGATTAGTGCGATCGAAAGAATGTCATTCAATAATTTCTGTAGTTATGAGCTTGGGTTAAAATGGGTTGGTTTGTGTAGAAAGGAAAAACTATTAACAAATAAATACATTCTTCAAGAAGAAGAAACTTATCGACGTGAATATAAACTACTCGTTACAAACTTACACCTATCGATCAGTTTCACTCAACCTACAATACTCATCAAAATCGTCAAGTATCTCTTGAGATGTACCATAATAAAGGTTATGTCTAACGCAAAGTTGAAGGCAGTCGTATTACTCGCATCGACGATCTCTCAGTGCAACACAAACCACATGGACGCATTATGCTCTAATACCCACAATGATTATTAGCTCAAATATATCTATAGAATCTAGAAACTAATATTTATCTATCCCTAATCAGAATTTGAAAGGTATATGTCTATAACAATACAAATCCAAACATAAAGCAAAAAGATTAATGCAGACATCAAGATTGATTTGTAAAGTAAGCTTTATACAACACCATGATCAATACATACACATATGTTCAAAGTAAATCTACAAATAAAACCCAACAAATATTGAAATACATAGAGAAGAAAATAAGAAAAACCAAACACCTCACTTATTGCCAGCTTCAATTAATGAGAAATATGGCTCCAGATCATGCAAATGCAAGCTCAATGATGTTTCTTAGCTTCACTCTACCAAAAAATGAAGTTGATGGTGTTGGGACTCAAAATACCCAATCTATAACCTAAAAGGTGTTTTTTTGCCCTATGTAATAAGTTTCAAAGTCGCATGGCACACTTAGCCTGCACAGAGTGCACTTAGCGCGCTCTCTATTGTTCCAAAAAAACAATTGTTGTTTTCGCCATAACTTGAGAACCGTGACTCGGATTTACGCATGGTTGGAAGCGTTGGAAAGCTTATTCAATTCTCTATTTAACAATAACTAAATACCATGATTTTATGACTATTTGAAATATGAGAAAAGCTTATTCTTTGCTTTGTGCTTTTTTGTCCAAAGTTCCCTGTCCTCTTGGAGTCGACTCCTAGGCAGCATGGGTCGACTCCCTATGCTAATATAATGACTCCCACTGACTTTAAATGTCCAAAACTAAAATTTTGCTAACGTGTTTTTTTATGTTATTATTTAATACACACACATATATACAAAGAAACTCATACACCATTTCAAATTTATTGAAACCAAAAACATAAAAGATTTTTTCCTCATCTTCATCCTTTATCATTTCATACATACAACAACTACACATAATCATTTTTATTGTATGATCTAGAGATAGTGCATGTTCATACACGTGTGATAAGGTTCAATTAGGATAGTTTTAATCAATTGGGTTAGATATTATTTGGGGGTTTCAAGATAAATCCAATTGGAGTTTTCTTCCAAGATCAAGGTTGATTTGGGAGTTTTTCACAAGATTTTGCAAACTAGGTTCAACAGAGTGAAAGGTTTGAAGAACGAAGTTTCTATCAAAGGAGTAACAATAACCGAATAATCAATTTGGTAATCTTGAATCACAATATTTTGCAATTTAGATTCAACCGAGTGAAAGCTTTGAAGAATGAAGTTTTTATTAAGTTGATGGTGTTGTTGTACCTAAATCTAAATCACAATGGAACGAGGATGATGAGAAATTAAGTTCGTATGATTGGAAAGCAAGGAATGTTCTCATATCCTCTTTAGGAGTTGATGAATATTATTGTGCTTCCCATTGCATAACCACTAAAGTTATGTGGGACTTATTACAAGTTTCCCATGAGGGCAAAAATAAGGTCTACCAAGATAGAATCAATACTTTGAACCAAGAGTTTTAACTCTTTCATATGAAGCATGGTGAAACCATTATCAATATGCAAAAGGGTTCACTCATCTTCTTGATCGTTTAAATGCACTTGGTAAGCCCATTTTACAATGAAATTGCTAATAACAAATTTTTGACATGTCTTAATAGGGAATGTCAACCGAAGTTTACCTTAATCAAGGAAGCTAATGATCTATTAACCTTGGATATTACTATTTTGTTTTGCAATATTAAAGGACACGAGCAAGAGCTCATTTGCTCAGAGAAGCATGAGAAGAAGATTAAGAAAGATATGTGTTCATTCTCTATTTTTTGTATTGGCATTATGTTTGGTAAAACTAACTTATTTTAGACATGTTGAATGAAGATGTTCTATAAAGTTGATTGCAACATGTCGAATACAATGTCCTATAAAGGTTCATTCAACATTGTGTTTTGTACATATAGATTATTGGATATGTTAGTTTGTTTCAGGTACATAATATTCTGTGAATATTATGCAATCTTATGTAGCGCACATGTTAAATATTGAAAAATATTCAAGTTGTTTTTATGGAGATTTGTTAGTTTTCAATTATAGAGATAATTGGCGAAATTAAGGAATAATTGTTCTATATTTGTGGAGATGATTCTGTAGTGCCTGTGTGATATACAACTGACGATGTGAAGCCAAAATCTTATTATAGAAGACTATAAATAGAAGGCTTATACCCTAGAATCATGTATAACTTACCGTGTGTTTATTATGGTTTATGTGCTTAATTGTGAGCCTCTCGATTATCATGTTGATTAAAGCGTTGGACTATCTTTTGTGTTGTAAGTTCTGTCAATCATTACAAAGCTTTTAAGCAATGAATGATTGTGTGTCTTTCAAGCGTAACTTTTATGATTTTCTAAGTGTTTAGAATTGTTCGATCACTAGCTATGATTGGAAGAGATTTGAAAATGGTCTCATACCTAGGGGAATCTAGGTAGAATTTAATCAAGGTTAGTGATTAAGTGAGAAGTTGTAACCAAAATGGGTTAACAATCTTATGTGTTATTTACTTTTTTGCATTATGAAAATCATTTATCTTGTTCATTGTGTGATTATTCAGAGAAATCTATCTCAACATCTTTTAGGACATATGTGATATGAATACTAGAATTTCAATTGGTATCAGTGCAATCATCTTTCTCTGGGTGTGATTCAAGGAAGATACTTTTTGGTATGATGTACAAAGAATGAGGATTTATGAACATACTGTATGTTCTTTATGGCACTAATTACGACTATTAGAAGGTGCGTACGGTGGCTTTTATCAAATCCGTGAACAACGAGGCTTAGAAGGTTGTGGTTAAAGGGTGGGATCGACCCATGGTTGTAGATCCTGATGGGAAAGCTACTAATGTTGTGAAACCTGAAGAAGACTGGGACGATAAGGATGAAAAATCATCAGAAGGGAACTCCAAAGCATTGAGTTCCCTATTCAGTTGAGTACACAAGAATATCTTCAGGCTAATCTATAATTGCACCATTGCCAAGGAAGCATGGAAGATCTTAAAGATTGATCATGAAGGAACCTCCAAGGTGAAGATGTCAAGACTTCAATTTCTTACCACTCAATTTGATAACTTGAGAATGAAGGAAGATAAAATAATTAACGACTTTCATATGAATGTAATTGAAATAGCCAATGCCTCGGGTGCCCTAAGAGAGAAGATGTTAGAAGCCAAGCTTTGAGAAAGATCCTCAGATCTCTTCCAAAGAGGTTTGACATAAAGGTGACTACCATTGAAGAAGCTCAAGATATAAAAAAAAACTTGAAAGTTGAAGAGCTTATTGGATACTTACAAACCTTTAAGTTAGGGATTGGTGAAAAATAAGAAAATAAAAAGGGCATAGCCTTTGTCTCTAATACTGAGAAGTGGAAAGAAGAGTGTGAGATGGATACAGAGGAAGGAATCTCCACCGCTATTATGTTGCTTGGAAAAAATTCGACAAAGTGTTGAAAAATATTGACTAGAAATCAATGTCAAATGTCAGGAACAAGTCATTCGATAAGTCATCTAACATCAACAAAAATAAGAATCTCAGTGGAAGAGACAAAACTACTAATAAATCCAGTCAAGAGGGAGTTCAGTGCTATGAATGTGAAGTTTTTGGTCACTTTAGAACTGAGTGTCCCACTTTTCTTGAGAAGCAGAAGAGATGTATGTCTGCATCTTGGTCAAAATATAACTCTGACAGTGATAGTGTAGAGGAATATGCCCAACAAGTATCTGCCATGTATGGAGTTTGTGATTCAGATAGTGAAACAATTATTGGAGATCTGAATATGTAAGACCTTGTTAATTTTTTACAAGGAGACATGTCTTGAAATTCAAGACAAGGTTCAGCTAACAAATAGGAAAGAAAACATTATTTCTCAACGGGAGGCCGAAAAAGAAGTGCAATTGTCTATTATCTCGAGTCTGGAAGCTGAGAAAGAAGAGCATCTATGTGTTATCGTCGGTTTAAAGGATAGAGTTATTCTACTCAAATCCTAACTTGATAATATGACCAAGCTTGTGAGAATGCTTAACAAGAGTGCTTACACGATGGACAATATTATTAGGTCAGGAAAGACAATTGGAAATGTTCAAGGGTTGGCTATGTCAATCAATCTATAAAGAACAGAGGAAAAAGGACTGAAGTGAAGTTTGTCCGTCCAGAAAAATAATTGGAACGAGAGATGTCAGACAAAACTTTTCAACATCAGCATATACCATAGAGAAACCCCTCAGAAAATAATGCCTCTACAACTCCAGATGAGATAACTAATTCTGATTGGGAAGAATGCTCTTAAGATTAAGGATCCTGGTTATGACAATCTAGTTATGAAGAATGGATGAGAAAGGCCGACTGTAAAGTATACTCCCTCAAAGAAGAAAAAAGAGTTGAGGATGTCAAACAATGTGTCTCAACATAAATAGAGATATCAGAGGAATTATAATGGAGGTAGGGGTCAACAGCAGAGATGCCATTTTGTGGAAAAATTGGTCATGTAAAGTTCTCATCCTACAAATTGTATGGTTATCATCTACCTGATTAACAACATAAAAGAAAGATGGACAAGGATAGAGTAAGATCTAATAAGGTTTCCAAGAATAATGATGGTGGACCCCATAGTTCACACTCCTCCTAGAGATTCTACAAGAGAAGATTGGTTTTTTGATAGTGGTTGTTCTAGACACATGACTGGTGTCAAGAATTTTCTTGCAAATGTGTTGTACCCCAAAATTTACCCTCACAATTTTGAGGTTTCTGGATTATAATTTCATTATCGTAAACATACATGTATACACATGCATAACATTTATCATATGGTTACTAGGTTCCAAGTACCTTAATTTATGGAAGAAACTGTGTGTCTCGGCTATCTTAGATCATTTTGAGCCAAAAATCGATATTTATCGGTTCGTATGGTTATCGTAAGATTTTTTGGTCAGTGAAGCAACTCGATTTTCAAAAATCATTTTAATTTCGAAAACTAATGAAATTGCCACCTAATTTTATTTGTTCCAAAGGAACGGGAAAATATAGATAAAACCCCACAAATGCGGATAAGGCGGTCTACGACCAAAAATATGGAATCGGGAGTCGGTTATGTAAGAGGAAGGTATTAGCACCTCTTACATCCATCGTACTCGATGGGACCCGTTTAGTTTTAAGTGTGTGTCTATATTCGCTAATCTCTAAGTTATAATCGAAAAAGAAACGAAATTTGTTTATTATTATTTTGAGTTTGGCACGGTTTTAGAACCGTGTGCCTACGTATTCCCTTGTGCAATGGAAAAGTCAAAACTTCGTAGTTCCTCTTAAAAAAGGTTTTAATTGGTTGTATTGATTTTATAAGAAAAATCGTGCGTTTAGACATTTCAAATGCTTTGAACTAGGACTTGTTTTGTTTGTTTGAAAAGCTTAAGTCCTCGTTCTTGTTTGAAACGACTATTGCACACTCTTTGTCAGAAAAGAGTTTGATGATCGCATATGAGCGATAAAAGAGTTTGAATGAGTTATTTTATTTTTATGCGGGAGACAAGTATTGGATCATAAGCGTTCAACGGCTAACGCCCCAATTACTCGGATGAGTGGACAGAAACATCCTAATCATCTTTTTCTACCCAAAAGTTTTGTTAAGAAAAGGTGAGGTGAAACATGGTTCACGTTAATTAAATTCAATTAAGACACCAAACATACGGTCGAGGGTCGATACTGGACTGACTACCATATGCTTGGGAGGAGGGAGAAATAGAATATTTATTTATGAAAGTATTTTTGAAAAGAAACTCGACGTTGGATCGAGGTTTGGAATTTACGAAAGCATTCTGAGATACGTGCTGAGATGAAATGGAAGCGGGTTATGATTAATCAAGTATATGGACTTAATTAACCTCGTAAGGATAGGTTCTCCTATCCCCAACCATGAGACCCTGGTGCATGGAAAATTGGTATATAGACCAATGTTATTTTCGGGTTATGATTGATTAAAGCAACAAGGGCTTTAACCAACCTCGTGAGGATGGCCATGCCCATTCCCAACCATGAGACCCTTTAAGAAATTGGCATATGAGCCAATCGAAACAGAATCGGATTAATTTTAACATTTTAGTGTATGAAGTGTACAATAGTGAATAAATACTGAATGAGCAAATAAACAGACAAATATCACACAATACAATCGGAAATTTAAATTATTATTAGAAATGATTTTTTCTGTTTGATGAAAAATCAACTAATAGTTTAATCGATAAATCATCAAATAAAAACTATCAGAACCAACTATTATTTAGTACATCGCAACAAATATTATTCGCATAAAAATAAAGTAATTGAAGAGATAAAAGTTTAGAATTAGCCTGTATTGCAATGATTCCGAGAGGTACGAAAAAGAAATCCATCTGATCCTTCTACGACTGGTCCGCAAGACTTCAACGGGTGCTGGCGAACTGGATGCGACGGATCCCATTCCAAAATACTCCAACGGCCAAAATGATGTATTATTGTATTTACCAAATATTTAAACGTATTTATCTTTTGTATATATATATATATATATATATATATATATATATTTAAAAAAACAATTAAATAATTATTAAAAAAAAGAGGAAAAGAAATAAAATAAAAGAAATTAAAAGGAAACAAGGTGGTGACACTTGCCACCCCACTTGTCACCACCAGACCTAGACACCAAAACAATAAAAAAAATAATTAACTTAACTAAATAAATAACAAAAACAAATTAACATTAAATTATATTAAAAAAACAAAATGGGATCAGACTTGTTTTCTCTCTTATTCGTATCGTTCATCTTCTTACCCAGAAATCCCATCCTCACATGGATCCGCCGCTCTCTCTTGTTCCTCAATGGTCTCTCGTCATTCTCTCGTCGTTCCCTCATTGTCTCTCATCGGAACACAAAAGGGCCGCGCCGAAAATCGCCTCATGGCGGTTCCGGCGGCGGCATGGCCCATAACCCCCATATTTCTGTGTTTTTGCATGTTTCACTCTTCCTACTTTGATGTTTATGTTGATTTTTGCAGATAAATTACAGATTGTGGGCGAAATCCAAAGGGAGTTTTTGAAACCCTAAGCCTCTGACGCGATTCCGGCCACGGTGAGGATACCTGAGCCTTATATATGTGTCAATGATGGAGGATTGCTTCAGTGCTTGTTTCGGGTGAGACCGTTCTAACCCTCTTCTTTCTTTCTCTGTTCAGAATGATGTTTCTGAAAAAACCTAAACTCTGAAGGTATCCTGGGGAAAATGATGATTGGTTTGCTTTGTTTTCTGTTGGCTTCGAACTGTTTTGACAGATACTACACTTGCTTTGCTTTTTCTGGTTTGTGAATGGAACAGATACTAGGCTCGGCTTTTTTTCTGGTTTAGAATAGATATCATTTTGTTTTGTTTTCTGGTTGGTATCTTTGCTGGTTGTTTGAGGGTTGTAATTTCTGGTTTGGAAGTTTGGTTCTTGCTGGTGTGTGAGGGTTCTAATTTTCTGATTTTTCAGTTTTGTTCTTCCTGGTATATGAGGGTTGTAATTTGGAACTGATAGTATTTGTTTTTCTGGGGTTTCAAAACTATGTAGAACAGATACTTGTGGTCTTGGCTATATCTTCTTTTGGCAGATGTTATCCTTGTCTCTATCTCTCTTTTGGAACTGTCTTAACAGATATTACACTTGATCCCCTTTCCTTTTTTCTGCTTGATATCTCTTAAGAACAGATACTTGCTTGTCTTGGTCAACCACATCCCTTCTGCCCTGGGATTTTCATCAGTAATGCTGGCTTTTACTCTTTTCACCTTAAGTGAAAAACATCCTTGGAACCAACTTTTTTCCCTTTCTATGATAATGCTGCTGTTGTATTTTGCTTGCACCATTTGGTTTACTTTTTTGGGCTCTGCTATGCCTTCTGCTACTGCTGGTGCTGATAACCACATTCTTGTCTCTATTGATGCCCTGTTGCCTTTGTTTATAGTGCTGCCTGTTGCCTTTGACTTGTTGGATTAACTTGTTGGGATTATTTGGACTGTTGGATTAAATTGAGATTTCTTGAACTGTTGGGTTCTTGAACTGTTGGATTAAATTATAACTATGACGAATAACTGAGTTTAGGCCTTGTTTGTGAACCGAATTAACTCATGATTTGCAAATAGGCTCACTTTTTAACCGATGATTAATCTTGAACAAGATTATGAGGCTTAACAACCTTAAAAACCTGATTCCCGCCAGAAATACCTAATGATGAGTTCGAAAACGAAATAATTTTCTTGATTTATGTTGATGCTCAATTATAGTTACTAATCCTGTTTCTTTTGTGTTTTCATGTAACGATGTGATGAAGACGGAGACGGTAAAGGGGCAGCCCGGATGTGAAGAAAGGCTTGGAGGAAACAACAATGTGCTCGAACAAACCTTAGAAACTTATGGCATTAGAGCAGAATTAGGATATTTTTTGTATTTTTGTAGCTTTGTAACTTAAAATTGTAATTGAATTCCAATGAAATAATAATAAGAATTTCCTTTTCCAACATTGAACTTGTAATTCCCAGTTTGTGTATCTTGAGATGAATGAATACCAACTATTTGCATAGCATTTCGATCGAATGAAAATTCATACAAAAAGAACGGAATTAATCCTAGCCGGAGTACCTTTGCTTGAAATGAGTAACATCTAATATGAATTGAATAACTTCTAGTAACTATATTTTTTGCTAGCGAATTCAAACACCAAGAACGGCATCTTTCCCTCCATCGAATTTAAATTCACCCAGTAACAAAGAAAATCTTTTTTAAAATTTAACTTCTAAAAATAAATAATTATGTCTGAATTCAAATTCCAAAAAAGCAAATAACTCATTTTCGGACAAATAATTCCAAACAGTTCCTTTTGAACCAAAAATTTGAAACCGTTTGAAATCTCTTGAATTTTGGATTATTCTCAAATTGAATTGGTAACAAAATAAAAACCTTCCTTCGAAACTCAACACAGTTTTTTTTAATGAAAATTTCCCAGTAGGAACTCCTCTGAATCCACAATAAATGAACATCTATGCTTGAAACAATGAGGTAAAACAAAGGGGAAATTCTGGGGCGCGATAGTCAGAAATCTATTTTGGTTTAATTCCATGAGCTTTGGAATCATATCAGTTTATTCTCTAGTTTATCAGTTCAGATCGGAGGCCGTTTCGTCAAGAAAAAGAATTCATTTGCTTCCTTCTCAATAAAGTGAATTTTGGGTTTTTAGTGTGTTTCGGGCGCTCAGGAAGGTATATATCTCAGCTCGTCGGGTATTTTCTGATTATTTTTGACAGTCAAGTCCCTCTCATTATTTTCTACAACTTTAGTTCACGAGCCGGATGCAAATTATATAAAGAAGGTCCCCAAAGGAATTTATTTATCAAGTGGATTAAACTGAATTTTAGTGTTGTACCGTGCGCTGTTGCTGCGGTAAAGCGGCAAGAAAAGAGTTGGTATCATTTTTATCGGGTGATATATACCGGTTAGGTTATATCGTATCGTGTCCATAGAGATTGGTTATTGATTCGTCGTTTGACAATTCTACCGTTAATGAGTTTGAGATTAAAAGAAATGAAAATAAAAGACAAAAAGTAAATGAACAAAAAGTATAAAACATAGACAGCTTGTCTGGAACGCATGTAAACTACCCGTCACAGACTTCAATCTACCACCCATGTCATACTCGGCCTACGTTACTCGTCCGTGTCATCACATACCTCTCACAACCTTGGTTATTTCTAACCCAAATTGAGAATCCTCCTAAATCATCTCAATAGCCACGTTTAGCCTATCTCAACAACACAGAAGTCAATTGCGTCACCTCCATAACCATCTCTAGCATACTTCACCAACGCAAAGGCATTAAGTTCGGATACTCTATAGTGAATGTTAGATCTAAACCCATTTCTAGTATTCAGAAACTAACAGATAATCGTCCTAGGTAAGAATCTAAGAAATCTATCTCTAGCAAAGCTCAAACCCCTAACATAGAGTAAAAACCCAAGATAACTACAAACACAAATTCGTAAAACAAGCTTTATATAACACCAATGGCGATAAATATACATGAGTTATGAGTAGAAATACATATAAACCCAACAAAGAGAAATACACAAATAGGAGAAGAGATAAACCACAAATCTACACTGGTTGTCAAAGCCAATCGAAGAGCAATCCACCTCTAATCATCCATGAGCAAACCCTAATGTTGTTTTCTAAGCTAATCTAGACCAAAAAATGATGTTGATGGTGTTGGGACTCAAAAATACCCAACCCATAACCTAAAAATGTGTTTTTAGCCCCTTTTAAAGAATTCTGAAGTCGCAGGGCGCGCTAAGCGCGGTATTCGCGCTAAGCCCGGTCTGTGATGTTCCGGAAAAAAATCAGCATCTTGTTTTTGCCATATCTTGAGAACCGTAACTCAGAATTGCGCCCGATTTGAAGCGTTGGAAAGCTTATTAAATTTCATATCTAACCATGACAAAATATCAATCAAATTGATAATTTTTATTCTTTGAATTTGAGCTTTATTCGTTGATGAGTTGCCCAAATCGCGCATTTGAAACCGTGTCTTCGACACTTTATTACTCAATGCTCCAATTATGAATGAATACCTATAAAAGAGATGAAAAACTATCAAATGATACAATATTTACACAAAAACTCAATTATTCTATTATGTACACAAAAAACACAATAAAAACGTATTTACAACAAAAATTCGGGATTATTCAACTAAATATCAACAAAAGAACGGATAAGTGCCACAAAATGTATATACAAAATAACTACATTTTGGCACTTATCATGCGCTTAGTGCACTAAAAATTTCGTAATTCCTAGATGGAAAATCAAAACTGAGCGAGGCCGGTGTCTAAAATTCCGTATTGAAATACTCCAGCGAAAATTCCTTACCATTTAAGAGCACTTTGTTATTCTCCGGAGTTGTTTTCAAGCTGAACCGAACAATTTTCATCTGATACGCAAAGTTTGAAAAATCATATCTCGCTCGATTTTTATCAAAACGAGGTGGAACAGTGCCGAAAGTTCATAAACCTTGTTGGCTTCATTTGTCTCAAAGATACTCAAGTTCGAATTTTGATAAGAAGACCCTCGTTCGAGGTAATTTCTCTGAATTGCGCAAGTAAAATCCTGCATATGTCAGACGCCTGAAAACTGGGCTGAAATTTCAAAAATTTGTATCGCCTGGACCGTTCGCCTGATCGAGTTGAAATTTTGATTCTCCCAAGAAAAATCGCGTTCCGGACATTTTTTTTGTTTAGAGTGCGACTTCAAATTCTCGACGGGTCGGGCTGTTTTGGACTAATTACGAAAATTATTCGGATAATCACGATTTGGACTTAATTGTGGATCCAAGGCACTCTAAGACCCAAATTTTCACACTATAAATAAATTTTTTCCTTCACAATTCAAGGACACACAATCATTTTCTCAAATTTTATCTCAAATCACTCTCAATTCTCTCTAATTCTCTCTAAAACTCAAAGCCAAAACAAGAACAAAATTTGAAGCAAGCTCTTCCCTCTCTCTCAACTCTGATCTCCTCCCTCTCCCTCTCCCTTGCCGCCATCATTGACCGACCGGAAATTGGCCAGCCTTGCTGCCTCCGATCTCTCCTCCGCCTGCTCGCCACCGGAAACCGACTGGTTTCCTCCTACTCCAGCCTACCGCGCGTAATCCAGCCTCTCTCTCGGAGCTCCGACCGCTCCTACTCGTCTCTTTCTAGCCGGACCGTCTCCGGCCTCTTCCTCTTCATCGGACAGCTCAGTCGGACCTCTCGCTCACGCGGCCATCCCTCTCATGCGGCCAACCCTCTCTTCTACTCTCCTTGCTCGGTTCTTCTTCCTTCTTACTCAAGGAAGGCCTTCCAAGCCTATTTTCATCAATTTTCCCCAATTCTTCAAGGAATCAAGCTCTGATTTCTATTATTATCAACAATTCGACTCCGATTTAGATTTTTTTGAAGAGTACAAGGAATTCCTCTTCAATTTGACTCAAACTTCAAGTTCAAGTAAGTGATTAATTCAATAAACAGTTATTTTAAGTGATTTTTCACTTTTATCTTTTCTTAAAATTGAATAGTCGAATTGATTGCATTTTCCATGTGGATTCCGATTCTTGAAATTGTTTTTCTGAATTCTTTGATTTGATTCCGATTTTGTGATGTTAAAGTGTGTCGATGTGAAGGACACTTGTACATAACACACACATACACTTGTGTAATTGTTTTCCTTTGCATTTAGGCCACTAATTTGTGCATTTTGCATCATCTATCATATGCTCACGCATTAGAGAGCATATAGATTGATTAAATTGCATTAGAACATGTGAATTAAGCCATAATTTGTATTCTTACTTGTGTCGAAATGTAGTATTCATTGCATTTTGATTCTTAGGTGCATTTGCATTGTACATAATACATATACATGCATCTAAACTCACACTTAGGATATAAATTGCATCCTTATATGTTCATACATTTCCATATAGAATTATCAATTCAAGTTTATGTGTCGGTGTTTAATTTTTGTGACATTAATGTGTGTCAAAACCTCACTTTCACTCACATTTTCACATATATGATTTCACAACACCAACACACATCACATACTTGATTCTTATGAACATTAATACATGCTTTGCATGGAATTTAGATAAAATTTGCATTAAGTATGGATGATTTGCATATGATATCATATACACTTGCATTTCATCCATCATAATGTCATAAAATGTACATTAAAACATGTATTTTCATGCATTTTTACACACTTTTTGATCCGATTTCTAATCAAACTTGTATAATAAATTGTGTTTCATTTTGTTTTGGATTTTTGATTACATGTAGTGAATTAAAATCCGATTCATCTCAAATTTCAAAATCAAAACAAACTTGAATCGGAATTTAATTCAACACATGAATTTTGAGTTCCGTAAGAATTTTTAGCACTTTTGTACACCGACACTTACTTTTCCTTGAAAGTTCGAAGTAACGGTACACGTTCCCTATGTTTTGGCACATTCCTGAACCATTTTTGGAGGTTTCGGAACCAAATTTCAAGTGCAACATGTCAAAACGGAGTGGCTTCCCCGTCACTTTAAGGTCCAAAAAATGCCACTTCCACTCAGAATTAATTAAAATCGCTCACGTTTTTGAATCCGTTGACGCTTTTATAATCAACCATGTGATTTTTAGTCGATTCCGAGAAGTTGAACTTTTCGCTCCGATTTCGGAAAACCGCCTTCCCATTCCGATTTTTGTGATTTTATTTCACTTCTCATGTGTTTATACTAGATTATAATCATATTTGAATTTGGTTTTGCATTCGGTGCTTTATTTCTAGCACTTGCTTTGTTAATTTTGACATTTTATTTCATGTGCAAGGTACTTTGACCTCTTTTACATGAGATATGGACTTCTAGCATCCTTATTTTGCGCTTGCACACATGCGTGTGAATTCTATTATCTGTTTTCTTGAATTGACACCTTTTTGCAGGTTATCCGATCTTGAATGTGTGCGTACGCGCACTCTAATGCTTGTACTCGTATGAACGCGCATACTATTTGCATATTGTTTGGATTGACACCTTCTTGCAGGTTATCTGATTGCTTGAATATGCAGGAACGCGCATTCTATCACTTGTACACATACATGTACATTTTATTGTCTGGTTATTATGGGTTTCTTGCAGATTATCTGTTTGTTTGAATGCGTACGAGCGCGTATCCTATTGTCTTCTTGTTTGGTTTTACTCTATTCTTGCAGGTGCTTTTGTTTGAATGCGTACGAACACGCATTCTACCGCTTGTGCATATATTTGTGTACATTCTATTATTTGCTTGTTTGGTTTTACTTCATTCTTGCAGGTGCTTTTACTTGAATGCGTACGAACGCGCATTCTATCGCTTGTACACATACGTGTACTTTCTATTGTCTGCTTGTTGGGTTTTACTCCTTTCTTATAGGTGCTTTTGGTTTGAATGTGTACAAACACGCATTTTAAGACTTGTTTATGTATAAACGACATCCTATTGTCTGCTTGTTTGGTTTTACTCCTTTCTTGCAGGTGCCTTTATTTGAATGCGTACGAATATGCATTCTATCGCTTGTACACATACGTGTACATTCTATTATCTGCTTGTTGGGTTTTACTCCTTTCTTGCAGGTGTAGCTGTATCAATTGTGAACGCACAATTTGATACTAGTTTTGCATATGAACGCGCAATACTTTGTTTGCTTTGTCTGAATCATTATCTTTTGTAGGTTTATTATTTCGGATGCGTACGAACACGAACTCCGCATATGCTTTGATGCCTTTGTGCATTTCTCACCGGTTTACTCTTATTTCTTAGATGCAATACTTGAAGTTTTCTGGAGTATTTTTAGCTTGCAGTGCTCTACGGATTTGTTATATGTTTGGTATTAGCTATACCTTGTTTATTGCATTCTTTTACAGCTTTCCTAGGTATCATGAGAAGTAGGGGTTTACCGCTTTCTTTTCCATGATTAGGATAAGAGCGTTTGGCTCAAAGTCGTTGTTTAAAGACCTATAGCTAGGCATTCTGCAAATTGTGTGCTAATTGTGTTTGGTTTGTTTAAAATCCTCTTCCATGCATAGGGAGGTAATTCTCAGTAAGTGTTTACATTTGTGTTTGCATAGGTCAGAGTGGTTACGCAACACAGTGGAACCACCAAGCAAAGTCCCGCTTTGATACTTACTGATATATATGATGATGATGATATGATGGGCACGTGGAAAGGGTACGCAATCGACCCCCACACAGTTCTAGTCCGTGTTAGCTCAGCACATATGAATCGTGTTGCTTCCTTTATCGAGTTCAAAGCACTTGATTGCTTCATTCCTTTACATCCCTTGGTTTTACAACCAAGATGGATATAGGATACCTTTCCCTTAGGACCGCTCGGATAGGATAGCTCTTGAGCCTAGACATTAGGATATATATCCTTTACATGTCAACATAGGTAGAGATTCCCATTCATCCTCAACCTTAGGTCAAATATTTGTATGATAACATTAGGGCTAGTACTAGTTAGTCTCCCTTTTGTTTTTCTTGTTTCTTTTGCATCCCTGTATGTAATAAAACTAAAACTTGCTTTCTTTTTCTTTTGAAAACTAAAACACTTAATAATGGTTCAAAACTCCTTTCTTAAAGGTAAAAGCAACCAACCAATGCAAACTCTTTTTCTCCTACGAGCGCTTTCTTTTATGTTAAAACCTTTTTCATAAGTAAAAAACACAAAATCCACCAACACAAGTAAGCCGAACTACGCCGCTCTGACTTTCCCATTGCACAAGGGAATACATAGGGATCCTGTCACGGGGCTCAATAGAGCAAAACTTTGTAAAAAGTTTCTTCTTTTCCCAGTGGTTTCTTTATTTTCTCTTTCTTTCTCATGCATTATACCGATTAGGTGATAGATAGATATAACACAACCCTTAGCTAGAAAATAGAAGTGGATACCATAGAATACTACGGGCGTATGGGGTTTTAATCCCTTTCTTTCGCGTAACATACTCCCTTACCCAGATCTCTCGGTCGTAAGACCGTGATTTCTTCTCTTTCAAGTTTACTCGATGTTTTCCTTTCTCCTTCGCGAGATAAAAAACGTTTGAGTGTGACTCCATTGATATATCCTATTAGTTGATGTTCATCCAAGTGGTTTCATCTGGCGACTCCACTGGTGACAGTTGACCTATTGATGGTTCGTCCAGGAGTCGATCCTAGATTTTATTTTCTTGTCTATTGGGTATTTATATATTTACTCGCTTTATCGCACTATCCTTTGTATGTTTGCATTGCATTCTATGTACCATTTTACTACTTTCAAACATTGGTTGGTTGTTGTGTTGTGATCTGTTTCTGGATTGGGTGGGTGTTACAAGAGGTAAAAGGCCCGATACCCCGACCAGAGAGACATATAGGAACATATAGGACTAGAGTGGAACATGACGGTTACGGATGTAGATCTATTAGTGCATTCATGTCGTCCATGCTCAGGGGAGGTTACAAACAGGGTTCTATCGTTATCACATAGGTGTTACGATGGTAGTATTCCTGGGCGAACTTGATCCTAGAGTTACCTTGACCATACGCAAACCTTAGTTTTACCCGTGAGTGGGGCGGGATCATGATTATTACAGGTATCGTTGGTGACTGTTGGTAACTTGATACTAAAGGTGACTTGGTATTTTCTGTTGGTGACTATGGTTCTTATTTTGTGGTATTTTCTAGTCGTTACTGTGTCTGTGATCTCTGTTTTCTTCAACCAAATCAGAAACATCACAACAGTTTGAGCAATGTCATGGAAGTAGTAAACCCATGATCAATGCACTTTGCACTTTGCATCATACCATGTTTATTTTCCAAAAGAAATGTTAGAAAAATATGTTATTTATCTAACCCTGCATGTATATCATTTCCAGGACTTTATGTGATCATTATTAGCATCAGGATGGATAGTAACAACCAGACCAACACTGAGGTTCTTAATAAGTCTTCAGTGTATTCTTTCTGCTCATTTGACATTTCTGAAGTGAGATCCAAAGGCGCTCTTGTGGATGGACCAATCGAGAAGAATTTTCGAGATACTTATGGGAACATATTGTCTTTGCTGATGGAAGATTACGATTTCTTCGCCATGCAATCTCTGCTTCAGTTTTATGATAGTGATTTTAGATGTTTCACCTTTCAATATTATCAGTTAGCGCATACTCTTAAAGAGTACACCTTCCTCTTGGGTCTCAATATCACAAGCAGTATGCCTTTTGTTCGGGTTCCAGACATTCCTAATTATGAAGCCATCTCTAAAGCGCTTTATTAGCGCGTTAGTGATGTGAGAAATAATTGGATTCCTAAGGACCGCACGTGTGGACTTCTGTTGAGTTTTCTCTTGACTAAAGCCGATGACTTTGCTAAATATGGTAATTGGTTGAGCTTCAACGCTGTTTTGACTGCCATGATCTATGGCACAATGATCTTCCCTATTATTGAAAAGTTCATGGATCTTGCTGCCATATCCATATTCATGAACAACAACCTGGTTCCCACTATCTTGGCTGATACATATTTTTCTATACACTCTCGCCATGGCAAGAAAGGGTGTGTCATCTGTTGCATACCTTTGCTTTATCGGTGGTTCAATATGCACTTTCCAAAGAAGGGTGCATTTTTTGATCGTGCCAAGTCCATAAAATAGTCCAATCAGATCATTGCTCTCACATCCTATGATATAGTGTGGAACATAATGTCAAGCTGAGCCAAAATCATTTTCAATTGCGGAGAGTTCCCAAACATTCCTTTGATGAGAACTAAAAGGTGTATAAGCTATAATCCTATAGTAGCTCGTCATCAGTTGGGATATCTTTTGATAGAAGCGCCTACTGCTTGTTAGATAGCAGAAAGTATTTTCTTTGCAAAAGGCGAAGATCCAGTTATGCTAGACATAATTGTTGTTGCATGGTGCCTACTTCATAAAAGGGGCACGGTTTTATTCGATCAGAAAGAAAACTACGCATTTAATCCTTATGTAAGATGGTTTAAATATCGAGTCTCAAAGGTTTTGTTACCCTTTAAAAGGGAAACGCCATTGTATCCTCAGCCTGATGATATAATCGAAGGTTCTATACCAGATGTTGCCTCTTCTTCTTCATCGTTTGTTATTTCTATACCATGTTTTGTGCGTGCTGAGCTCTATAAACAGCTCCAATCATAGAATTTAGCTTTGAAGGCACAACTGCAAGCTCAAGCCATGAACTTAGCATTTGCCCTACAAGGCAAGAAAAAGTTATCTGTTGAGATTGACCAAAAGGATCAAGTTTTGAGCGCCTATGGCTTACTTGAGAAATCCAAGAGGGCTAGAAGTGGAAATTCCTCCTCTTCCGATCAGTTGTCCAAAGAGCTTGAGAAGACCCAAGAAAGATTGGAGAACCTGCAAGTCGCTAATGGGAAACTGAAAGCAAATTATGGCGAAGAGATTCGGGTCTTGAAGAAACAACTCCGCAAAGAAGAATCTGATGCCAAGGAGTCGCTCAGACAAAAGAAATAACTTGAAGCTAAAGTCCAGAGTCGACAAAAGTAGATGGTTATCCTTTCCAAGGAGGTAGAATGATTGAAAATTTAGTTTCAGACATCCAGAGACGATTTTTTACGGCAAAAATGCATTTTGAAGGCTGGAGAACTTATAATTTGAAGGTGGATTCATAATTTCAAGAGCTTTTCACGATTGAAGGTTAATTCATCCAAAATATATGTAATGACAACAATCATTATCATGTATTTCTTTAGTTCTATGAGTATCTATACCCCCTCAATGCTAGGGGAAGTCCCTTATTCACAATTGTAATGACTTTTAATTTTGCAATACCAATCTTGTTTTATCATAAATAATTTATTCTTATGATGATTAAAATGCTTTTTTCCGAACAAACTGAGTTTGATTTACGACTAAAAATTAGGCTGGACCGCCATTGTTAATGCTTTTCTTGAGAATCTTTTATAATATATATCACCTAGGATTAGGGATACTTTATAGAAACCGTGTTGTTCTTGATAAAATAATGCTTAATTTTATCCGTAATTCTCTATGGACATTAGGATTAGTTTGAATGATTAAATGTTTTCTCACTAAGGAATTAGGAGTAAACACCCATAAGAATAGGTAATTAATTACTTAAAATATGTTATTGCAATGCTAGTTTAGAGTTGTTACAAAATTGAATCATACTCTTTTTCTAGCATATTACTCATATATTTATAAACCACTCAATAACTTTGTTTATTTTATTCATAATTACTTTCATAATTTAGCAAATCAAATCCAAACATTAGTTTTTATTTAATTGAATTATAGTTCGCACTTTGTATTGGCACGCAGTTCTTGAGATCGACATTTGAGACTTTCCTCATTATTACTACATAGGAATAATAGTACACTTGCTATTTTACTAATCAAGTTTTTGGTGCCATTGTCGGGGACTTTCAAAATATAGAGTTTTAATTTTAGTTCAATTGAATTGTTGCTGCTCTATAACTAAAATTTAATTTCTGTTATTTTTATTTACTAATTTGTCTCTTATATTTGTATGCTAGAAGATCCCTCAATCGAATTTCCTTTTGAAGCAGAAATCAAAAGAACTTTTCGCGCAGGGCTTGGACAATCTAGATTAGTAATACTGGAATCCGAAGAAGACCAAATCTTCGTGCATTCAGATTCAGAGTCACAGAAAGAAGTAGAAGTTGTGGTTGAAGATCCACCTGCACCTGAGATACTTCTTGGTGATTATAGTAGAGTAAATATATTGGGTGGTAGGATGATAATAGTAAACCAACCAGTAAGTATGCCAAACTTTCATTTGCATTCGATAATAACTCAGCTAGAGAGGAAACCTTTCACTAGAAAGGTAAATGAAGATGTTCATAAACATCTACAAAGGTTTATGACTATGAGTACCACTTTAAAAATTGATGGACACACTGATGAAGAAAATAATTTGAGAATGTTTTAGCTTACCTTAGTTGAAGATGTCGAAGAGTGGTTTTATTCTCTCCCAGCTAGCAGTATCATTTCTTGGAAAGAGATGGAAACAACCTTCCTGAATGAGTATATTCCAACTTATGTGTTCTTGAGAAAAATATATGATATCCTGAATTTTAAGCAAAAAGAGGGTGAGTCCTTACAGGATGCTTATAAAATACTTAAAAGGATCCTAGTGGCTTGTCCTACATGTAATATGGATCAAAATGAACATATGTAGATATTTGTTAATGTTTTTAGAATAAAGACCAAACAGTTAATCGATACAGCAGCCGGTGGCTCAACTAATTTTTCAATACACACTGGTATTAAAAATATCATTGAGTCAATATTTGTAAGTGAGCATTTAGAGTTATATTATAGTGCGCAAGCAAGACTTGGGGATTTATTGATCTGCAGTTAGAAACCAATAAAATAAGGATAGAGGACACAATTGCTGTAGAAGTCGAAAAAAGACTTAAGGCAATGAATATAGGTACCCAACAGGTAGCTCAAATTCAACCTTCTCGGACAGTTAGTTGTGAAATTTATGGTGGACCTCATTTTAGTATATATTGTCTTGCAACTGCGTAACAAATTAAAGAGATAAACTACTTGAAGCAAAATAATCCTTATTTAAATACTTATAATCCAAGATGGAAGAATTATCCTAAGTTCTGATGGAATAATCAACAAGGGAATGTTCAAAAATAGGGACCAGGCCAATACCAGAATCAATTTCAACAACAACAACAACAACAAGCTTCTAAGAAAGTAGATTGGGAGATAGCTTGTGAAAAGATGACAACTCACAATATTCAATTTCAAGAAGAGACCCGTAATAATAAAAGGAACAACATAACTTCTATAAAAATCCTTGAGGTTCAGCTGGGTCAAATAACACAACAACGAGCCATAGCTCATGCACCAGGTGCCCTACCTAGTGCAACTGTAACAAATCCAAGAGAGCATAATAATGTGAGTGCTATTGTGACCTAAAGTGGTAAGTCGACTAAGAGAAAAAATGGTTATAAGTGGATTTGGAAATTAAGGACCATCAGGAGAAGTATGAGGAAGTTGTTATATCACCATTAGGTGAGAAGGAAAAGCAGAAAGATCCAAAACTGACCTTCAGACTTCCATATCCCCAAAGACCAAGGAAGAAGGGTCATAATGACAAAAAATTTGAGAAATTCTTGGAGATGTTTAAGAATCTTTAGATTAAAATTCCTTTTTTTAAGCTTTATAGAAAATGTCTATCTATACCAAATTCATGAATGACATCATCTCAAAGAAGTATACCACTAACACTGACCCTATACTATTAACTGAAAGATGTAGTGCTATTTTGCAGAGCATGAAGATACCAGTGAAGAAGAAAGACAGTGGTTCAATTACTATCCCTTGTACTATGGGAAATAGATCTTTTAAGAAGGCACTTATCGATTTGGGAGATAGTATTAGTCTTATGCCGCTATCGATTTATAAAAGGTTAATAATCAGTACAATGCAAGGCAATCGAATGACACTTTAGTTTGTTGATCATTCTGTTAAGAGACCTTAAGGTATAATAGACAATGTCTTGGTAAGGATCGACAAGTTTGTATTTCCTGTTTATTTTATAATTCTTGAAATTCTTGAGGATGAAGAAATTCCATTGATTTTGGGGAGACCATTTTTAGAGATTGGGATATGCATGCTAGATATTGGGAAAGACATTATGACCCTCATGGTTTTTGATTAAGAGCTAAAAATTGATGTCATAAATACTATGAAGTACAAATATGAGGTTAGTACAAGTAATAATGTTAAAGTGTTGGATACAATAATCACCTAGTCAGTTCAAGTCAAATATCCAAATTATCTTTAGAAAGAGTCCTCAGCTTATCAATTTGTGAAAGTGATGAAGATGGGGATGAGAAAGAATAGAAAGTTTTATCCATGATATGAAAGCATAGTCTCATTGGATTAGATCTAAACCACACCGGTGGGAAGATTTAAGACCGTCGTCTTCATAAGAAGAAAAGAATCGGAAAAGGGGAAAGGGTTGAAACAATAGCTTGAGATTCTCTAGTATGTTTTATTAGATACTTAATAAAATGCCTGACCATAATCAATTAAGGTCTGAAAGGTTTCCAAGAGTAAAAATCATACATATACTCAAGAAATACAAGGGTGTAATTTGATGGGATATTGAACACTTGAAGGGAATTAGCCCGATAATATGTATGCATAAAATACTGATGGAAGATGATCACAAGTTGATAGTTCAACCTCAAAGAAGACTTAATCCAGCAATGAAATAAGTGATTTGCAAAGAAGTGGAAAAGTTGTTGGATTCAGGTCTTATTTGTCCAATCTCTGATAGTTCATGGGTGAGTCTTGTGCAAGTTGTACAAAAAAAGGAGGAACTACCATGATCATGAATGAGAAAAATGATTTCGTTCCCACTAGAATAGTTACTGTGTGGAGAGTGTGCATTGATTATAGAAGACTAGACATTTCAACAATAAAATATCAATTTCCTTTACCATTCATTGATTAAATGTTGGAAAGCTTGACTGGTCATGGTCAGTATTGTTTCCTTGATGGATTAGATTGTAGTGGCCTCTGAAGATCAGTAGAAAACGGAGTTCACATGATCGTATAGTATCTTTTCTTACAAAAGAATATTGTTTGGATGGTGCATCACACCAGCTACCACTTTCAGAGGTGTATGACATACTTTTTTGCTAACATGCTTGAAAAGCATATGGAAGTATTTATGGATGTTTTTTCTGGGTTTGGCTCTTCTTTTGATAATTCACTACTGTAAAACACGCAAACAACAACGCCCAATTCACCATGGTTCTTCCTAACACCCTAGTGACATCTAAACCCAGACGCTTACATTTTTAAAATAAATATTGTTAGGATATAATAACGGTTGTTACCATAACCATGGTTATACAATAAAGCTTTCTTGGGTTCGAAGCTCAACTCCATCAAATAAAAGGGATGTCACTACGGTTGATTGACTCAACCATTGTTAGTTTGTTTAAATTTCCACTACGATTTAGGTGTTTAACCGTGATCAAAGGTTTTACTGGTAAATTAAAACAACATATTCCTCATTTCTTTCATAAGATGCCCTTGGCGAACAAGCGAACCAGAGGCGGCATCAGTACGCTATATCTTCTATATTCATTCTTGTTCATTTTAATTGCAAGTTTTCAACATCTTCATTCTTGTTCTCGTACTCATCTTTGAAGTACGATATTCTTCATCTTCAGTTTTCAATCCTTTTTCCTTCAATGTTGTATATTATTCTTATATACAGTTTGTTAGTTATTTTGTTTGCTCTCCCGAATATCTTTCTTGTGTTCAATGTTATATATTGTTCTTGGTACATATATTTGTTGTTTGTTAGCTGTTCTGTTGGATATAGAAGTGGAAAAAAATTATATTCATATGCTTAAGGTTTAGAGTTATATTTTTGTTATGAATACACTTTAGTTTTTGGTTTAGATTTTGGCGTGTCATTCACATTATTATTCATGTATAAATTTCATATGTTTTTATGGAACATAGTTGGACGAAAGCCGGTAGATTATGTTCGGTTTATGAGAGTGGAGTTCACGAATTCCTTGAATACACTGATAAAAATCTTTCCGACAATAATGGTATCTTTTATTGCCCTTGTGTTAAATGCGAGAATATCAGTAAAGTTACAAAGGATGAAATATTCCACCACCTATGTGTTGTTGATATATGTCAAAATTATATAATATGGACGTGATATGGTGTGGTGGATAAAGAAGGAAGTCGGGCGTCATAAAGTCAAAGAGTGGATAAAGATGAATATATGGATGATCGACTAAAGGATAAGTTCCGTGATGTTGGAGAATCTTATTTTAAGAGCACTCACATTTATGATACTTTATGTAGTGATAAAGACACCTATTTATATAAGGGAAACACAAGTTTTACCCAATTGTCTCCATTGTTAAAGTTATTTAATCTAAAGGCAAAAAATGGATGGTCGAATAAACTTTTCTCGCATTTACTTGATATGGTAAAGTAAATGTTACCAGAAGATAACAAGTTGTCGGATCATTGCTATGATGCCAAAAATATATTGTGTCCAATGGGTTTAGATTATATCAAAATACATGCATGCCCTAACGATTTTATATTATATAGGAAATAGTACAAAGACTTGAATCAATGTCTGAAATCTGGTGTGCCGTGTTACAAGCCGAATGCCAACAATGGTGATGACAATGACTAGGAAAATGTTAGTAGATATAATTATTCTTCTAAAGTGTTATGGTACTTACCAATAATTTCATGATTTAAGTTACTTTTTGCTAATTCAACTTACTCAAAGAATATGAGATTACATGTAGATGAAAGGAAACATGATGGAAACATTAACCATGTAGATGGCTCGTTGCAATGAAATAAAATTGATTCGTTGTTTCTAGATTTTGGAATTGATCCAATAAACCTTACGCTTGGGCTTGCCACTCATGAAATGAGACCCTTTGGTAATCTTAACACTAATCATTCTTGGTGGCATGTTCTTCTCACTATTTACAACCTATCTCCTTGGTTATGCATGAAACGCAAGTATATATTGTTAAGTATGATGATTTATGGACCACGAAAACCTGGTAACGACATAGATGTTTATCTTGATCCATTAATTGAAGCATAGGCGGAGCCAGCATCCGGCCAGGTAGGGCAGTTGCCCAAGCTCCGCTTGCTCCCGCTTCAGCATCCTGCACCATAGACCTGCCATGGCCATAATCTGCTATACCATACCGCAAACAAATGCCCCACACTTCACCATCCCGCGTCAAAAATTTGTCGTGATTAGCTTCTTTTTGATTCGATTTCAGTTTAATTATCTTTCTTTGTGTTTTTATTTGTTTTTGTTGTAGGTTGTGGTTGACGAATTGATAAGGAATTGGTGTCGAATTTGTTGTTTCGCGCTTATGCCCGCCAAGTGTTCGATAAATGTTTTGAACCAAAATTCTTCTTCCTTTATCTTGTTTCCTCTTTGCTGGATTTTTGATAATTAAACCTTGATTTGTGATGGTGTTTTTGGTATTAAATTATTGAATTTTCACACTTGATGATTGTTGAAACACTTATACATTTCTCTAGAGAAAGAAGTAGAATAGCTTGGGAGATCATTCTAGTGGTATTCAACCATATCCAAATATAAAAAGCAGGTTTGTTTGTTGGCTCAAAAAGGCTTAGAGCCGGTGATTCATTCTTTTTATCGTAAGTTACATTGTTGGCTTCATTTTGTCAAGTTGCCACAATCATCATGAAAATCCGTAAAATTCTTCTAACTATCCATGTTTTACATACCTTAATACTAAATGTGATGCTTCAATTGTTTCAAGGGATGAGAAGTCACAATTGCGAGTTGGTGTAAGGCGTGCTAATCGTCAATGACATCAACATTGCCATCGTCGATTTTACGATAGCATGCACATTGGCATCCTTGCACTGCATCATGTGCCGCTAATCAAGTCCATTCACGATTTTCTACAATCCAAGGTATACCATAACATGTTCATACTCTAGCCTAACTTCGTTTTAGATGTAATTGTTGTGTACTAATTTCTTGTTGATTGTATTATTCTAAGGGCATGTCCTTGATTTTGTTATTCCACGGCAAAATACCGAAAAGCTATTTATGGGACTCAACTCTCGGTTGGTATGAGATTTGGTATGATGTTTGAGGCGAGGAATCGGGTAAGCGCAGTAATTTCCTAAATGCCCGGATTATGATACAAAAGATGCCTTGATTGAATTTTTTCCTATGATATGTGTGAAATTGATGTATATTTCTTCGTTTCTGCAGATATATGGGAGCGATTATTGGTATGAGTGATGTTGATCCACTAAGGTGGCCCGGTTCTAAGTGGCGAAATATTCAAGCCGAATGGGATGAGCAGTGTGGTGATAAGCAAAATAGAGTTAATGTATGGGAGATCGAGACTCCCGAAAGCCTTTTTATCTTTCCTTCTATGACTTCAAGTCTTAAACGGCCATTACAACCCGGTTTTTTGGGTAAGTTTCTTAACTCTCTAACTCCTGCTTTATCAAAAATGTCTTCTAATTGCTGATTTGTTTTATGATGTAGAAAATGAGTGGGGAACTTTGATAAGAAGACCTTTTATTAAAGCACCTGAAAATGGAACAATGGATCTCTCGAACTCGATGCGAATCTCTACCAAGAAAACATGATGAAGATGATGTATAAACCTCAAGTTATCAACAACAATGGAGCATTTTTACCTGTCATGCAACAAGAATATGTTCCTACAAGAGTTCCTTTGCAAGATATGAAGTCTTCGCATCCGATGGAGAATCCGAAAGTTCATCTTTCATATTTAAGCATATTGGACAGATACTGTTAAATATTGTCTTAGTAGAAAATTATGAAGCCAGTGGCTGAGCCAGTGAAAATCTGCCCAGGCTTCATAATTTTTCTAGCTCCGCCACTGAATTGAAGATTTACGAATTTTGTGGGATAAAGGCGTTGAAAGTGACGATGCATATTTTGGGGAAAAGTTTAAGATGCGTGCAATGTTATTTTGCATAATCAACGACTTTCATGGTTATGGTAATTTGGCTAGCTATAGTGTCAAAGGACATAAACCGTGTCCTATATATGAATGTGATGTCTTTTATCACCAACTTGAGTTTGGAAAAAGACTGTTTACCTTGGGAATCAAAAAATTCTAAAACCCGATCATCCTTACCGTAGATTGCAAAAGGCTTTGAATATAGAGCAAGATTTTGCTATGGCTCTTAAACCTTTATTCGGGGATGAATTTTATCAATGAAAAGAACACATTAATGTTGTCTTTGGAAAGAAAGAAAAATTAAAAGGGAAATTTGAGAAAAATATATGGAAAAAGAGGTATGTGTTCTTTGATATTTCATATTGATCAAGTCTTGATGTTATACATTGTCTTGATGTGATGCACGAGGAGAAAAAATTGTGTGATAGTTTGATTAGAACACTTCTAAACATTCTGATCGGAAAAATAGCAAGTGTACTATTTTGCCTCTTGTAATAATAGGGAAATTCCCCGAATGTCGATCTCGAGGACTGCGTAGTAAATACCTATTCGTGCTCTTAATTCAATTGAACAAAAACAATGGTTGGGTTGATTTTAAGACGTTCAATTACGCTTGTAACAAGTAATGACTGATGAAATATAGTGAGAATGATGCTAGGGTGAGTGGTTGATTTAACAAAACTATGATCCGAATTCAGATTCCCTCATTGCAAATGAATACTATCAATTACTTATCTCTAGAATGTTCTTCCTTAAGTCCTTAATGAAGACACTATTAAAACCCTAATCCTTGTTCAAATGTCCATTCAAACAAATCTTAGTTTTAACCATAAAAATATCAAGATTTAAAGTGATTAAAAAGAGTTCCTAGTCCTAGGTGAGACTCCTAATAACCTAATTGTGTAGAAACCCTAACAATCACAGTCCTGCCAATTGTTAGTCATAGATATAAATGTATTTGTCCGATACATAACCATAAGAACACCACACAATTAAATTGAAATAGGTAAACATGCATTAAGGAAATCAATCATCAGAATTCACAACATCATCAAACCAGGACCACCCCCCTAACATTGGGGGGTTTAGCCTCTCATAGTATCAGAAGAAAACATGGCATAAAAGTTAAACATTACAAAGAAGAGTGATGACTTTGATCTTCAATGGTGGCTGCCCTTGAATCTCGCCGTCTCCGAAATCCTCTCCGTAGCGTTCTTTCTCTCCTGATATCTTTTCCCTAATTTCAAAAGTGTCGTCTCTCTTTCCCAAAATCCATTCTAATAGTCTCAGCCACATCCCAGTATTAGCCAAAGTCCAAAATGCCCTTAATGACAAAGAAAAGATCCAAAGCTCAAAATAAGGTTTTCTTCACGCATCCAACAACACGGGTCGTGTTTTGAACACGGTGCCGTGTTGGTCTTAAACTCGAAGAGATGTTCCAGTCATTCAACACGGGGTGTTGATGAACACGGTGCCCGTGTTGATCCACGCCTTGTGTCATTTTGATCTTTCCTTTGCTTTTCAACACGGGCGTGTTGATTAACACGGGTGCCCGTGTTGATCCTCTGACTTGTGCAATTTTGCGCTTTCCACTTGCTTTTCAACACGGGCCGTGTTGCTCAACACGGGTGCCCGTGTTGATCCCTCTGTAGCCTCTAATATTCTGATTTTTTGCACTTCTTTTGTCCCGATTTGTTCTGTTTCATTCTTCTAACCCTGAAAACATTTAAACACACAACCAAAGCGTAAAATGCGATAAAAAGATATATAACACTAAACAAATAAAAGAAATGATAACAAAACTCAATGCTGTAAAATCCACCGATCAAATTCCCAAAACTTAAACTGTTGCTTGACCTCAAGCGACGATTAATAGAACTAATGAAAATTCAAGCAGATCGGTACTCATATGCGCGAGTTCAGTTCTTATTGCTCAGAAAGTAGTACGCTCAGCATTCACATGACACTAAAACACCTTCCAACTATGCTTCGCACTTAAATACTCTCTTTCCGCTTTTCCTCCTCTTTCATTCGCACAATCAAATTAAGGCACTGGAAATTTATGATAATCATCACATGCACATGACTAGCCAAGAACTTCACTTATTTAGGCACCAAACGAGATTTGCCATTTTCATTTATACCGATGAAATTTTCAAACCATATGGTTATTTATTGTCCTTTCGGACGACGTTTGGGGATCAACCCCTTTGGGCTGTGGTGGCTACCCAACTTAGCGGCTGGTTGCCTTTTACCGTTTTTCATCATCCATCGCCATTTTATTTGATTCTCAACCAATCATACCGCATGTGAATCAAAATTATGCGGTTGTATAGATAAACTATTCAAGGAGTACTTGCGACCTTAAGCACTTTAGTACTAATCGACACGTTGGATTTGTATCAATGTCACATTATTCGACTTTCCTACCTTCAAACAATCATCCCCGCATCCCACACAATATCAACCCGACCTTTGTTGAAATACAAGCTCTTGTGTAAAGAACCCAAAATTTTTTGTCAAGAACTTTTTGGGAGAATTTCCACTAGTGTTATCACACAACATTTAACATCAACTTAACAAAAATCAAACAAAGCAATAAAACCTCCCCAAACTTGAACTAAACATTGACCTCAATGTTTGGCCAAATTGAGAGAAGTGACTCACAAAGGATGATGCACCAATTGCCAGAGCTTCCACAAGCTAGGGATCCTTTTATTACTGCGAACAAAACAAAAGACAAGCTAAGTTATGAAAAACATGGGTTGCCTCCCACGAAGCGTTTAACGTCGCATGGCTCGACGGGTCATCCCTTTACGGGGATACTTTCTTCTCCACACCTTGTTGCTTGCACTTTCCCAAAATTTAACCTTATCAACATCATTAGCCACTGTGTGATTCACGTTACTTCCAACTTTCATCTTCTCACCTTGGTCAACCTTCTTTTTCTTTGCTGGGTTGACACAGGAATTTTATTGATGCCACCCGAGAGATTTTGCCTGAGCTTTCTTCAGGGAGTGATTTTGAAATTTTGCTCTCTCCCTCAACTTTGACCATACCAACTGAAAATTTATTATTCTCATCTGCACCTTGTTTCTTGACCTCGAACACCTTCAATGTTATCTCCTCATCAAAATATTTTAAAGTTAGATGACCTGTCTCGATATCAAAATTGCACCTGCTAGTCAAAAGAAAAGGTCGACCAAGAATGATGGGGGTCTCTTCATCTTCCGGTATGTCCATGATCGGAAATAAAGAAAAATTTTCAATCTCGACCAACACATCTTCATCTCATATGACTTCTTGATGGTGTGATCAGCAAACTTTAATTTTGTTCCACTCCTGCTTATCTCTTCAATACCAAGCCTCTTGAAGATTGACAATGGCATTAAACTCACACTAGAGCCGTAATCAATTAGAACCCTTTTGAAAGTTCTACCTTTATGGTGCATGGTATTGCCGATCCGATCCCTTTTTACTTTTCACGCGATTGCGCGCACAATTCTCATCATCATCTATTCGATAGGATCTCCTTCATGAATTTTTGGTACAAAGGCATCTTCTCGAGTGCTTCAAATAACGGTATGTTGATCTCTAGCTTCTTGAACAATTTGGCAAATTTATCGAACTCTTTCTCTTTTGTATCCTTCTTTGCCACTGCGGATATGGAAGCTAATCACGGTTTACTCTTTTCTTGGTGGCTTGTGTAGCACCACTTCCTCCTTTTCCTCTTGTTCTCTCTCACTTCTAAATCCACTTCTATAAGTTCATCATCAACTTTTACCTCATCTTCTCTTTCTTTGGAGACATTTGCACCTCTTGTTGTCACACATTCACATTCTCATGGTTCTTTTGATTGCCTTGTGCTTGCATCGCTTTGTTGCACAATTTGTCCCATTTGAACCTCAAGTTTTTAATTGCACTGTAGTGTTCTGTGATTGCTTCGTGTTTCTTCTTGGAATTGGGAATTATGGGCAGCCATCTTTTCAACGGCCACTTCCCATTTCGCTTGTTGTTGTTGATCCTTCCAAGCAAAATTCGGATGATTCTTCCACCGATTATAGGTGTTAGAATAAGGATTATTCGAATTTTATCTCCTCAATTTGTTTTGGAGTTGCAAGACATCATGTGTGGTCCATTACAAATGTCACACACCACATTTTCATGCTACTGTTGAGTTCCCACATTCATAGCTTTAAGCTTTTCTCCACTTTTATTCTTCGATTTTGAGTTGTTTATTCACTTCCAACTTTAGATCAATCACTCCTGGTTTGCTTGCAGCCATCATATAATTCGGATGCTCATTTGCTTTAATAATCTTCTTGATACCGTGGTTGTTGAGAAGTTGGATGAGCCACCATGTGTCAATGAGTTGCTTGTTTTGATTCTCAAACCATTCACAAACATCTGCATCTTCGATCGGGTTATGGGTGGCATGCCACCAAGAGTCTTTTAAATCTCTTAAAGAGTCTCCTAATGATTCACCCTCCTTTGCTTGAAATTCAAGATCTCATATCTTTTCCTCATGAACACGGATGCGGAAAATACTCATTGAGGAATTTGTTTCCATATCTTCCCAAGATGTAATACTTCCTTGGAAGAGAATAGAACCACTCCTCTGCTTCATCGCCAAGGTGAGCGGAAACATTCGCAACTTTTTCTTCTTGATGTCCATCTATCTTTAGAGTGGTGCTCATAGTCGAAATCTTTGCAAATGCTTGTTGGCATCTTCATTAACCCTTCGAAAAGGATCTCTTCTCCAATGCGTGATGGTGCTCGGGTGAAGCTGAAAGTTAGGAACATTAACGGGTTAGTTGACGATGGTCATCCTTCCCCCTGGTGCATTTGTCCCTCCATAATCCCCTAGCAATCTCTCTTGAGGTGGATCCATGGGTTCGTCTTCGGTGGTGTGTCAACTATCTTCTTCTTTTGCTTGCTTGGAGCGAAGGGTTCTCTCTATTTCTGCGTCAAAAAGATATTCTGCTGAGGTCTGACCTCGCATACAAATATTAGACACGATATTAGTTCTAATACAATATAAAAGAAAATAAATAAACAAATGAAAAGAAAAATTTTAATTGAGCAATAAAATTTCAAACAAATTAAGAGTAAATTAGTATTTTGGTAAAACTTGATCGGAAAAATAGCAAGTGTACTATTTTGCCTCTTGTAATAATAGGAAATTCCGAATGTCGATCTCGAGGAGCGTAGTAAATACCTATTCGTGCTCTTAATTCAATTGAACAAAAACAATGGTTGGGTTGATTTTAAGACGTTCAATTACGCTTGTAACAAGTAATGACCGATGAAATATAGTGAGAATGATGCTAGGGTGAGTGGTTGATTTAACAAAACTATGATCCGAATTCAGATTCCCTCATTGCAAATGAATACTATCAATTACTTATCTCTAGAATGTTCTTCCTTAAGTCCTTAATGAAGACACTATTAAAACCCTAATCCTTGTTCAAATGTCCATTCAAACAAATCTTAGTTTTAACCATAAAAATATCAAGATTTAAAGTGATTAAAAGAGTTCCTAGTCCTAGGTGAGACTCCTAATAACCTAATTGTGTAGAAACCCTAACAATCACAGTCCTGCCAATTGTTAGTCATAGATATAAATGTATTTGTCCGATACATAACCATAAGAACACCACACAATTAAATTGAAATAGGTAAACATGCATTAAGGAAATCAATCATCAGAATTCACAACATCATCAAACCAGGACCACCCCCTAGCATTGGGGTTTAGCCTCATAGTATCGAAGAAAACATGGCATAAAAGTTAAACATTACAAAGAAGAGTGATGACTTTGATCTTCAATGGTGGCTGCCCTTGAATCTCGCCGTCTCCGAAATCCTCTCCGTAGCGTTCTTTCTCTCCTGATATCTTTTCCCTAATTTCAAAAGTGTCGTCTCTCTTTCCCAAAATCCATTCTAATAGTCTCAGCCACATCCCAGTATTAGCCAAAGTCCAAAATGCCCTTAATGACAAAGAAAAGATCCAAAGCTCAAAAATAAGGTTTTCTTCACGCGTCCAACAACACGGGTCGTGTTGCTGAACACGGGTGCCCGTGTTGGTCTTAAACTCAGAAGAGATGTTCCAGGTCATTCAACACGGGCCGTGTTGATGAACACGGGTGCCCGTGTTGATCCACTGCCTTGTGTCATTTTTGATCTTTCCCTTTGCTTTTCAACACGGGCCGTGTTGATTAACACGGGTGCCCGTGTTGATCCTCTGACTTGTGCAATTTTGCGCTTTCCACTTGCTTTTCAACACGGGCCGTGTTGCTCAACACGGGTGCCCGTGTTGATCCCTCTGTAGCCTCTAATATTCTGATTTTTTTGCACTTCTTTTGTCCCGATTTGTTCTGTTTCATTCTTCTAACCCTGAAAACATTTAAACACACAACCAAAGCGTAAAATGCGATAAAAAGACATATAACACTAAACAAATAAAAGAAATGATAACAAAACTCAATGCTAAATGACTGTGTAAAATCCACCGATCATATTCCATGCAAGACTAAAGATAGTAATACTTACCATCTCAATATGGAGGCAATGAGATGTATGAAAACAGTTGGCTCCGATAGATAGAGGAAATATAACTTATCTTCCTCCAGCAGGTCACACTCTATCTACAAAGGAAAATAATTTTTTTGCGAGTGTTTACATGGTATCAAAATTCCCCAAGATTACTCATCAAACATCAAGAAACTTTTATCAATGAAAGATCTCAAGTTAACTGGTTCAAAATCTCATGATTGTCATGTATTGGTGCAAAAACTTCTACCAGTGGCTATCTATGGGATTCTATAAAAAAATGTGTGAGTAATAGTAACTAGATTGTGATTATTCTCTAATTCCATATGTAATAAAGTTCTTGATTTCAAAAAAATATGTTAATTAGAATACGAGGCTGCCTAAATCTTGTGTCAATTGAAGATGTATTTTCCTCCATCATTTCTTGACATTATGGTTCACTTGTTCATCTAGTCATAGAAATCAGGTTTTATGGACTAATTTATTTAAGGTGGATGTATCCAATTGAGAGACATATGAAGACCTTTAAAGTATATACGAAGAATCATCACTGACCGACCGAAAGCTTCAATTGTTTAAAGGTACATCACTGAAGAAGCTATTGAATTTTGTACAAACTATTTGTCAAAAGTTGATTCTACATGCATTCCAAAGTCTCGTCACGCTGATAACATAGAAGGAAGATGTATTCAAGGTCTAAATGTTACATAAATGGGTCGGGATGTAACCTTACGTACACAGTCACAAAAGGCTTTTGAAGAAAAATATCCCCGAATGAGCGAAAATTTATTGTTGATAAAGCATAATAAGATATTCATAGATTGGTTTAATAAAAGGGTATCTAATGATCGTAGTGCCAATGAGATACTTAAGTGGTTGTCGTAAGAGCCAAAATTTAATGTTACAACTTGGACTGCATACGACATTGGTCATTATGCCTTTTATACAAAACTAAAAGATGATCGTAGTACAATGCAAAATAGTGGGGTTATGGTTGAAGCCTAATCGATGTATTTCTCTAGTTCGAAAGATAAGAATCATGTATTGGCAACTAGCATGTTCTATGGTGTCATTGAGGATATTTGAGAGATTGATTATGTTATTTTCAAAGTTCCTTTATTTAAATGCAAGTGGATTCCCAATAATAGTAATGGTGTACACATTAATGGCTTAGGATTCACACGGGTTGACCTTGGAAAAACATATTTTATAACTGAACCATTCATCATGGCTTCTCAAGAAAAACACGTTTTCTATGTGACAGACTCTTTAGACATATCGAGGAAATGGTCATTCATTCTCCAAGGAAATATAAATAGGTTGACCTTGCTAGTTTTCTACAATGGGTGTTATCGCTTTGTGCTTAATGCACTCTCCAATGGTTGTTAATTGAAAATTCGTTGGTCTTCCACCATGATTTGTAACAACATTACAAGAGTTCATACAATCACTAGTCCATAAATAAACGATGAAAATAAAATTTCTCTTATTCTGGATCTTGACTTGTACATAGCTCCACATGCTAAACTCCATGCAAAATCTTTACTCGAGATTACTTCTTGAATATTCCACCCCTAACAACCTACTCTAAAGTCTCAATCTTGTGGCAATTCCTCCGCTGGTATCTTAAGCGTTTCTCTGTCCAAAGATAAAAGGAAATCCTACTCTATATGCAGACTTCCATACAGTGTTACCAAGGTCAACCTGGAGAGAATAACCTTATTATTTTCTACTCAAATTGTCTCAAACAGTCACAACACCATAAACTCTTACAAACCTATGAAATCTTAAACAAATCTTCAAAGAAATGTTAACTCCAAAAACAAAACTCCTTAATCAATCACGAATATTTCAACATAAGACTCAGATCCATGCAAAAATAAAAAAGAATGAGATAGAATATGAAAGAAATCGACTGCAAGTTGTGCAAGAAAGATTCAAAACTCTTTGAAAATGTAAGAACAAGTGGTTTGTGTGTTTTAAAATCATCAATGAAAGAATTTGTTTTCTAACATTATGAAATGATGATATATGAATATGATTTATATGTGTCGGAGATGAAGTACTCAAATTAGTGAAAAAAATCGTGGTTGGTTCGAGTCAACAACATTTGGTGATTTGAATCGAGTTAGCAAAGTAATGAGAAACAAGATCTACACTTAAAAGAGGGACCAATTTTTCTATGATTCAATTAAAAAACAATGTATGGTTTAACTTACAAACTATGATTCAAGTCATGGTTTGGTCATAATTCGACTCAAACTTTTCAAAGGTTGAAGAAAGGTTTGTGATTCGATCCACACATAACCTATGATCTGACTCACAGTGTGTATGATTCGAATCAAGTGTAATTTGTGATTTGACTCATAATTTTACATAAAACCCTGATTCCTTTCCGCCTTGTTTGATTGGACTCAGGGGAATGTATGTGTTTTGATTCACACTTCCAAAATCTCAAAAACTCAAGTTTTCAAAGGTGTTTAGAGATTATAGTTTTTGCATTACTTGAATCAATATCAATTATGGTATTTGTTCAACAAATTTCTACCAATTTACCTAAAGCATAATATTCACAATCAAACGCAAACACTTTGAATTATGCATGCTAAAACACAAATAAAAAACTTGATCCTAAAAGATGGACATTTGAATAAGAGACTCAAATATAAAACTAATTCAAAGTAAAGCTTAAGGGACAAACAACAAAAACACATAAATGTCTCCCCTTAATGTATTAGAGACATGCACCTTCAGATTAAACCTTTACACTATGTCACTCTTACCATACTAAATATTGCATTTAGTGTGAATAAAGCCTGTCAATTAATAGTTTCTCCTTCCGAGTCTCATTGGTTTGATGTCAAAAGGATTTTGCAGTATCTCTATGACATTATTACTCATGGCTTGCTGCTTGCACCAACTTCCTTGCCTCACAATTTTCTCTACGAGCTTATAGTGACTCTAATTGGGCCAATGACCCTGATGATCATAGATCTACCTCAGGATCCTACATCTCTTTTGATCTAGATCTCATTTCATAGAACTCTAAGAAGTAATCTCTAGTTATGAGATCAAGCATTGAAGCAAAGTATTATCCTCTTGATCACATTACTTCAAAACTTTTGTGGATCGGGTATCTCCTCAATGCACTGATTGTACCTTTTCTTCCTCTTACACTCTTATGTGATAATTCCAGCGCGATTCTCCTTTCGCACTATCCCATCTTTCATGATTGAACCAAACACATTATTTTTTTCATGAAAGAGTCATTTATATATTATTATAAATATAAATCATCAACTAAATATTTCAAAATAAAATAAAATAATTATATTCCTTATACATGAATCACGATTCACATGTGGGATACAATACAATCCAAGATCGATCTAGTATACATTTAGTTTAATATAAACATTAAAAAAAACACATTACTCCTATTATAGATTCCAAATATAAAATAAGAGAATCCCTCCACCATGTCACAACAACCTCTCACTCACTCCTCCTTCCTTTCCACTCCCTCTCCTTTACTCTCCATCAATGGCAACAAACAACTAAAGCTAACCGTTAGATCTCTCAACTCAAAACTCATTACACTTCAATGTCGTACGCGTTAATCAACCTTTCTTAACTAGCAATCGTATCATACATATCATAACTACCTTTCTCTTTCTCTTTCATAATAATAATATTAATTTAACCTTCTTCTCCTTTTCTTTCACTCGACGATTCTTTGCTTCCACTTTTTCTCACCTCCTTTATTCTTCTTCATTTATCTTCAAACTTCAATTTCAGTTTCTGAACCACACTCACCCGCTTTTCTTCACTACATGTGATCGGTTGATGAGAAATGAGGTTGTTGGTGGAGTTTGGGTGTGTGTTTATGATTCTATTTGGCGTTGTTTTCTATGGTGAGGCAGAGGTTTATATAGTAACTGTTGAAGGTGAGCCTATCATAAGTTATACTGGTGGTGTTGATGGGTTTGCAGCCACTGCTGTGGAACCTGATCAGAAGATTGATACCACAAGGTATGATTCATGGCTTATTAACTATTGATCAGATAAGTTGTGCTTTCTGTGTGCGATGAATTGCGAACTGGGTATTGATTTGTGTTGTTATTGGAATTTTCTTGCAGTGAATTGGTGACTTCTTATGCTCGACATCTTGAGAATAGACACGATATGCTTCTGGGGCTGCTGTTCGACCATGGGACGTATAAGAAACTCTATAGCTATAGACATCTTATAAATGGATTTGCGGTTCATCTTTCGCCAGAACAGGTGATGTTTTGTTGTATCATCTTTCTTTCTTTACTATAATGTTGTTGAGATTAATGAGGTTGAGTTTTTGAAATCTATTTCTGCACTCTGATTTCGTTACCTTATATAATCTTACATTAGTAGGTAGAAACTCTTAGACATGCTCCTGGTGTGAAATCGGTTGAGAGGGACTGGAAAGTGAGGAGACTTACAACACATACTCCACAGTTTTTGGGGCTTCCAACCAGTGTTTGGCCCACGGGAGGTGGCTGTGATAGGGCTGGAGAGGACATTGTGATTGGATTTGTGGACTCTGGGATATATCCTCATCACCCGAGTTTTGCTACGCATAATACTGAACCATATGGACCACTTCCGAAGTATAGAGGAAAATGTGAAGTTGATCCTAAGACTAAAAGAAGTTTCTGTAATGGGAAGATTATTGGAGCTCAACATTTTGCTCAAGCTGCAATAGCTTCTGGAACGTTTAATCCTTCAGTTGATTTCGCGTCTCCTTTGGATGGAGATGGCCATGGAAGGTTAGACCCTTTTCCCACTTTATTAACCTCTTCAGTTCAAATCCTTGGGATACCCTCTTTATAGTGAGTTCAATGCTCGACATAAAATAGAAGTTCTTTTAATTTTTCCACGGTTCTTATTGCATCTTCATCGGCAGTCATACAGCCTCTATTGCAGCTGGAAGAAATGGAATTCCTGTGAGGTTGCATGGACATGAATTTGGGAAAGCAAGTGGAATGGCTCCCCGTGCCAGGTGAGAAATAATACTCTAATCGTTCATTGTTTGATTGGAAACTTTTTATGTTTCTGTAAACACTTGATGTTTTTTTCTTCTTCAGGATTGCTGTGTACAAAGCACTCTATAGACTGTTTGGAGGATTTGTTGCAGATGTAGTTGCTGCAATTGATCAGGTATATATAATATATGTCAGTGTTTCATCAAAAATGTTTATCACCCAACAGCATGTTTATGCCAAACATGTCTTCTACTCTTGTTGGCTCATTGATGTACTGAATTGCCTAAAAAAACTTACTTCAAGTCTCCAACTCAACGTGGTCATAAAATTGAATCATCAGTTATCGTCTCATGTTTTTTTAACTGTCATTGATATACTGCTAGACGTGTAATTTTTCAAATTTGAGAGCAACAGGCTGTACATGATGGAGTGGATATACTCAGTCTTTCAGTTGGACCAAACGGCCCGCCAGCCGCCACCAAAACCACGTTTTTGAATCCTTTTGATGCTACACTTCTTGGGGCTGTGAAAGCTGGAGTGTTTGTTGCACAGGCTGCAGGAAACGGTGGCCCTTTTCCTAAGTCATTGGTTTCATATAGTCCGTGGATAGTATCTGTAGCAGCTGCAATTGATGATCGTAGATATAAAAACCATTTGTGTCTTGGAAATGGAAAAATCTTAGCAGGACTCGGGTTGTCACGTGAGTTTCCAACTTCATACTATGTTTCTTAGAATTAACATGGCTTCCGTATTCTGTAAATTTCAGCTTTTGCACCATGACGTATTTATGGTGGCCAACAATTCATTTGTTGTCTTCTCGTTTCCGTTGTATGCTAATTTTTGTTGTTAGTGATTTTGTGCAGCTTCAACACATTTAAACCAAACATTCACATTGGTTGCTGCAAATGATGTGCTGCTAGATTCTTCAGTTATGAAATACAGCCCAACAGATTGCCAGAGACCAGAAGTCTTAAACAAAAACTTGATAAAGGGAAAAATTCTTCTCTGTGGCTATTCTTACAACTTTGTTGTTGGTACTGCATCAATTAAGAAAGTGTCGGAAACAGCAAAGGCTCTCGGAGCAGTTGGATTTGTTCTTTGTGTAGAAAATGCTTCACCTGGAACAAGATTTGATCCAGTCCCTGTCGGTCTTCCTGGTATTCTAATCACTGATGTCAGCAAGTCAAAGGTATTTGACTCACTTTTGATAACTAATTAACTACTGATCCATCTGTATCCTTAAACACTTAATATGTGTGCTAATAAAATGATTTGGAACTTTCAAATCTCAATTTTTCAGGAATTGATAGATTATTATAATATCTCGACGTCAAGAGACTGGACTGGAAGAGTGAAGAGTTTCAAAGGCACAGGTAACATTGAGGATGGTTTGAGGCCTATTATGCATAAATCCGCACCACAGGTGGCTTTATTCTCTGCTAGAGGGCCAAATATAAAGGATTTCAGCTTCCAAGAGGCAGATCTTCTCAAACCAGATATATTAGCTCCGGGTTCAATGATTTGGGGTGCTTGGTCTCTAAACGGAACTGATGAGGCAAATTATGAAGGTAAGTAACGGTTCAATTAAGTTGTGTCTTAATCGGTTAGTTTGGAAAACTCATCCTGTTACCAACATTTGGACCTAAGTAAAAGAAGAGGTTTCAAGTCATTATGCTATTATATACAGAATTTATTTTCCTTTGACTATGTTTATACTAGGATTCATCAATAACGAGACCAATAACGAATCCTTTTTGCTTGAGCAGGAGAGGGATTTGCCATGATGTCTGGAACTAGCATGGCTGCCCCCCACATTGCTGGAATCGCTGCTCTTATAAAGCAGAAACATCCACGTTGGAGCCCTGCAGCCATTAAATCAGCCTTGCTTACAACATCAACGACTCTTGACAGAGCAGGGAACCCAATTCTAGCTCAGCAATATTCAGAAACAGAAGCCATGAAGCTTGTCAGAGCCACTCCTTTTGATTATGGGAATGGACATGTAAATCCAAGAGAAGCCTTGGACCCTGGGCTCATCTTTGATGCAGGTTCGTTTGTTTTCTCCTTCTAATTTAACTATTTTTCTTGTCTTAGTCATAGTTACTCGTAACACAGTGTGTGGTTTATTACCTATTCTTCTACAATGTATGTTAGGTATAGTGTTAGCTAGATAAATCAAAACGAAAAATCAAAATAAATATATTACATAAACTGTTTCCAACAAAAAAAGTAGTATAGTGATTGAAACCTAAATATAAATATATTACGAAGATGAACAAGGTATTCAAGTGTGATGTACAGCTTATCTTTACTCATAAGTGGCTAGTCAATCAAGCCAAGCAAATAGAGCTGAAAGCTCAACGAGGTGAAGTGGAGTATTTAAACTCTAGTTGTAATATGTAACTCTAATCAGCTATTAATCGAAATCACAACATTTTCTCTCTATCAAAGACGTAGGCATAATCAACAGAACTTTGTGATCAAATCATGTGTTTTCTTTATCTCTTTTACTGGTTTCTCTATAGTATTTAGGCTTGAACTCAATCAATCTTTGTTAACGCAGTTCAATCATGGTGCCTACCTCTGCGACTATAGAGCAACTATTGATTCTGTGACAAATTCGGGTTACAGTGTTCCAAGCAATATATTTAATATTACGGGTCAATTTACTATAAACTCACCATGTATATGACTCATACTCAACAGAGACCAAAATATTTTAAACTTCTTACTTAGTTTTGCTAACCATTTTGCAGGATACTTGGATTATTTAGGGTTCTTGTGCACAACACCTGGCATTGATGTCCATGAGATAAAAAAGTACACAAACTCACCATGTAACATAACCATGGGTCACCCATATAACTTAAACACTCCATCAATTACAATTTCACATCTTGTGAGAACTCAAATTATAACTCGCACGGTCACGAATGTTGCTAAGCAAGAAACCTATGTGATGACTGCTAGAATGCAACCAGCAGTCGCCATTGAAGTAAACCCTCCAGCAATGACAATCAAAGCCGGTGCATCACGTAAGTTTACCGTGACACTTACCGTTCGATCGGTGACAGGATCATATAGTTTTGGAGAGGTTTTAATGAAGGGAAGCAGAGGACACAAAGTGAGGATCCCTGTTCTGGCCAATGGATACTCAAGATAGGCTAGTTTGGCCATTGTAATATTCTTTGGAACTTGTGGGAATAAGGTATGTTTTACTAGATTTATTCATTAATGTATGTGATGTTAAATATATGTAAAGGCTGATAGGTGTAAAAGGAGAAACTTCTAGGTTCCACATTTTGACTTTTGCTAAGATCATTTAGTCATAAGTTAAATTTCTTCTTCAAAAGTTTTTCATGTATCTTCAATCCACTTTCTCCCACAATTACTTGATTACAACAGGTTGTAAGTTGCAATACACAAATAATCAAGAATATGACATATGGTATCCATTTGTAGAGATTCATTCATTCCTTCTTTGTTTGACTAGAAATAAATATAGTACCACAAGTGAATGCAATCTTATATGACATTTTGTTTATAGTAGATAAGATAGGTAGATAATTTGAATTTGTGTGTTATAATTTGAAATAGATATATGATAAATAGATTCTTGTTTCTTATGTGTTCTTTCTAAATGTCAACACTCAATTAATACTTTGTTGCTAGCTAACTATCATTTGATCCTATACTCTACAAAGGAGAGAAAAAAAAAGGTTCATAATCCGATGAAGTGGGAACTGAATTAAGCTTATATGTCAGCATCAGTATCCAAGTAGCAAGAATCGTCATTGTGAAACTAACTTATAAATAATCATCTATTTCAAATTTAACAAACTTGTCAAATTAGAAGATTGTTTATTTCATGAGAAATGTCCTGCAAAATCCGACATGTTTATACAGATGTTGGTCACCGAAGGAAAAAAAAACTAGGATAAAAGGAAAAGGCACAAATTATGAAAGCGACATGTTACGAAAGAATATGGTAGCTTTTCGATGTGACATGTTACTTGAAACAATACAAGGAAAAGGCTCAAATTCTGAAAGTGGAAATATTAGAAGTCTAAATTTAGAGATACCATTCTCTTAGCTTACCTCTAAATTTGACCATTATCTCCTTATCAACTGGGAGTTGCCAAAAACCGGCCCGTAGATTCCTAACCTGTCACTATTTGTATGACTCTTGCCTCTCAACCATCTCAAAACCTTCACATGCTACAACATTCATAATCTCCCGACCCAAAAGCTCTCTCTCGAACGTCAGCCTCCATTTGTTTTTACGGGGTGTGAGAGTGTCAAACATATCATACATTGCAGAATAGTTATAAGTGACTCCTTGAAGCCTGTGGTAAAGAAAGGGGCATTGTAAGATCCATTTAATATAGATTGAACAAATATACTTGGGTTTACCTTCCTGATTAACTTCAGAACTACGTCTTTAGGACTGTTCACTTTAATTGTCTCATCATGTAAATTCTTAAACCTTATCAGGAAATTCACAATAGCTATCTCATTGATCTTAATATTAAGGTCTAGAACTTGAATGGTTTCACAATTTCGCGATGGTACATACTTGTATTCAAAGGAAACATTGAGGCGCTGACAATAGTTAACGAAATGCCGACCAGTTTCCTAAATTCTTTCAACCGACCGAAAGCCAGCTTGGGGATACTCAGTTCCAGTGATATCCATCGTCTCTTTCTTACAAAAACTTGATAAGATTCAGCCACTGGAAACCATATAAGATACCAAAATCAATAACGTGAATTGTTTCCGCCTTTTCAATTGTTTTCAATATCATTTTATTTGCAAAGAAGTGCACAAATTTTTTAAAAGGGCGAACAAATATAAAAACTTGGTATCTTTCAAGTAATCAACAACATTAATCATCATCTGGCTCATATATAATATACGTGTCCCAATACCGAAACCAACCATATGTGCTTCAATCGCATTTGCAAAGTAACGAGCCAACCTATGACGAATGCTGCATAATCTTCTTAAACAATTCATTAGCAGTCCGATTATCATTACCAGACACAACTTGTGCACAAAGAACCAAAAGAGTCCTTAAATTCACAATTTACCAGACATGATTTCAACTCAAATACTTACACTGGTAAGATCCAACTAACTGTAATTAGCAAGCCACAAAAAAGGGATCAAATCATAGACATAGGAGAGAAAAGAAGCATTTCCATATCAAGATGCCTACTCTCCTTGAACACCAAACTCTAACTAAGATGTGATCTTGGATGCAATAGACCTATTGACAAAACGCATTAAGACATAATGCAGTAAACATCGATAAATATCATATTAATAATGATTAAATCATACTGGTGTGTTATTTGATGTACTAGTGATCTTATATTTGTTTCAATTATGGTTCGAGCATTATATCCAAGAAAACCAGTTAAGATGAATGTACCAGTTTATTTTGAGGGTCATCATAATACCACCCATTAATAAATCCTACAAAGATTCCTCCATCTGCCATGACATAGACAAGCATCATATTCATGCTAATCCTTTTAAGAGGGATGAACAATAACTTTAATCCACAAAAAGTTAACCAATTTACGGCAACTATACATATTAGACAGATCTTAAGATGTACATAGTGGTAATCACATTGCATATTTTTAACATACCATTTTCTACAGAACTCAAACCTAGCGCAAGATTTATAGGAATTGCCAGTCATCCTCTTTGGTGCCTTTATGTTGTCAAGATTTGTACCAAGAGAATCATTGTCAAACACAGTGGCACACCATTTGATTCTTCTGCAAGCTTAATATCCCAGGAAGATATATCGTCAAAAATATCTGACAAATAACATCGACAAAGTGATATCATATGACAAAAAGCTTAGATATTAGCCTAACATCATTTCAAGTTGTGAAATTAAGCCAAAGTAACCGAAAAATATTTGTCACGGCAGTAAAATTCAATAGCCAAAGACGGGTCAATTGAATCTAGGGGCATATGATATAAAGACGAATTAATAAATTGTCGCCGACAACTTAAGAAAATCAAAGTTAGTTGAAATCTTACTTGCTATGATACGATGATGTATTAGGCGGTTGAGTATTTCCGATAATATTAACAACTTGAAAACCATTTAAGACATTCTTAGTGACTTGAAAATCTTAACCAGTCAAAATATATCTCAATATCACTTGTAAACTTCTCTAAGAACTAAGGTCTTTTTTTCTGAATTTACATGCAAAAAGATAATTATACAACAATAATTTAAAAATAAATAAAAGTTTCTAATAACTGAATTACACTGCATACCGACTTAACATCACATGAATCAAGGTAAAATGTCTTTTTACTATGAACGCCAATAATATATGTTGAAGCACTTGATTTTCCACCCAAGATTTGGGAAATTTAAAAGTTGATTACAATGATAAATATACCTAATAACAGTTAATAAATGTCACTGGTTAGTGGTTTAATATCATGAAAATTGACAAATTTCAAATGATATTTATGGATTACCACTTTTATTTGTGTATAAAATATATGATTGATTATTAAGTAGATCTACCACGATGAAACTGTATACCACTGTAAAATTGTCAGAAACACCTTAGTTGTTGTTTCTCCAATTGTGATTGGTACCCCTTTGTTCAAAGTAACTGAAGTTTACAATCACAGTCTGTTGCGACTGTTGCGACGGTAGCAACCATAATTTTTTTTATTTTTATCAGTACTATCAGAAAGATGTATTCTTTAAAGAACAATTGACCATGTATTGTTAGATGGATCACACTACTAAAAAATTCTCTTGTAATGATCGAATTAGAGACCGAAAAAGCTTAAAAATTGATCACTAAACCGTTTAGTGACCGATTTAACAATCATCACTTTTCAGTTGAAAAAGTGCTAGTCACTAAGCTTTTGTGACGAATTTAGTGACCGATTTTGTGACTGAATTTAGCGACCGATTTTTTATGTTTAATATAAAATAAAGACCGATTTTGTGACTGAATTTAGCGACCGATTTTTTATGTTTAATATAAAATAAAAATAAAAGTTGTGCAACATAGGTATTGAACTCTTTATGTGTAGTATAAAATTAAAATAAAAGTTGTGCAACAAAGGTATGGAACTCATGACCTCCACAAATTCATTACAAAGCCTTACCACTACACCATTTAATATATTTTGTTCTATTATATATTTAAACGTATACATATAAAAAAGAAATAATTTATTTAAGTAAAATTCATAAAATCACTATATAAATTTGATTTTGTCATGTTATTTTATTATGCACACATAAAAATTGTATAATAAAAAACATTTCACTTTAATGCAAATATAAATATAAAAAATATAATTTTTATATAAATGTATGTTTTATTGTTAAAATACTAAAAGGATGAAATTTTTACTAAGAATTAAATGAGAACTAAAATCTTTTAGAAAAATGAAAAAGAAATAGTACCATAATAAAGATGATTAAAAAAAGAAGAGAAAAAGCAAAACAAAAATATTAGTGACCGAATTTCGGTCTTTGATTTTTCAAATAAATTAAATTTTATTTAAAAATACTTTTTCGTGACCGAATAGGTGGTCACAAAATTTTGGTCACTAAATCAGTGGCTAATTTATTTTAGTGACCAATTTAAAAATGACTCATGAATATCAAATTTTGGTGGCTAATTTGGTCGCTACGGTGACTAAAATTTTCGGTCACGAAAAACGAATTTTCTAGTAGTGTCAGTGGCATCAAAAATTGTTTTGCTTTGTTTTCCATGATGAATGGTTTGTTCTTGTAAGTTGCCTTTCGAAGATCAACCCTTGTGAATCCTAATTCATCGGTTTCTACTCAAGTTTTATCGTCAATCCACCTGCACTTAAATTAAAACACTTTAAAAGTAACATAGTCAATCTCTAAAATCTCCTTAATGATTCAAAGTACGTTATAGATGCTAGTATTGGATTGTTATCTTTGGAACTATAAAAGTACATGTATTCAGCCTTAACCATAACACCACTATTTTGCAATTTGTTTCTTGAATTCAAAATGAAACATGAATAATTTACTTGCATATTAAGAAACCTTAATCCACTTGATTAATCATAAATCGACTCCAATTCTCAATGTATAAATCCAGTTCACCTTGTATATTTAAGGAGCCTTTAACTTAATTCAAAATTGTACGAAAAATCTTGGAGGAATGATGATGCCCTTAATTCCAAGAAAATACACATAAATTCTCTAACTTTGCACTCTTAAATTATCTCTTTGACAAACCAATGTTGATGTCCTAGGAAACTTCTAACCCAAAATCTCCATAGCATACTTGAAGAAATACCTCAATCCTAAGTCCTTATCAACATGTCTTGACTTCAATGATCAACAAAATATCAATATGCCTTGAATCCTTGGTTTGAAGCATAAATTCCAATGGACCTTAGCTCATGAGATCCTCATTTGAAAACAAACATTGAAACCCTAATGATCTTTCCCTTAAGATAATGAAGAAGAAGTGACGTAAGTTATTGAAAAGAAACCAAATCATTGCTCACAAGATCCCCATTTAGAGTGAAACCCTAATTCATGCTCCTTGGAGCAGAAAACCCTATAATGATGTTGATGAGAAATCCATAGTAACCACAAGATAAAAAAACCATAATCCTTGTTTGATGATTCCTCAATAAAAACCTCAGTTGAAGCACAATAGATGAAGACGTTATCCTAGACCTTGGGTAGGGAAATAAACCCTAATATTGGCTCTTATTAAGAATAACCCTTGTAGCTTTGAAAAATAAAGAAATACATGATAACCATGTTTCCAAATCCTAATTCACAATCCACTACTCAAAGAATAACTAGAGGAACAGACTTGTTGATGTAGAAACCTCAAAACCGAAGGGAAACCCTAGCTTGCACAAACACTGCTTCTTGAACTCATGCCTTATTCAATGAAATTCATGATATGCAAATGAGCTAATGAAGATAAATGTAAAGCCTAATCCAAATAAAATAAAAATCATGAGGAAATTTTTTGGGGTGCAACAAGTATGATAATCACAATCTTTCAGTGACATCAGATGAAGTGATTAATTTTGATGGAAGAATTTATGTGACAAATTACCCATAATTGAAAAAGGATGAGGTTAGAAGAATCTAAAAAAAGTGGAATTTCTATTCATCCTATTTTCAATAAAATGTATTGTTACCTGAGGAAAGATTACTGGTAGCCCGATATGAATGCTATTATTGCAGAGTTTTTTCCTAGATGCATCGTGTGCCAACAAGTTAAGATGGAACAATAGAGACCACAACTACAAAAAAACATATCTAACATGGAAATGCATTTGATGTAGGTAAAAAAAACAAGGTAAATAAGGTCTTCATAAAAGGTTACTCCTTATCACCTCAGATATTAAAATGCCGAGAGGTTAAGTTAACTGCACGTGGGTTCGATTCCTAGCATTAGCATATTTATTATTTTCAGAACGAAATGGCACGCCCCATATCAGCACTCAATGATTTGTATAACTGAGGTAGCATATCAATATTCTTACCTCGGTTTATTCTGGGAACCGAGGGGTTAAGTTTTTTTTTTCTAGTGTCGTTTGCACCTGAATTACATAACCTCATTACATAATACTGAACCATATTATGCAGATTCCTGAAACAAAGACATTGTACATTTTTTTAATTCCTCAATGTGAAACAGAAATATTAATTTATTACACAAAAATGCAAACCCAAAATGGCACACACTTTATAATTTTACATCAAAACTAAAACAAATGATTAATGAACAAAAGCAATAAACCATTTACTTACTAGTTTTCCCATATGCCCTCGTCATGGTCACTACGAATAACATGCAATTTTATCTAAATAATTTTTTTTCAAATGATTGACGTACATGTGTTTCTAAACAATGAGACTTAATTAAAATCTTGATTTTCATCAGTACTATCGGGAAGATGTTTCCTTGAAGAACAATTGACCATCTAGTGTTAGATGGATCAATGACATAAAAAACTTGTTTTACTTTGTTTGCCATAATGAATGGTTTGTTCTTGTAAGTTGCCTTTCAAAGATCAACCTTGGTGAATCCTAATTCTTCGGTTTCTTCTCCAATTTTACTATCAATCCACCTGCACTTAAATAAAGGCATTTTAAAGTAAATATAGTCAATCTCTAAAATCTCCTAAATGACCCCAATGTACTCTCTAGATTCTAGCAATGGATTGTTATCTTTGTAACTAGAAAAATACATGGATTCAGCCTCAATCATAAAACAACTATTTTGCATGGTTCTACAATCATTCTTTTATTTTGTGTAGAATGAATAATTACTAATGTTGTATGCACTCCAAGTAATTACATTAAACTTAGGAAAAAGTGACAACAATTTGCAATTATATGACGCACCACTCTCTTAGAAATACTCTCATTAAACCAATCTATAAAAGTTTTTTTATGCTCCATCAACAACCATTTTTCATTCATCCGGGGGCATATTTCCCTTATAAGATCTTTGTGTCCACTCAAGTAAGGATCAACTTCACTAAGGTTATTCATTATATATACAAATGTTCTTGAAGAACTACTTGTCAAAAAAATGTCTTAACATTTAAACCTTAAATACCTCTACCATCATACAATCCGTCATAACGAGACTCGGGAACTCCTATATTGTTTGCATCTAACAAATAGTTTGTACAAAACTCAATATGTTCTTCTATGATGTACCTTTATTAGATCAAAGCTTCTGAATAGTGATGATTCTTTGTATACACTTTGAAAATCTACATTTAACGCTCTACAAGATACATCCAATGCAAATAAAATGGACCACAAATTTTAACCTCGCTTACTAGATGAACAACTAAGTGAACCATATTGTCAAAGAATCATAGAGGTAAAAACATATCTATTTGGAACAATATAATTCATCTTTGTGTTCCAATCCATCTAAATTTTCAGGATCTATAACTTTACTACATATAACATTGAGGAATAAACATAGAACACCGACCTCTTTTTCCATAAATTTTTCTCCACGGGCTTTTTATGTTTCTTTCCAAAGAAAATTTTAATGTGTTATTGTCTTCTATAAAATTCCTTCCTGGTTAACAATTTTTGAGAGATACCAAACGCATGCTCTCCATTAAAAGTCTTGCGCAATCTATAATACAGATGATTAGGTCTTAGAAATCTTCGATGCCCAAGATAAACTATCTTTTTTCCTTTTGGTAATTGGTGGTGACATATATCAACTTCACATATAGGACACACTTTATGACCCTTGACGTTGTACCCAGATAAATTACCGTTCTAATACGCTATCATGCAGGTCAAAATGAGTATTTCTAAAACTGCAGATATCAACAATGACTCGAGTTGTATCACAAGGATTCTTCATCTTATTAACTAAATACAATAACAATTAATGTGGGGTTTGGTTTAAGATTATAATGAGAAAATAGTGCAATTAAGTGATTGACAAATAAGCTAAAACGAAGCAACATATTGTATCGACTTCAGACTTATTATTGATTCCTACAAAATTTCAATCCCCTAAACGGGTAAGTTCCTACTCGACTATAATAACCACTGACAAAAGCAATAGATATTATACAATATATGTTCTTGAATTTCAAATTAAGCAAACAAATAAAAATGTTGCAAATTAAGCAAACGCAACATGATCAAACGCAATAATGCAAAAGCTACGTTACCTCGAATTTGATTCAAGATCATACAAACAATCAAATTTAAGAAATATATCATATAACAACAATCAAATTAAGCAATCAATTGAAATTATAGAAAGAATTCGAAGGAAAACGAATTAACGTGAAATTTAAAAAGGAACCTCAAAGCGGAATCTGAGTACAGTAGATTGATCCATGGAAATTAGTTCGTCATTCCAAATCGTCAAAAGAAAAAGCTACCAAATATTTTTGTGAATAGTAAAAACGAGCTAACCCCTTGCAGTACGTCCAAAAATAGTTTTAACAACCTAAGGGTTTTCACTTACAATCCGAATAAGGTTGAAAAGATAACCCAGACCCATAAAATAAACCCAAAACAAATTATTTTCTAAGGTTTGATACTTCAACAAATATTTCTAGGATTTTATAGTCTGAATCAACTTCTAGCTTCAACATGAAAGTTGTAGCTCTTTCTCTCATATTTTCAATGATTATAAGAACGGGTCGATCTGATTCCCATAGTTCCAATTATGATTTTTTATTGAAAACTGCTAATGCTGAAAATATAATTTGAAAATTTAAAACGGGAAAAATAAATTAAAATATGAAAACTCACTAAAACGTTAAAATTAATAAAAAAATACTAAAGAAATGCCTAAGCACAATAATAGGAGAATATGCATCAAAATGCACTGATCATTGTACCCAGATAAATTATAGTATATAGGAAAGTCATTGATTGTGCAAAACAATATGACACGTAACTTATAGTTATCGCCTATATATGCATCATCAACATCAACATGTTCCCTGGTTGTTTTGGACCTGAAATTAACATCGATAACATCATATACTTGCGCTTCATGCACAACTAGGAGATATGTTGTAAATTAAAAGAAGAACAAGCTATGACGTATGGTTAGTGCCCAAACTAACAAAATGGTTCATTCTATCGTGACAAGTCCAAGCCTAAGGTTCCTCGATTCAAGGTCAAAATCTAGAAACAAGGAATCGGTTTTTTTCCATTATAATGAGTCAGCTACATGGCAAATTTTTCCATCACATACTCTTTCATCTGCATGCCATCTAGTATTCTTTGCGTAAATAACATTAGCAAACAATCTCTTGAACCTTGGAATTATCGGTAGGTACCACATCACCTTGACATGAACACCCTTACTAGTTGCACTATCGTCATCATCAACATCATTGTCCTTTTTTTAATAGCGTGATATTCCACATCTCGGGCACTCGTTCAAGTTTTCAAACTTTTTCCTATATAAGATACAATCATTACGACAAACATATATTTTAATATAGTCCAAACTCATTTGACACAATATCTTCTTGGCCTTATAAGTACGGTTTGGCAACATGTTACCTTCAGGAAGTACTTCTTTCAATAATTCAAGCAATTCACTAAAACGTTTATCCTTCCAGCCACCTATTGGCTTAAGATTAGATAGTCTTAGCACAACTGAAAATCTTGTAAAACCTTTACATCCATGGTACAACGAATCTTCCATGTCTCTTCGCAAAGTATCTACCATACTAACTTTCTTGAAAGCATCTACTCCAATATCACGAATGATGTCTTATAGATTATGAGTCATACATTCATCATCTTCAACTTTTTGTGACAAAGGTATATTACTATATTTTTATCCCTTCACCATGCCATACTCATTTTGGGTAGTTTTTAATAATTCCATCACAAGCACAGTGATTGAATATAACATCCCTTGGATGTTTTTTTCCTTCATATATAGCATTTCATATAAGGACACCAAAAATTCTCATTGTTGTCAAGAACGTTTTTTCCACGAAATCTAGAAATTGTAACAATCCATTCTCATACTCACTATTTAATCTATTGACTTACATCCAACTACATAATCACATAAAGCTTCTGAAAATAAAATAAAAATAGTAAATAGTATTGCATCAAATTATGCGTAAGAAGGGACATCAAAAAAATGAAAAAGAAATTGGACAACATATAGGTCTTTCCAACTTCTAAGAGAAGAAAATATATAGAATTAAAGAACCAATAATGAGCAAACTTGACATGCCTGGAATATTTTGGCTTTTAGACTTTCAAGGATCAGAGAAGATGAAGAAATAGAAGAAACAATATAAATGAGAAATTCCTCTTTGAACCAAAACACCAAAAGAACTTCCTTCAAAGAAATTAGAGAAGAAGTAGAATCAAAATGAGTACTTTTGCTGAAGCTTTCAACAATTTTGTTGTGGTTGTAAAGGTTGCTCCTATGGAAAACCTTACTCAGAATCATGAAGTGGAAATAAGCTACTCTTGTGCAATCAAAATTTTGAGACTCATGAGAGCTCCCAGGAATAGGAGATCAAGAAGAAGAAGAAAGGTGAAAAGGTCAGTCATCATCGATTTTGATGATGACGATGAAGCATATTATACTTGGTTAAACTATATCTTATCCAGAGGATTTAGATATATGATTATTAGTATTTGAGACTTAAGAGAAGCCTTTTTGTAAGGATTATCTAATGAAAGTTTTATTCAACTTAACTCTTAGTATGATGTACACTATGTGCTTATATGCTACAAAATCTGAATAAACCAAAACGAAAAAAATCCACAATAATGATTTGGAACAACAATAACAACAGAGAAAAACAACAAGAAAAATAGTAATAACATACCAACAAACAATGGTGAGAAAGCTTTTTCGTTCGCTATGCCTCCTTGGAGAACAAGTGATATTTCGTTGGCTGGAGAAGAAGTTTTCTTTTGCAAGGGCTCGAAAAGATAATGAAAGAGACATTGAGGGGATAAAAATTATGAAGAGTATTTGCTCGGTTTTACTTAAAACCGAGGTGACATATTCGACGTAAAATCTATACAAAATAAAGGCATATTTTTGTTTGCAAAAAAATAAATAAAAATTAGGGATTTTTTATCTCAGATTTACTTAAATTCGAGGTAACATATCCGATGTAAAACCTTTAAAAATTTAAGGCGTCTTTTTGGTTCCATATAAAACATTAAATATTAGGAGCTGAAAGTCGAACCTAACATTTTTATTTATTTATTTATTTTTAAATAAAACAATGCGCTCCGTTCACATGTACCACAATTTTATTTTGTACAATATGAAAGTTTCGTCATAAAAAATATTATTTATTGTAGTGGACCCCAAGAATGCTCCAGTTGTTGAAATCCCACAGCGCAAACAAGAGCAAATCTTTATGGTTTTTGTAGATTTTTACCTCACACTAAAAAAGGATATAATTCAATTTGGGTTATTATGGACCATTTGACAAATTCGATTCATTTTATATCGGTCAAATCCACTTACAAGAGGTCACACTATGCATCAGTTTTCATTGTCAAGATAGTCAAGTTGCATGGGGTGCCAGTAAATATTGCACCAAATAGAGATCTGAAGTTCACTGCGAGCTTTTGGAAAGTATTTCAAAAATATCTTGAAAAATGAATATAGTTTAGTACATCACATTATCTTCAGAAAAACGAAATAATCTTATAGGACAATTCAAACATTAGAGTATATGCTTCGGGCTTGTATCTTAGAAGATAGAGGAAGTTAGAGTTGCCATTTACATTTAATTAAATTCTCCTACAATAATAATTATCATTCAAGCATCGAGATGGTTCTTTTTGATGCCTATACATGGGAACAAATGTAGGACTCTATTTTGATGGCCCCATGCCGGTGGTAAGGGTATTTTGGGATCAGAAATAATCCAAGAGACTACTATTAAAATAAAGGAAATCTAGAAAAGATATAGGCATCCTAGAGGCGTAAGAAAATTTATACATATAATAGAAGCAGATAATTTGTATTTAAATAAGGCAATAACGTCTAATTGTAAGTGACTTTAAATTTGGGGTAACACTATGTTTTCAAGAACAAGATACACTGCCCGAGGTATATTTGGTCATTTTAGATAATTAGGTGTATTGGTTCAATGGCATACGAGTTAAAATTTCTTCTGACTATGTCAATATTGCACAACGTATTTCATGTATCTCAATTCAAGAAGTTCATGTTAAACACTTCTTTACCTTTAGAAGGGGAAACAATGGAATTAAAATCAGATTTAACATTCTAACCTCATCCAACTAAGGTCATTGGTCGATATGTCAAGAAATTGAAGAATGAGAAGATCCCACATTGAAAGTGATTTATGAAAGACTAGACGGAGAAGCCACTTGGGAACCCGAGTTGGAGATTATGAAGAATTACTCACACTTATTCTCAAGTAAAATTTTGAATTTCGAAGGAGAAATTACTTTAACAGGGGTAGAGTGTAACAACCTAATTTAATTAATAGTAATTAAATTACATTAGTTGGTTAGAAATGAAATAAAATTGGATAAATTTGTAAGGAGTGACATAGGTGTAATTATAAGTAAATGAAGTTGAGATACATTTTGTAATTAATTGCAGAAATACAATAGAATATGAAAATTACTCTCATTTAGATATAAAAAAATTCTTTATTTATTCTTCCTTCTCGAACCTCCACCTCATACATAGACAAATTTTTTTCAATTTTAAAATATTAACCCAAATTTCATAATTCAAGTAAGAAATCTCATTTAAAATTTGACACATTATCATAAAGACTTTAGTTTTTCATTTTACTCCTCGTTGGTAAATCGACTCTACCTGACGCAAGTTTTGTATTCATTCAAGATAATTTAAGACAAAGTGTTGGATGAGAAGTTGGATATGTTTAACAAGCTGGTTCTTGATCTTGAAAATATTGATGCGGAGATCGATGATGAAGATCAAGCGTTGTTGTTGTTGTGCGCTTTGCCCAGACCACATGCTCACTTCAAAGAAACTCTTCTGTATGGAAGAAAGTCCCCGGCCTTTGAAGAAGTTCAATCAACCTTGTATTCGAAAGACTTGAACGAATGAAAGGAGCATAAACCTTCGACGGTTGGTGAAGGTTTGGCCGTTAAAGGAAAGTTCTTGCGAAAGGATAATAAGTTTGACAAGAAGAAAGGTAAAAGTCAACATAAGTTTTACATTGGCTAAGCATCTGGTATTCGATGCTATCATTGTAATAAGGAGGATCACATAAGAAAGGAGTGCCCTGAACGCCTGAAAGATCATGGAGGTAAGGATAATGGTAATGCAGCTAGTTCAAGATGATTTTGACTCATATGATGTAGTTGTAGTTTCGAGCAGCAACCCGTCGAATGGGTGGATTATGGATTCTGGGTGCACTTGGCACATGACTCCAAACAAAGACTTGTTTGAGGAATTATATGATCAAGATGGTGGATCTATATTATTGGGAAACAAAAAAGCTTGCAAGATTGCAGGTGTTGGATCTGTGAGATTCAAGCTCCATGATGAGTCAATAAGGCTATTGACTGAAGTCAGGTATGCACCTGATTTGAAGGGAAATTTTATTTCTCTTGGTGAATTCGAAAATAAAGGATATATTTTCCAAGGAGAAACAATATCCTAAGAGTAATGAAGGGGTCGAAGGAAGTCTTGAGAGGCGTGAATCAACAAGGCTTCTATACCCTTGAGGCTGAAGTTGTAAGTGGTTTGAAAAATGTTGTATCCATGAAACATTTATCGAAGATAGAAATTTGGCACATGAGATTGGGCCATGTTAGTGAAATGGGTCTGGTCAAACCGGGGAAACAAAATTTGCATGGTGGAGATAAAGTTGAAAAGCTAGAGTTTTATGAACCATGTATACTTGGAAAATCTTGCAGAGTGAAGTTCAACAAAGGAAAACAAAGAATACATGGAGCCTTTTATTACATCCATGCTGATCTTTGGGGGCTTCTAAGGTGTCCATCACATTCAGGAGAAAGTTATTTTTTATCCATAGTATATGACTATTCCAGAAAGTTATGGGTATTCATCCAGAAGACTAAGGATGGAACTTTTGAGAATTTCAAGGGTTGGAAGACTCTGGTAAAAAATTAAACTGACAGAAAGGTCAAGAGGTTGAGAATAGATAATGGCCTTGAATGTTACAATGAGGCATTCGACAACTTTTGTGTTGCCTCTGGTATTGCAAGGCACAAAACTACTATAGGAACTCCACAAAAAATGGTTTGGCTGAAAAGTTTAATTGAACCATCTTGGAAAGAGTTAGATGCATGTTGACTAGTGCTGGGTAAAAAAGGTGTTTTAGGCTGAGGCTGTTTTGACAGCAACATATCTGATAAACATATGTCATTTGATTGAGTTCGATATGAAGACACCTGAAGAAGTTTGGTTGGGACATCCACTAGATCTCTACAAATTGAGAGTATTTGGATGCGTAGCCTATGCTCACATTAGGCACGACAAGGTCGAACCTAGAGCTCTTAAATGCATGTTCATGGGATACATTGAAAGAGTCAAAGCTTATAGGCTATGTGCCTAGAGCCAGGTCATAAAAGTATTATCACCAGTCGAGATGTAGTTTTCAATGAAGATTAAATGGCTTTCAAGAAAATTGATGAAGTTGATCGAAGTGCAGAAGTATCTGACGAAGAGCTGGAACAGGTAGAGATTTTTGTTGAGGTGGAGCATGTTGATGCTGAATTGCATATCCCAAATGAAGTCGAAGAAGAAGAAGAAAAAGATGTCGATGAAGTTGAGGAAAATGTCGATGAATAACTATTGGCAAGAGATATGATAACAAGAGTCATCAAGCCACCTCAGAGACTTGGGTATGTAGATCTTAAATCTTATGCCTTAATCTCTGCAAGCGAGGTTCTAGACAAAGAACCTAGAGACTTTAAGGAAGTTATGAGGAGTTGAAATAAGACTGAATGTATGAAGGACATGGATGATGAGATGAAATCTCTTCATAATAACAACACTTGGTAATTGATCAAGAAACCTGCTAGAGCCAGGTTAGTCAGTTGTAAATGGATTTTCAAAGTTAAGGAAAGAATCGAAGGAGTGGTGTCAAAAAGATACAAGGTAAGGTTGGGTTAAAGGTGTTTCACTCAGAAAGAAGGTTTAGACTTCAATGATGTGTTTTATCCTATTGTGAAGCATATATCCATTTGAATGTTGCTTGCCATGGTGGAACAGTTTGATCTCTAACTGGAACAAATAGAGGTGAAGATTGTGTTCTTGTATGGTGATCAAGATGAAACAATCCTGATGAGGCAACCTGAAGGGTATGTCGAAACGGGAAAGGAAGATTATGTGTGCAAGTTGAATAGATCTTTAGATGGGCTGAAACAATCTCCTCATCAATGGAATAGTAGATTCTACAAGTTCATGGCACACATAAATTTCATTAGACGTCATTTCGACCATTGTGTTTACTTCAGATTTTGACCTGGTAATTCATTTGTTATTTTGTTGCTTTGTGTTGATGATTCATAGCAAGCAACAATGTCGAAAAGGTAATGAGGGTGAAGGTTGAACTCAATAAGGAGTTCGAAATTAAGGATCTGGGAGCAGCTTCTAGGATTCTTGGGATTGACATTCGAAGAGATAGAAAGTAGTCGAAATTATGCTTATTACAAGAGGCATATCTATGGAAGATTCTCGAAAAGTATGGTATGTCAAATTTGAAGCTTGTTGTGACTCCAAAAAACCCTAAATACAAGCTGAGTATTAATTAATGTCCCAGTACTGAGGTCGAAAGAGCTTATATGAATATCACCCCATATGCTAATGTAGTAGGTTCTTTGATGTATGTTATGGTCTTTACTAGACCCGACATAACATATGCAGTAAGTATTGTAAGCAGGTACATGATGAATCCTGGAAAGGCTTATTGGAAATCATTGAAGTGGATTCTAATGTACATAAATGGGTCTCTGAACAGAGTCTTGATTTATGGTGGAGCCTTGGGTGAAGATAGTAAAGCAGTAATCGAAGGATATGTCGACTCTAATTATGTAGGTTGTATGGATTTCAGAAAATCTACTTATGGATATGTTTTCACTATGTTTGATACAACAATAGTTGGAAAGCAACACTTTAGAATTTTGTTGCATTATCAACCACTGAAGCGGAATATATTTCTTTCATTGAAGTTGTGTAAAAAGCATTATGACTTGAAGGTTTTGCTAAGGAGCTGAAAGTTCAAGGTGAAGTTATCACTGTTAAATGTGATAGTCAAAGTGCAATACACCCGTCGAAGAATTCAGCCTATCATGAGAAAACCAAGAACATTGATGTTTCGAAAGTCATAATGTTGTTGATATTATCACCAAGACATTGACAAGTTGCAAGTTTTTCACTGTATGCAGTTGATAAAGCTGCATGAAGAAAGCTAGTTCGTTCTTTAATAATAGAATTTGTTCCAAAGTGGATATTTGTGAGATATTGGATCAAACTCTATTGGGTCGAAGGTAGTATCTTGGTTCTACGGTTCGACGAAGTTTAGCATGTAGTCGAAGGTTGCTCATATGTTGTTGTCGAAGTGTTACAAGTTGTAGTTAAAGTGTGTTATAGCCTGTAGTGTCGAAGGATGCTAGGATTGTTAGCATCGAATTAGGCATGTTTATTATGCCCATTTGTTTAAGTTAGCTTGTACCCTAAGTTATCTTGTAATGGGTATTTGTGATAAGAGTCCATTAGTGTAGTATGTTAGGTTTATTATAAATAACATACTAGTCTCTCCTCATTGCACATTGAAAATCCTAATTTAGAGTGAGAGAGTTATTTGTTATTCTTGTATACTTGTAATCTTGTTTTGAAGATAAAAGAAAGAACATCAGTTAATAATCAATCTATGTATTCTTCTTGTTTATCATCTTTTCTACCCATGTTTATTTCTTAATCGTTAAAGAACAAATTTATACTTTATTTTCTAAACAACTGGTTCACAACAAATTCTATATAAACCCTCTATATACATGATTTGAGTTAGGTTAGGGAGTAAGTCAAGAATATATGTTGTCATGTTTCATTTAGGGACCTTTATAAGTTTTTTTCACTTTTCAATGTGATGAAAGTCTCAAATTATGAAGCCTAAGACTTAAAAATGGAATTAGGCTTAATTTATGAAATTCCAACTAAGCCCACAAAGATAAGAGTAGTTGATTCAGAATAGTTTGACTAACTATTAATTTATAATTTTCAGATGATCGAAAGAATGTTGTAAGTGTATGAATATATATTCAATTTATGTGATTGAATGAGTCCACTTAAGTATTATTAGTAAACCATTATGATTTCAATTTCAATTTGAATAAAAAATCATAAGTAAATTGTAAGCTGGATAAGCAGGCTTTCTGAGAACGGCTCACCTCGAGAATGTCCTTTGAAGCATAAAATGAACAAGATAATGTTAATTATGTGATGCACCATATTATTTATTTATTTAGTGTGTAAATTATTCAAAACATATTTTTTGATCAACTTACAAGTAAACTCCTATAACTTGCTAACAATAATACTGGTAATATTAAGGAACTCACTGAGACAAGTAGATCTCATTCCTCACATTTTTTATTTTTAGATAGATAGTTAGACAAGGTTAAGAAAATTGCAAAAAGACCCAAGTCTGAAGAGCTTTCATATTTTTTTTTCAAAGATTAATATCACTTTATTCCCCTGAATTATAGGTGGAATTCCTTTTACCCACTTTTTTTTTTTTTTTGAATTTCCTCCTGTAATATATTTTTATTACCCCTTAAGTGTACAAATTTAACACATAATATAGGGATAAATTAATAAAATAATATTATAGGAGCGTAAATTATGTATTTAAAAGGCAAAAGACATAGTATTTTTACATTTCGAAGGTGTGATAAAAAAATTTTATAAGGGGTAAAGAAAATTTTGCCTCTTTTTTCAATTATGCTTATGTCCTATTATGACCTTGTCTTAGTTTAATTTCATATTATGTAATGCATAGACTTTCACATTGTTATTATACTATTTGTTTCTATGTGTGAAACGTGAATTTATTTTTATTTAAAAATATATATATATATATATATATATATATATATATATATATATATATATATATATATATATATATATATATATATATATATATATATATATATATATATATATATATATATATATATATTCATTATTTTATTAATATAAATTTTTATTATTTTATATTATTTGTAAGTACAAATGTTTGACAATTTTTGAAATTGATTCATCATCATCACTGTCAATCTATGGTGAAATTAAATGTTAGAACCTTGTTTCATTTAATCACGGAGAAGATCAAATGTTAGATATTGCATGCATTCGTTTCAAATATAAAATTAAAAAAATTAGATAAATAAATATTTTCAGTTACATGATAAGAGATTATGTAAGAAAAACTACTTTAAACCCGTTTTTTTTGCTCTTACAACCCATTATAGAGATTTTTTCGAAGCTTATGTAAGTTTTATTTTTTCATGACAAATTCTTTCGTTGTCAATGTTTAGATTTCACAATGTAGCCTCCTAGATATATAGTACTGGTGTTCGTGTTCTGATTGGATGTAGAGAATTTCTTGTGGATTGATGTATTAGAAATATATTGAGCGTTTTATAAATGAACGACAAAGATATATTGAAATAAAATTGAATTATTTTTTCTCTTAGTTTTGACCTAAATCTGAGAACTAATATTAATTCTTTTTAAATACAAAATAAACTAAAATAGGGACTTTTCCCCTAGGTTTTAAATCAATCGAGGTAGTAGATTACATCTATTGCAAAAAATGATAGAATGAATTGTTTTCAAAAAAATATGTATTGTTTTCTTTTTTAATTTTTTACCATTCATCAATTTTTTCATGTGTTACAATAATAAAACAAAAGACTATATTCAAAATAAATTGCAGTATTGTCAATCAAAGAAAATATTACAAAATATTTTATTTGATTGACAACATTAAGAAGTTATTTTAAAATATAATAATGTTTCCTTTTACTATTCAACATTGATAAGAGGTGGAAACACCACCACCACTAACAACAACAATAAAAATAACACTATTATATGAGAAAGATTGCAAAACTGAAAAATAATTGATTAAAGGTGAGTGTTAGAAGAACAACAACACATAACCAATAAATTTTCTTTTTTGTAATTCATCCCATAAAATGATGTTTATGAGTATGAAACGGTTTTATATATGAGTTATGTTTAAGGTAAAATTTAGTGAACTATCTTTTTATAGTTAAATTTGGATATCTTACCCCTTGATTATTAGAGAAATGATAGATTAAATTATTTAATTGTTAAATAAAAATTATAAAAAAATGTCACATTAAACAAATAAAAACAAAAACTATCCTTGCTATGATTTGAAGTATGTACCCTAATTTAGTGTACAAAACAATTTTCTGCTAAAACCGATAGAATATATTACTTTTTTTAGAGAAAAAAACATGGTGAGTAGAGATATTATACCACAATTTTTATATACCTAAAATGAAATCGATATTATAATATAAAATATATTATTTATAGGGAAAAAATATTATGTTTATTGACATGGTCGATTTTAGTCTGTGCAACCTAGTTAACCCGTTGCACAAGCCCCATAAAAAATAGAGGTATAGTATAATATTTTATATTTTTAATTTTATTTATTATTTTTTAATTTAAAATATATTTAAAAAGATAATAAATTAAATTACTATATTTAAAATATTTTAACTTAATATTTATAAAATTTTAAGTTCAACTTTCTTCATGTTATTATATAAATTTTAAAGAAATATTGAGACTTATAATACAATAGTTCTTTGAGATTATTTTTTATTCTTTTTTATTAGAGATTAATTTTAAAAATTAGGATAGAGTCTACAAGTTATTTGACACCTCTTATTTGTTCCCGACTCATTGAGCTTTGAATCCTGTCAATTCATTAGCTTGAATGATTCATATTTCTCTACCAAATTCTAAACCCACATTAATCAGAGAGATGTTCTTTCTTTGGTCACATTTAAGGTTGAGTCTTTTCTCTTTATTGATTTGAAAGCATTAGCGTTGAGAAAAGACTGATTTTTGTAATGATGTTACTCTAATTAAGTATTCTCGATTTCATTAAAAGTGCAATTATTTGTGTCAGGTTGTTATTCGACACAAAATATGTTAAAATAATTGTGTATTGAAGTGTATCGAATTGTATAATTATTGAAATACGAAATAGATTACTTTCCACATTATTTTAATTTAGATCTAAAATTAGTATTTTAAACTTTTATAGTTTGAGTTTTTATATTAGACTAAAAACAAACTCATTATAACTAGAGAATAACCTCTATTTTGATATAACAATTTGTACTCGTAAAATTTACAGTTGCAAGTGAATAAAAAATTTCTACAATCTCTTTTTTTTTTTTCTTTTTCTTTTTATCGTTATTATGTTGTGATAACTATTAGATTCATTAAAATTCATAGAAATTTTCTATAAATTTCGGTGGATTTTCAACAATTTTATCCTTTACTTTTTCAAATTTCTTAAAATTTTCAAAAATTAAACTGAAACTTTGCTACATAATCTGATATAATTTTGAATATAAAGAGGAATGAAGTTTTGAGTAATAAAGGGTGAATGTGATTGGAGAGGAAGTGACAATGGCATTTGAAGAAGTAGAAAAAATGTTTTAGGTCATGTACTTGTCTCTCATTCTTTAATTGACTCACCTATTAGTTTGAGGTGAGATAGAAGTTGTCGGAACCTTTAATATGGTCTTTGTCAGAGTTAATTACATGTTTGCTACGTACATATTATATTCACCTAATTTCATGTTTTTATCAGGAATATAATATGATTTTGCAGGAATCTTAATTTTAAATTTTGTTTCATATAGGATCTTAACTATAGTTAAAAAGATATATGAGAATTATTGGTTTATATAGAGCCTCTGAATTAATCTGGTTCACATAAACAACCATTTGTTAAGATCTCACATCGTAACTAAAGACAATTAATCAAATAAAAAATCTATAATAATAATAATAATAATAATAATAATAATAATAATAATAATAATAATAATAATAATAATAATAATAATAATAATAATAATAATAATAATAATAATAATAATAATAATAATAATAATAATAATAATAATAATAATAATAATAATAATAATAATAATAATAATAATAATAATAATAATAATAATAATAATAATAATAATAATAATAATAATAATAATAATAATAATAATAATAATAATAATAATAATAATAATAATAATAATAATAATAATAATAATAATAATAATAATAATAATAATAATAATAATAATAATAATAATAATAATAATAATAATAATAATAATAATAATAATAATAATAATAATAATAATAATAATAATAATAATAATAATAATAATAATAATAATAATAATAATAATAATAATAATAATAATAATAATAATAATAATAATAATAATAATAATAATAATAATAATAATAATAATAATAATAATAATAATAATAATAATAATAATAATAATAATAATAATAATAATAATAATAATAATAATAATAATAATAATAATAATAATAATAATAATAATAATAATAATAATAATAATAATAATAATAATAATAATAATAATAATAATAATAATAATAATAATAATAATAATAATAATAATAATAATAATAATAATAATAATAATAATAATAATAATAATAATAATAATAATAATAATAATAATAATAATAATAATAATAATAATAATAATAATAATAATAATAATAATAATAATAATAATAATAATAATAATAATAATAATAATAATAATAATAATAATAATAATAATAATAATAATAATAATAATAATAATAATAATAATAATAATAATAATAATAATAATAATAATAATAATAATAATAATAATAATAATAATAATAATAATAATAATAATAATAATAATAATAATAATAATAATAATAATTGTTCTTGCTAATGGTAGGTTGTGTGATAGATAGATGTTGATAGCAGTGTGTGTTGGGAACAAGATTGTGTGGAGTATTTAGGACCATAATTCTCTATGGTTGAAAATTCCCCGCATTGATCCATTTAACATTTTTCCAATAGTTGTATTAAGATTAAACAGTTAAAAGTTTAAATTTAATAAATTTAATTTAAAATAAAATAACAATTATATTTAAATTTAAATTATTTGATTTTGTTTTTCGTGGTATTTAAGTATATGAATGAGTAAGTCTTATTAGTGATGTACGATGGTAATATTTGAGGTTATTGAATGTTTAGAGTTATACGTAAACATATGGGTTTTATGTTGACCTTTATGATAGTTGTGTAAATCATATAAAAGTTAGTAATCCACCTATCATGATAACATGAACATTCAGGTTGGATCGATATGATTATACATTTACTTGGGAGAACATGTACACTTGTAGACATTTGTGTGTTTGGATTCAGGTTATGAGTTGTGGGATTAAAGATTGATCTATAGGCCGACACATGATTAGAGACGAGTTTATAATCTACATTATTATGTTTGTCTACATCAAAGTGAATTTTTTAATCATCTCATAATAGTGGGGCACATTCTATGAAAATTCAAAAATACTTTTTATAAAATTAGAGGTTTATTTTCGATTCGCAACCATTTTGAACAATCCAGTTAAAATGGAGTGTGACCCGTGAAATTGCTTTAAAATTGAACCGGAGATGCACTTTCGGTTTGGAACTGAAAGTATACATCTGACTATGGAAGCGGGAACATTGAATTGTATGCCACCTGGATATTTTGTATGAAATCGGAAGTATACTTCCAGTTTTGTCACGAGCGTGATTGCTTAAAACAGCAACCATGGTGATCACCACCATAACACTCTTTCTCCTTTAAACCTCTCAAAAACCCTCTCCATTGTCAATCCATTTCCCACTCCAAATCCTCATTTTTGTGGTTCATCATATCAGGAATAGCTCAACAAAGAAGAATTTCAGATAAATTTCATCCCTTTTATCCCTCAGTCACTACATTAATCTGCAACTTTTTGTTGAAAATAAGGTTACGTACAAACCGAATTTATACTTCCGGTTTCTGGTTGAACTAAACCAGAAGTCGATTTCTAGTTTTGTCTCTGTGTTAAATTTTCTAGCTGCTTTCACTGTGACTGGTGTATAATTATGTTTTTATGTAACATAGGTATGGTGCACCCCGATAACATTCCTAAACCCAATGTGAATGAAGTTGTTTCGCTGGTCGTAGCTCCGACTCTCGTAATTATGGCGGTCGATGTTCTTGAACATTTTGAAAATGTTGAAGAATTTGCATTACGGGACGATATGTTGCAGTGGATTCATTTAGAGGCAACGAGACTTGGATTTGGTACTGTGATAGCAAGGTCCGATAACGACACTGAGAGAAGAAATGCGTTTGTTATTTTGGCTTGCGAATGGAGCGGAAAATATATTGCTCACATTCAAAATTTGAAACGCGAGGAAACCGGTACAAGAAAATGTGAGTGTCCATTTCGGTTGTGTGGTTATCTCATGGCCAACAATAAGTGAAAACTTAATGTGATTAGTGGTTAACACAACCATGATTTAACTCCAAAGTTGGTCAGTTATTCAATAACATGTATGTTGATGCTGTTTTACAATTCCGAGTTGTTTGTGTGAAATATCCTAATATGTTGAAATATATTGAGAGCACAATACTTGATCAGGTGAAGGAGAAGTTTGTTTGTGCATGGACTGATCAGGTTATGCTCCTCGATCATACAACATCAAATCGAGTTGAATCTACGCATGCTTGTCTCAAGAATTGGTTGGTAAATAGCAAGAGTGATTTGATTACGGGTTGGGAAGTTGTGAACCATATGATACTGAACCAGTATAATGAGATACAAACGACATTTGGTCGTAGTATCACGGTGTTGGAACACAGGTTCAAAGATAATATGTTATATTCTCAGTTGTCCGGTAACATCTCTCGGACGGTGCTTAATTATATTTTTCATGAGGCCAAACGAGCTTTAAATGTGGGTGACGACACCTCAAAGTGTGGGTGCACTATTGTGAAAACATATGGTCTCCCTTGTGCTTGTGTCTTATCCAAGAAGATGAGTGTAATATCCCGATACGTATGGACGAGGTCTCTTAGTCATTGGAAGAGACTTAGTTTTGACGATGACGGAAAATGAAAAGTGATAAGTCAAATATCTCCATCTTTACCAAATAGGAAGCGATACAGTGAGATTTTTGAGAGTCGTTGAACCCACCAAACTCCACATCAAAGAAGAGTTAAGAAAGATTGTGTTTCCGAAGACCACAGATTTGAAACCACCCTCCCAACCGATAAAAACTAAAGGTGCACCGAAGAAGTTGAAACCGACACCGGGAGAAAATTCTACTACGAGGAGTCCTTCCTATTTTGAACATGTTGACAAAGGTTTTCCCGATTCAACTACACCAAAATCTCAAAATATTACGTCCAAAGGTGCCCGGATTAGCAAACCACCACCTACACCGACTCCATCAAAAATACCATTCATTGATCACATGTCGGTTTTCATGCACAAGTACGTTGAACGGATCGTTAATGTGGTTGGTGACAGTAATTGTGGTTTCCAAGCCGTTTCTTGTTTGCTTGGTAGCCGTGAAGAGTATTACAATACTGTGCGAGAGACCCTGCTCACAGAGTTAATAGAACATAGAGAGTTGTACACACGTGTGCTAAGGAGTAAAGACAAGGTTGAAGAAATATATCACTCACTTGTACCTCCTAAGGTTGGATTTGCACCGGAGGATAAATGAATGCGCTTCCCTAAAATAGGTCATCTCATAGCAAGTGCGTATGACAAGGTGTGTATTAATTTGACAATATACGGTTTTTCGGAGACTTATTTTCCTCTACGCACTGCTCATACACCAAATCCCAATAGTCGTATCATTTGTGTTGGATGGATTTCAAATCCACGACATTCTGTTCAAGTCTACTTGAAACCGAGATGCCTTATACCACCGACATCACAAGAGTGGGCGCTTCATTTCACAGAACCATTAGAGACATGGTCGGACGAATTCATGGAAAAGATGCAAGAATACAACAAGTTGAGGGAAATATATATAAAAAAATAGGGAAAAGTCAAAAGGGGTGTCACCGGTGGATTTATCCGGCGACACTTTTTTTGGCTTTTTCAATAGTTAGGTAGCATTTTAATGTTAAACTTCATTTTGTTAATGTATTTTGATGTGGAAATATACTCATTTTTGTAATTTGACCAAATGCAAAAAATTTGAATATATGAGATTTTATGAGTATGCTTGTTGTCTCTGTTCTGTTTTTGGTTTTTCAACCCCAGGCCTTTTACCGAAGGTTTACTTCCGGTTTTGATTAAGTTGGAAACCGGATATTAACTTCTGGTTTGCCATTGAAATAAGGATATGATTTCTATGGTCCATGTTTACATCCTTCTACTATAAAAATACATCTCCTCTTATATTTTTCCCTACCACAACACAAAAAACCAGAAATGGACATCAAATTAGACATCACATGGGTTGTTGGAGCTGTTCATTTTCTCGGCAATATTTCATCTCGCAAATTCAAGATTACGGTGTACACCCCAATTGATGAGGTGTGTGAAACATTGCAGGAAATTGTTCCTTACGACGACAGTCGAAAGGTAGAAAAGATCGAGTACCGCTCACCATCGATTGACAACAAAGGGAATCTTCAGTTCATGAACCGTGAACTAAAGAACGAAGATAATTTACGAGTTATGTGGTTAACTTATCAAAGTTTTCGAGAGAAAGTTCCAATCGAGTTAGATGCGATTTTATCAAGAATCGTCGATGACATTATGAGGATGTTGCAACATCCACCGGGATATCTATTATAAATCTATAAAAATCAAAGTACTATTAACTTACACTAATACGCTGATTAGTAAATCTTAATTTAGTCTTAATCTAAGGGTATATTTGTAACTTTCTGACATACTTGCACCATATTGATTTGGCAGCTGATGTGTCACACTAAGGTTTTTTTTCCCAATTTATATTTTTTTAATTCAGACTATCAAGCCAATTTAAAAATAACCTAATACCCCTTAATAAAAATCTAACTAATCTATTATTAACCTAATCACGTTATTGTTAGTGGGATAATTATAAGCAGCTACGACCAAGGTATTGGGAAGGGAAAAAATCGTCGCCCTATGGATTCTCAACCGGCTTCCACATCTCCTTCTTCCCAGACAATCTTTCGTTTTCTTTCTCAATCCTTGCAACCATTACAAGTACTTATGGACTCAGCACAATCCTAATCCTTGAAAGCCACCCTTTTCTATTCCAAGATTCATCCAATTGAGATTTCATCTCTCTCTTCAACCAACACAACCCTATCATTATTATATGTTTTACGTTTTTCTTTTTTGACGAGTGAATCCCAGATTTCGTCGACCCAAATTCCGGAAAGCAGTTTGTTTTTCACTCTCTATGTTGACAATTTCAAAATCCTTTTGTAATGGAGAGATTAAATTGAATTGAAAGTTATTATTGGAAGCAATTTATTATCTGATTTGGTTAACTTGATTGGATGTTACTGATTGATTAATAGATATGTTAATGGTATATCTCTACAGGAACATATTATCAAAACATGTCATGGTTCTGTATGTGTTGTTGTGTATGGAGACCAGGACAAGCCAACTCTAATCACTTCCCGGATTTGAGTTTAAAGGGTTTTGGATTTTATGTAACTCTTGACCTTTTTGTTATTTTTTTAATTCCAGGGCTTTGAAAACTTTGTGAAATTGAAAACATCTGGACATAGAGTATATAATTTTTTTTCTTTGCAAGGCATGTCACACGGGTTACTGGTGCCAAAGACGATGCTTTGGAGAAACTGAATGCGCAACATATGCAGAAGAACGTTATCAAGCAGTAGTTAAAGATCAAACTGTTTAGATTAACTTATATGACTCTGTTTGTGTTACAGGTAATGTAACTTATTTTTTATTTTTATTCTCTTCTACATGGTTTAGTGTTTTCTTTCTTCTTATACAGACTTTATAGTTAGTTTTTTTTCTTCTTATACAAGTATTTTCCAAGGACAATGGATCTCCATAGAGCAATCAATTTGCTACTATTATGTTCAAGCAGGCTTCAACAAAGTATTCACATGTTCCAAAATGTCATATATTTCATTGCGAGTTGATTAATTGAGGAGCACCTATAGTTTCCCATGGACACTGTCATTATATTCGATAAGCTTCCATCATGTTTTATTATTAAAAATCACGTCTTTATGATTTTGTTTGAATGCCAAAGTCACTATTGATTATCCATTTATATAGTGTCTCATTTTAACAATTTAGAATTCATAAAAGTTGCAGTTGCAATAAAAGAGTGGTTTCTTTTTTATCAGGACAATTATGGTAGCAACTGGTGGTGAATCGTTGGGATGCATAATTGTTAGCAACGTATGATCAAAACTCAGGGCTTATTTTCTCTTTACAAAGGTTTAATGAGATAGTGTATAGTAAATAGTGAAAGCAATGAAAGGTTTAATGAGATAGTGTATAGTAAATAATGAAAGCAATGAAAGGTTTAATGAGATAGTGTATAGTAAATAGTGAAACCAATGAATTAGAATAAAATAGTGTGTAGTAAATAGTGAAGTTGGAAAATTCAATTTGTTAGCGGTTACCAATGAATTTGAATGAGATAGTGTATAGTAATGAGATAGTGTATATAGTAAATAGTGAAACCAATAAATTGGAATGAGATAGTGTATAGTAAACAGTGAAGTTGGAAAATTCAATTTGTTAGCGGTTACTGCATATTGTATTACTGTATGATTTAGTATGATATGTAAATCAATAAATTTATGATATTTGTACATATATTTTATTACTAAAATAAATATTTTAGTTATTTACTAAAGAAATTTGAATCATAATTAATTAAATATTTTATTATTTAATGATTCATCATAATTATTATTGTCTATTATTAAGTTACACATTAAATTGAAATAATTTATTTTATTGTTTTCAATGTGATTTTGTTAGTGTTTTAAATAGATGATAATAGAATTTTAAAAAGATTATAATCATACTGCAATATCGTTATTATCTATTGATACATTTTTAGAGAAAATTAATAATAATATGAACGAACTAAAATAATGATTGTGATTTATTTAAATAAAGAAGATAAATATCTCATAATTATTGTATTATCTAACTATGTTAAATTTCTTGATTAAAATTATTTTTTTAACTAATATAATCACTAAAATAAAACAAAATCTTTTTAAATTAACTTTATAATGCTAATTATGATAAAATAAAATGATAAATGATATTCATGAAAAAATACATCAAAAAATATTATAAATATTTGTGTATGATAAAAAAACATGAGACACTTATGATAGAAAAATATATAAATTTGTTATGAAAAAGACAAATTTATCATTCCTTTTACATATCCACAATTATGTATTATCATTTTATTTAATTATTACACACAACATAGAGTTTTATCACCACATTAAAAATATGTTTTATGTCTTTATAAAAACGTAGAAAATAATATACATTAATTATAATTATTATAATAATATATATTAAACGCATTTTTTCTCTTATTTTTGTTATCTATTGGGCTTTAACTCAAGATAATTTCTTAACCATTTGATTATTTCATTAGATAATTGTTTGATTATAAAAATTATAATTTTATTCCATTAAATTAATATTCAAAAGCCAAGTGTTTTATGTTAGTAGAATTGTTGCTAATGTTAATATTATTTACTTATATTTAAAAATTGACTTTTTCTCGTTAATGATTTATAGTGAGTTGTTTTAATTTAATGATATCAAATATTTTTCTTGACGGTTGAAGGCACACAAGTTTTGAAATAATTCGATGTTAAAGTGATTATCTTGTTCCAAATAAACTAAAAACTAATTTCTTCAGTAATAAAAATAATTCAACTAATTTATCTCAATTTATATAAGAAAAAACTAAAGTTGATAACAAATTTGTTTGAACTTAAATTGTTTTCTCTTATTTTTGTTATCTATTGGGCCTTAACTCAAGATAATTTCTTAACCATTTGATCATTTCATTAAATAATTGTTTGATAATAAAAATTATAATATTATTTCATTAAATTAATATTCAAAAACCAAGTGTTTTATGTTAAAATTAATTGTTATATATTATATTAATTTTACAAAAATCTATTATCTTTATTATCTATCTATAAAAATTAAAATATCTGGAAAAATCAGGATTAACCTTTTAATCCCATGCTTAATTTTTAATTAATTCAAGGACAACACAATTTTTTTAATCAATAATTTAGCATTTATGAATACTTTGGTGTCACTCCCACAATTTATGTTGCAATTTTTTATTTTTTTATATCACAAAACAAAACTTATTACAACCACCTAATCAGTAGAGCAAATCTTATAATTAATGGGACAATTAACAGCATCTACGACCAACGCATTTAAAAGCCAAGCAAAAACACAACTTTCCATATATATTTTATATTTCAAAATATGTATGATTGTAATACATAAAGGGCAATAAAAACTGATGCGCTTCCCCATCTTATTCAAATTCTTCTTCCACATTCACTATATTCATCTTCATCTCATTTGTTTTTCTTCTTGTTATTCACATTAATAAATTTATATTAAATAAAAAATGAATGTATTTTTAAAATTATTATTCAAAATGAGTAACATTTACTCCATTGAAAATTTTAAATATTATATTTTAAAAAAACATACTAAGGTAAAATAAAAAACAAAAATATGAACCATTTAAAAAATGGTATGACTTTAGACTGATTCTAAATAAATAAATAAAAATTATTTTCTAAATCAATTTATTATCTTATTTATATGTTTTTAAATTAATTACTAAATTCATTTATGATTATAATAATATTTTATTTTAATGAAAAAATAAAAATTTATTTCTATCGTTATAATATAATAAAAAATAAAATTTTATTTATATCCATAAAATTTTATAATGTAACAAAAAATAAAAAGTTTAAGTTTGTCTTTTTTCTCCCTATAATATAGTTAGAACAGATTAAAAAAATCACTTATATTATTATAACTTTTTATTATAATAAAAAATAAAATTTTATTTCTATATTATAAATAATAGAAAATAAATTATAATATTATTGTCAAATAAACCGGCAATAATCACAACACATAAAAGGTATAAATTTATTCATACAATCATTTTTATAAATGAAATAAGTTTCATTTGATTATAGTTTAAATAATATTTTTCTACTAACAAATATTTAAAATCATGTATTTTTATGAATTATTAATAAAAATCACATATTTTTATGAAATATCTACTTAACTAATCATTACATCCATTATACGTATGGTAAATTCATCAAATAGTTAATTGATCAATTAATTTAATTAAATTATTTTCATAATTTTAGTAAATCCATTAAAATTCAATTTAATGTAAATAACTCAAATAAATTATATAATATTGGTATAATTTTAAATACTATTTTGAAAGTAGTTTAAGAAAAAACTATATGATTTTGAATGCTATTGATTTTTTTTAAAAATAAATTGAAAATCATATCATATCCGCAAACATTTCTATATGATCTTTTACTGTATTAAGTTTCTATTGATTTAGTTGTATATGTGTTGTGACACATATTCTGTTGGAAATTTTGGGAACCATTTCTTTAATCAATGTTGTTGTTAAACTCTACGATGACTTATAAATGAGAAACATTATAGTCAACTGAAATTTGACGCGGAGTTGTCATACATGGTTTGTAAAAATTATAAATATGATATATAAAAAAAAATTTAAAACTGATATTTGACGGGAAGCTGTCATAAATTTTAGGTTTAGAAAAATTGACCAATATCTAAAAGTAATATTATTTGAATTGAAAAATAATTTTATTCTTGAGCTTTGTTAACTCATCTGGATTCACAGGTAGATGTGAACGTATCTATGAGATACCAGCTAGACTGTTCATTTTAACGTCCATCTTTTAACTATTTCTTTTGTTGTTGTTATATATAATTGAAGTTATAAAAATTGTTGTACGATTTTTTATAAATACAAATAAATGTTTAAAAGTTGGTAGTGAAAAACATGCAATGTGTATTTTGATTCAAAATACTATTTGGTTCAAAATAGATTGAACTTTTTGTTGAATTACATTAACTTATCTTTATCTTTGATATATATAAAGGAACTTTACAAGTCATAATTAGATAAATGTAATATAAAATCCAGACGGGACTCGTGCGACAACACGAGTTTCTTACTAGTTGATTTATAATGTTTGATTTATGTTTAACTAATAAATGTATTTGCTAAGTTTATGTTATGAATTATATGTATTGATCGGAGAAATAGCAAGTGTACTATTTTTGCCGATGCAGTTATAATGAGTTTCCCCAAGTATCGATCTCGAGGACTGCGTAGTAAATACCTATTCGTGCTTCTTAGTTTAATTGAACAAAAACAATGGTTGGGTTGATTTTAACACCTTCAATTTTACTTGTAACGAGTTGCGACTGATGAAATATAATGCGAATGAAGCTAGGGTAAGTGGTTGATTGAACAAAACTATGATTAGCATACCGATTTCCTCATTGCGAAAGTAAACTGTCAATTACCTATCTCTAGATTGTTCTTCCTTAAGTCCTTAATGAAGACAACTATTAAAAACCCTAATCTTTATTCAAATGTCCATTCAAACAAACCTAGGTTTTAATCATGAAAATATCGAGAATTCAAGTGATTAAAAGAGAAATCCTAGTCCTAGGTTAGCCTCTTAATAACCTAATTGTGCAGAAACCCTAACAATCACAGTCCTGCCAATTGTTAGTCATAGGTCTACATGTACTTGTCCCATACATGATCATAAGAACGCCGCACAATTAAATTGAATAAAAACTTGCATTTAAGGAAATCAAGTATCCAAATTCATACAATGATCAACTCAGGACCACCCCCCTAGCCTTGGGGGGTTTAGCCTCTCATAATATTAAAAGAAAACATTAAAATAGAGTTTAACATTACAGAGAAGAGTGATGACTTCGATATTCAATGGTGGCTGCCCTTGAATCTCGCCGTCTCTTCGTTCCTCTCTCTAGCTCTCTTTTTCTTTTGTGCTTTCCAAAAGTAGGTTTTCTTCATCTCAAATCCCTTCTAATAGTCTCTATTCTCATCTCCTCTAGGCAAAAGTCGGAAGTACCCTTAATGACAACACAAGCTCCAAAATAAGAAAAATTCGTGTTTCCATCGGCATTCAACACGGGCCGTGTTGCTGAACACGGGCGCCCGTGTTGATCTCTAAGTCAATTTTGCACGCTCCAGACCATTCAACACGGGCCGTGTTGATGAACACGGGTGCCCGTGTTGATCCACTGTGTTGTATCAATTTTTCGCTTTCCCTTTGCTTTTCAACACGGGCCGTGTTGATGAACACGGGTGCCCGTGTTGATCCCCTGTTTGTGTTCATTTTGCGCTTTCCATCAGCCTTTCAACACGGGCCGTGTTGATGAACACGGGTGCCCGTGTTGACTTCTGAATTCTTCAAAATCTTCAACTTTCAGCCTTCCGAGGTGCTTATCGTCCTGCCACAAGTTCCTTCTATCACATGCATTAACCTGAAACACTGAGACTACCCAAAAGAAGCATAAAAGACATACTTTTAAAGACACTTAAACTCAAAAATGCACAATAAGACTAAAATAACCAAAGACACATTGACTTCATTAAAAGCAACTAAAAACAACCACAGATGTTACCAGATTGAATGAATTTACGTCGAATAGAACACAGAAACTTACTAGAAATGGTGACCGATCACAACCCCAAACTTATCTCATTGCTTGTCCTCGAGTAATGATTGAGTCCAACAGAGGTCACCCACGAATTTCTTCTTTCCACAACACAACCTGTGTCTTTCGCAAATTAATTTCGTCCTTACCGATCAAGAAGTTGGCTTCCCGAATCAATCTGTCTACCACACTTCCACATCAAGAGACTACTTCACCTGCAAGCTTTTCACACACTCACCAAATCTCTCAGGGTTAAGTATTTTCACTCAAGGACTGAAGCATGCAATATCATTCTTAACTTTGAATAAATTCTACTACTACACACTGATTTCACACACTTTTTGAGGTCTTTGGGTTGTAACGGGGCTTAGGTACGGTGGGATAAACAAGGAAATTGGATCACAAAGGTTTTTGGCTCGGCATTCATGTAAGTCTTCTTCAATCTTATGCTGCATTCGTAAATTTTGGGGTTCATTCGTTTTGACTCATCTTTACTCATGTTTACTCTGAGCACAGTACAAGCTAGAGTCCGACATTTAGGCAAGTGTTCTCTTTCTTTTCTTTTTCTTCTTTTTTTCCTAAGAACTTTCATGTTCCATTAGTTTTTCTCCCTTTTTTTTTTCAGCTACATTATTATTATTATTTTTTTTTTAAACTTGTTCACTTACTTGCCCTTATTTTTTATGAACGACTACCCCAAACTTAAATTCGTGCAACACTTGAAATTAATTACAATCATGCCGAGCAATGGTGAGACAAATGTGGTGAAAGGTTAACAAGGGGTTTATTAAAGCGGGACACAACAAACAAACATGAAAATTGAAAATAGGCTCAACGTGGTTTACGAGGATAACATTTAATACGGGTAGGCTAGAAGGCTCAAGGTTAAACAAACAACATGCCTCGGTGTGTCGTCATGATGTCTTGTGCTCAAAGAACATACGCAAAATCGAATGATAAAGTCATACCGCCGATCTCTCATGATGATATTTATATATTTGGCCTTTGGTAATCTCACCTGTTGGTTAAGCTTGCAAACTCGAAGTCCCCTCGTGTCATGTGGCTTCTTTTTCGACTGGCTTACCACGACAATTTCGGTCCAATTCCACTAATTTGCGTCCGACCTTTAATCCTTTAGTTGTGTCAACTTCCGGGGTTCCTTAGGAGATCAAGTAAGGGTAGTGTCGTTCAGCCACTCGTTGTCAGTTCCATCTTCATTCAACAGTTATCAATTAATCTGTAACATCATAGTGACCGTGCAACAAAACAAAACAACAGAACAAACCAAGGACAGATAAAATGAAGTAAAAATGGAAAACATAAAAAAACTGTAAAAACGAAAAGGTAATGCAAACAAAGCAAAAACAAAATATATAAACTAAAATTAAAATATATAAACTAAAATTAAAAGAGTGAGCCTCCCCGACCTGAACTAAACATTGACCTCAATGTTTTAAGCCCAAGTAGAGGCGACTCACAGAACTCACTGAGATGGAGGAGGTGGAGGGTCGTGCGGAAAATGTAACATGAGGCGCTGCATCATGGTCTGCATGTCATCCATAACAACGCCTTCGAAACACTCCACACCTTGTCTTGTTTGCTCGGTGCGAAGAGCACCTATTTCAGACCACCCCACCGGTCGTGAGACATAGAGGACGATCCCACATCCGGGTAAAACTTTGGGGTGGTGGGCTGAACTGCTTGAGTGGAGTGTCATCCTCCATCTCGTCACTGGCCGATGATCACGAGGAGGACTCTCCCCAACGGGACCGAAAGCCGATTAGCAACATTCGTAATACTAATAAAATCGGAGCGGTAAGGCAAGAATATGTTGATCACGGCTAACAAGGGAATAATACCTAGGATGAACCACAATCATACCTTGATTGACCAAGTTTTGCATGTCAATCTTCTTCGCCATAGCCGGTTCTTCCATCAATAACCGACCATAATTAAGATGATCCGCGATCGGTGATCATCCCGCCCAATGTCAATGTCTTGGCATGTCCAACTTGCTCTGATTAAAGGCGACATTCACCCTCTCTGCAATATAAGAAGAAGAGTTCTCTTTTGGCGAACACCGGTACTATCTCCAAAAAGTGTAAAGCGAGTCCCTTCGGGCATACCTAAAACAAGGATTGTGAATACCCGATGCTTTAGCGGCTCGGGTTATAACCCGTTCTACCGAATCGCCCGTAAATCTGCGGATGCAAAAGTTTAGGGTGCGCCATGACAGGAAGGAAGTTTGAGAGCGGCTCCCACGTCCCCAAAGACATGGTGTGCTCCTCACCAAAGAGCTGAAAAATCAAATCACCATAAAACTCCGTTTGAGCCATTCCACTGTCTCGGTTTAAATTAACGGTGCTCAAAAATTCCGAGTAATTTTCTCAAAAGTGGGTGCTTGAATTGCATAAACTCTAACATACCTAATTTATCAAACATGCGATGGATTTCTTCTCTTAATCCTAATTTATCCAGAGTTTCATTGCAAATGTACCTTGTTGGAAGTAACTTACGCTTAGCAAGTGCTTCGTACCGCTTACGGTGTTCCGGTTTGTCAAACACCAGATCGTGTGCATTAGGAATGCGGCGTGCTCGCTGTTGTGGTCTGGAAGGTTCACCAACTTCCTTTCCGCGTGTGGCTCTTTTGGGAGGCATGCTTGAAACCTACAAGAGAGAAAAACTCCGAAAAATAATAACACAAAATTAGGGAAAAACAAAACCGTGACTGAGTAGAGGATGAAAATTGGAGTCACTTTGGTGAAGAGGAAAAAGTGTTTGGAGCAGTCTTTGATGGTGATAGTGAAGCTTTTTCTTCTTGAGTGGTTATGGAGGCTAGGGTTCTAATGGAGGAAGAAGGTTGAAGAAATTAAAAAAAAACAATAAAAGTGAGAGGAAAGTTGGGGAAAGAAGTTATAAACTAAGTGGGGTCCACAAAAATAAAAAAAACAAAATTCAAATTTCAAACCCGTATAAAACAACACGGGCCGTGTTCCGTAACACGGGCGCCCGTGTGGGTGATCTGAGATGTTTCAAACAAAATTTCTGCTCCAGGGAAAACAACACGGGCCGTGTTTCTGAACACGGGCACCCGTGTTGATGCTCTGTTTCCTCCAAAATCACATGTTCCACGCTGAAAACAACACGGGCCGTGTTTCTGAACACGGGCACCCGTGTTGATGCTCTGTTTCTTCCAAAATCACATGTTCCACGCTGAAAACAACACGGGCCGTGTTGATGAACACGGGCACCCGTGTTGATGCTCTTTTTCCGTCAAAACTTGAAATTTCCATATTTTCTCGGGTGCACTCGGTCGATTGTCGTTATCCGCAACAGATGCTATGTATTCCAGCTCAGCCAAACTCTCGTTCCCTAATAACAACAAAGAAAACAAATCAAAACAAACAAAAATAAAATGCGTGAAAGGGAAAATCCGTGGGTTGCCTCCCACTAAGCGCTTCGTTTATCGTCGCATGGCTCGACGGCTGGGCCCCTCATTTGGTGAGACGCACATGATCAATCAATCCCGGTTCTAGTCCTATATAATAAGGCTTCAATCTTTGTCCATTTACTTTGAAAACATCTCCATTCTGGGGATTCTGAATTTCAATCGCCCCATGGGGAAAGACTTTATGCACTACAAACGGACCGGACCAACGGGACTTCAATTTCCCAGGAAATAACTTCAATCTGGAGTTGAACAACAGCACTTGCTGACCCTCCCAAAACTCTTTCTCTAGTATTCTTTGATCATGCCACTTTTTTGTTTGTTCCTTATACACTTTGGCATTCTCGTAAGCCTGATTACGAAATTCCTCTAACTCATGCAGTTGGAGAATTCTGGATTCACCGGCTTTTGCAAGGTCACAATTTAATAATTTGGAAGCCCAAAACGCCTTGTGCTCAAGTTCAAGGGGCAGGTGACAAGCTTTACCATAAATCAGTTGATAAGGAGACATACCGATGGGTGTTTTGAAAGCAGTTCTGTATGCCCACAGTGCATCATCCAACTTTACAGACCAATCCTTCCTTGACGCACTCACAGTCTTTTCCAAGATTTGCTTGATTTGTCTATTCGACACTTCAACTTGCCCACTCGTTTGAGGATGATATGGAGTTGCAATCCTGTGTTTCACATTATATTTCTTCAACAAGTTTTCCAAGAGCTTGTTTAAGAAGTGTGTCCCTTCATCACTGATAAGTGCTCTAGGCACTCCAAACCTCGAGAAGATGTTATGCTTGAGAAAACTCACCACTACTCGCGCATCATTTGTAGGTAGTGCTACAGCTTCTACCCATTTCGACACATAATCCACAGCGACTAGGATGTAGTTTTTCCCGAATGATGGCGGAAACGGTCCCATGAAATCAATGCCCCATACGTCAAACAATTCCACCTCCAGCATACCCTTCTGTGGCATTTGGTTTCTTTTAGAAATATTTCCAGTCCTCTGGCATCTATCACATTCTTTCACCATTACTTGGGCGTCTTTGAACAAAGAGGGCCAATACAATCCCGATTGGAGGACTTTTGCAGCTGTTCGGTCTCCACTAAAGTGCCCCCCATAGTCTGAATCATGACAGGCTTTCAAGACTTCTCTCTGCTCTTCCTCTGGGACACACCTGCGGATTAATCCATCCACCCCTCTCTTATACAGGAATGGCTCGTCCCACAAATAAAACCTGCAATCATGAACAAACTTTTTCTTTTTATTAAAATCAAAATCTTCCGGTATAAAACCGCCTACCAGGTAATTTGCGTAGTCTGCAAACCATGGCACTCCCGTGACAGCTAGGATTCGTTCGTCAACAAACTCATCCTGAATGGGATGTGTCTTTTCCGTCTCCATTATTGGCGACATCCGTGATAAGTGATCGGCTACGGTGTTTTCACACCCCTTTTTATCCCGGATCTCTAAGTCAAATTCTTGCCAAGATCCATCTCAACAATCTTGGTTTTGATTCCTGTTTAGAGAACAAATATTTCAAAGCAGCATGGTCAGTGTAAACGATTACCTTTGTTCCTAATAAATAGGATCTGAATTTGTCAAAGGCGTACACCACTGCCAACAATTCCTTCTCTGTGGTAGCATAATTCATCTGGGTAGGGTTCAACACATGACTGGCATAGTAAATAACATGCAACAGCTTCTCTCTTCTTTGCCCAAGCACTGCTCCCACTGCTATGTCACTCGCATCACACATTATCTCGAAAGGTAGTGACCAATCGGGAGAAATAACTATTGGTGCGGTCACCAACTTATTCTTCAATGTTTCAAAGGCTTCCCCACATTTTTTATCGAACACGAAAGGAGTGTCTTTCACCAGTAAGCTAGTCAAAGGCTTTGCGATTTTTGAAAAATCTCTTATGAACCGGCGGTAGAATCCCGCATGTCCTAAGAAACTTCTTATACCCTTCTCATTTGCCGGAGGAGGTAAATGTGCTATCACTTCTACTTTCGCCTGGTCCACTTGATCCTCTATGTGAAATTTTGTGGCCCAACACGATTCCTCTCTCACCATGAAGTGACATTTTCCCATTGAGGATCGGGTCTGTTGACATCTTTCGGGACCGGATAAATTTTCCAAACACTCGTCAAACGAAGGCCGAACACTGAAAAGTCATCCATAAATACTTCCATGTTCCTCTCGAGCATGTCAGCGAATATTGATGTCATGCACCTTTGAAAAGTAGCTGGAGCGTTACATAAACCAAATGGCATCCGTCTGTAGGCAAAAATACCGTAAGGACATGTGAAGGCGGTCTTTTCTTGGTCTTCAGGTGCCACTGCAATTTGATTGTATTCCGAATACCCATCTAAGAAGCAATAGTAATCGTGTCCATCTAATCTTTCTAACATCTGATCAATGAAAGGAAGAGGAAAATGATCTTTCCTTGTAGCAATGTTCAACCTTCTGTAATCAATGCACACTCTCCATCCGGTGACTGTTCTGGTTGGGATCAACTCGTTCTTCTCGTTCATCATAACCGTTGTTCCTCCCTTTTTTGGTACAACATGAACCGGACTCACCCATGAGCTATCAGATATCGGGTAAATGAGTCCCGCATCCAACAACTTCACGACTTCCTTACGCACCACTTCCTTCATAGCTGGATTAAGTCTTCTTTGAGGTTGCACGACTGGCTTATGATCATCCTCCATTAGAATCTTGTGCATACATACTGTAGGGCTAATGCCTTTCAAGTCTTCAATTGCCCATCCTATAGCACTTTTGTATCTCTTGAGTACCTGTATTAGTTTTTCCTCCTGCACAACTTTTAGGCGAGTTGATAATTCTTGGACATTTCTCTCGAATCAAGAAAAACATATTTCAATGTTTTAGGTAGCTGTTTCAAATCCATCCCTTTCTTCTCTTCCTTCTTCTCTAAACCAGGTTGTGTATGCTTTAAATCTTCCCACCTATTTGGTGTATGTTTCGCCCATTTGGGTTGAGTTTCCATCATATCTAAAACCTCCAACTCCTTGTCATCAATCTCTCCATCTCTTTCAAAAATAGCCAGACTCAACACTCGCTCTAGGGGTAATTCCGGTACATGGCTACCTTCCGATTTTGTGAATAATGTATCTAGGACTTCTATATTCTTGCTTGTGCCAATATCTTCTTTGAACTTCATTGACTCTCTAACATTGATTTTGAGCTCTTCATCGTAGACCTTGAGGGTCATAGTTCCTTCTTCCATGTCTATCATCACTCTTCCTGTTTCAAGAAAAGGTCTTCCCAATATTATTGGAATTTCATCGTCTTCCGGCATATCCAGAACCACAAAATCAACCGGAAACACAAACTTGTCTATCTTCACAAGAACATCCGTTGCTACTCCATGTGGTCTTCTCATTGAATTGTCAGCAAACTGCAACGTCATCCTTGTATCTTTGACTTCACCAATGCCAAGCTTGTTATAAATAGAGAGAGGCATAAGACTTACACCAGCCAAGGTCAATCTTTTGAATGTCCTATCCTATAGCAGGGAATAGTCACGCCTTTGTCTTTCTTCTTTAGTGGAACCTTCGACCGCAAAATAGCACTACACCTTTCGTTAGTACAACCGGTTCGTCTCAATGGCGTTTTTGAAATGATGTCCTTCATGAACTTTGCATAAATTGGCATCGCTCTAAAGCTTCGAAAAGGAATGTTAATCTCAAGCTTCTTGAATAACTCCAAAATTTCTCGAAGTTTTCTCATTCAGATCTTTCTTCTTAGATCTTGCGGGTATGGGAGGACAACTTTAAGTTTCTCGTCTTTAGGCTTTTCTTTTCTCCCATAGGTCTCCTATCTTTTCTCGACCTCTTTTGATTCTCCACGATTTGAGATCTACCTCAATCAAACTCTCCTCCTCAATTTCTTTGTTCTCAACATCTCCCAGTTTTCCACCTCTTGTCACCACTTTCATCCTGATTATCTCTTGGATTTGGTACCGTTGAACTCGGAAGAGAGCCGGTGCTTGCACATTCGCCAATTGTTGGGCTATTTGCCCCATCCGAACCTCAAGATTTTTGATTGACGAGGTGTTCTTGTGATTGTTTCTTGTTTCCTCCGAAATTGAATATTATGAGCGCCATTTTTCAATAGCTAATTCCCAATCTACTTTCTTAGAGTCTGTTGTTGTTGTTGATCTGGTTTGGTACCGACCTTGTTGTTGAGTGTTAGCTTTTGATCCCTCCACCCAAAGTTTGGATGGTTCTTCCAACCCGGATTGTAAGTGTTGGAATAAGGATTATTCTGTTTGAGGAACTTGATTTCCTCAATCTGATGAGCTGTTGCAAGGCAGTGTGCTGTCAGATGAGGTCCACCACAAATATCACATATAGTACTTTGACCTTGTTGGACTTGAGCCACCTGTTGTGTAGTAATATTCATAGCTTTCAACTTCTTTTCAACTTCGGCAGCTATTGCTTCTTCAATTTTTAACTGCTTATTGGCTTCCAGCTTCAAATCTATAACTCCATCTGGCTTACTTGCGACCATGTCGTATAACTCCAGATGCTCATTTGCAGCTATCGCTTCAATAATCTTCCTGATGCGGTGGCTGTTGTGAAGTTAGAGGAGCCACCAGCAGCTGTGTCAATGAGTTGCTTCGTTTTGATTCTCAGACCATTCACAAACATCTGCATCTGCTCGGTTTGATCCAAGTTATGAGTAGGACAAGCAACCAAAAGTCTCTTAAACCTCTTGAAAGAGTCTCCCAATGATTCACCCTCCTTTTGTTTGAAATTGAGGATTTCATATCTCTTTCTCATGAACACCGATGCTGGAAAATATTCATTTAGAAAAGTTGTCTCCATCTCTTCCCAAGATGTAATGCTGCCTGCGGGAAGGGAATAAAACCACTCCTCGGCTTCATCAGCCAAAGTGAACGGAAACATTCGCAACTTCTTCTGCTCTTCGGTATGCCCATCTATTTTAAGAGTTGTGCTCATGGTCGAATCGTTGCAAATGCTTGTTAGCATCCTCATTCACCCTTCCGAAAAGATCTCTTCTCCAATCGGTGATAGTGCTCGGATGGAGTGAAAATTAGGAACATTAACGGGTTGGTTGACAATGGTCATTCTTCCCCCTGGTGCATTTGTCCCTCCATAATCCCCTAGCAATCTCTCTTGAGGTGGATTCATGGCCTCGTCCTCTGGCTCTGAGTCGGAGTGTGTCAGATCCCTATCTTACGCCTCGGCCGGTCTTGCTTTGCTTTCTTCACCGAGCACGGAGGGTTCTTTCTATTTCTGTGTCAAAAAGATAGTCTGCTGAGGCCTGACCTCGCATAAAAATATTAGACACAAAGTTAGTTCTAATACAATGCAACATAAAATAAATAAACAAATGAATAGAAAAATTTTAATTGCAGAGCAACAAAATTTCAATCAAACTAAGCTTAAATCGATTTTTGGTCCCCACGGCGCAAAACTTGATCGGAGAAATAGCAAGTGTACTATTTTTGCCGATGCAGTTATAATGAGTTTCCCCAAGTATCGATCTCGAGGACTGCGTAGTAAATACCTATTCGTGCTTCTTAGTTTAATTGAACAAAAACAATGGTTGGGTTGATTTTAACACCTTCAATTTTACTTGTAACGAGTTGCGACTGATGAAATATAATGCGAATGAAGCTAGGGTAAGTGGTTGATTGAACAAAACTATGATTAGCATACCGATTTCCTCATTGCGAAAGTAAACTGTCAATTACCTATCTCTAGATTGTTCTTCCTTAAGTCCTTAATGAAGACAACTATTAAAAACCCTAATCTTTATTCAAATGTCCATTCAAACAAACCTAGGTTTTAATCATGAAAATATCGAGAATTCAAGTGATTAAAAGAGAAATCCTAGTCCTAGGTTAGCCTCTTAATAACCTAATTGTGCAGAAACCCTAACAATCACAGTCCTGCCAATTGTTAGTCATAGGTCTACATGTACTTGTCCCATACATGATCATAAGAACGCCGCACAATTAAATTGAATAAAAACTTGCATTTAAGGAAATCAAGTATCCAAATTCATACAATGATCAACTCAGGACCACCCCCTAGCCTTGGGGGGTTTAGCCTCTCATAATATTAAAAGAAAACATTAAAATAGAGTTTAACATTATAGAGAAGAGTGATGACTTCGATATTCAATGGTGGCTGCCCTTGAATCTCGCCGTCTCTTCGTTCCTCTCTCTAGCTCTCTTTTTTCTTTTGTGCTTTCCAAAAGTAGGTTTTCTTCATCTCAAATCCCTTCTAATAGTCTCTATTCTCATCTCCTCTAGGCAAAAGTCGGAAGTACCCTTAATGACAACACAAGCTCCAAAATAAGAAAAGGTTTCCACACGGCATTCAACACGGGGTGTTCTGAACACGGCGCCCGTGTTGATCTCTAAGTCAATTTTGCACGCTCCAGACCATTCAACACGGGCCGTGTTGATGAACACGGGTGCCCGTGTTGATCCACTGTGTTGTATCAATTTTTCGCTTTCCCTTTGCTTTTCAACACGGGCGTGTTGATGAACACGGTGCCCGTGTTGATCCCTGTTGTGTTCATTTTGCGCTTTCCATCAGCCTTTCAACACGGGCTGTGTTGATGAACACGGGTGCCCGTGTTGACTTCTGAATTCTTCAAAATCTTCAACTTTCAGCCTTCCGAGGTGCTTATCGTCCTGCCACAAGTTCCTTCTATCACATGCATTAACCTGAAACACTGAGACTACCCAAAAGAAGCATAAAAGACATACTTTTAAAGACACTTAAACTCAAAAATGCACAATAAGACTAAAATAACCAAAGACACATTGACTTCATTAAAAGCAACTAAAAACAACCACAGATGTTACCAGATTGAATGAATTTACGTCGAATAGAACACAGAAACTTACTAGAAATGGTGACCGATCATGTATCTCTGTATGTTAGACAATGCAATAAAGTTTTCTGATTTTTTGTTATGAATTAAACCGGAAATAGAATTACGATACAGAACTAGCAGTTAAGTTCCGGTTTGAAGTAAATTTTATCAGATGGTGGTGCGCACCAGAAATATACTTCTAATTTTCAGAGGCAATTTAAAAAATTCGCACGGATAAGTAAAAAAGTCATGAGATGGAATAAGAAATTCACCTACATCAATTCAAACATACATCTCTTCAAACATGAAACATGCAAGCATGAAGTGTTTAAGAAAATTAAGTCGGTCTACAAGCTTCCTAAACACGAAATTTGTATGAGCCAGTACGTCTTATGTTGTCAAGATTCAATATATGTTGTTTCAATTTTGAGGTCCTTCAAAGTGATTTGATTTGTTGTTTCGGATCTTTCAACGTGTGTATCAAACATGAAGAAAAATATGTATCATAGGTGTGTCGTACGCGTATCGATATCCGATACATATCTGGTATTGGTACATCTCATAAATACTTTTTAAAATCAACTGTTAGATTGAAATATTATGGGTCTTTTGTTTTGACTTTTTAAAAATAATTTTTATAGTGTTACAAAATTGTGTAAAAAAATTTACAAAGAAACTTTAAAAAAAACTTCAATTAAAAATTTTGTTCGAATAGTTTTTCTTAAAATGTTATTTTGGGTATTTAATCTTCTTATTGAAATTTTTTATGGATGTCAAAATTTAAAAAAAAATCACTTAATTTTGAAGCTATTTCAAATAGATTTTTATAAAAATCATTTTTAAAATACAACTTATTGAAAAAATTATGATTTTGATAATGTGTTGGTCTTCAATAGTGTATATTTATGTTATAGAATATCAAAATTAATGTTTCAATTTTAAAAAAAAAAACGAATATAAAAAAACTTCTAATATTTTAAAAAATAATTTTGAAATATCTATTTTACAAATTATAAAGAATTTTTTTTAAAACTGAAATAAACAGGTCCATAGATCATATTTATAAAGTTGAGATTAATCTATAATGTTTTACTATACTATCAAGATATCTAAATATTAACGTTAAAATGGAGTTTTCTATAACGTTAATTTTGATATAGTTCAATGACATAGTAAATCTTTATAGATTAACGTCAAACTTTTCAGATATGATCTATATGATGATATTTATGTTATAGAATATCAAAATTAGTGTTTCAATTTAAATAAAAAAACGAATACAAAAAAACTTCTAATATTTTAAAAAACAATTTTGAAATATCTATTTTACAAAATATAAAGTTTTTTTTTTTAAAACTGAAATAAACAGGCTCAAAGATCATATTTATAAAGTTGAGATTAATCTATAATGTTTTATTATACTATCAAGATATCTAAATATTAACGTCAAAATGGAGTTTTCTATAATGTTAATTTTGATATAGTTCAATTACATAGTAAATCTTTATAGATTAATTTCAAACTTTTCAGGTATGATCTATATGATGATATGTTTCAATCTAGCGGTTGATTTTAAAAAATATTAACCAATATAAAATTATTGAGTGGGTTGAGTGACACCCACTCAATAATTTTAGGTATAACGGTGTCGGGCTGGATCATGGTGCTTTTAGGTATGTACTCAGACCGTACACCTCCCTCATATGTATGATTGGCCGATAACCATACTCGGTCCATATTCCGCCTTCATATGCCTATTTGTCCGAGTTGCATACTCGGCTTATACTCTGCCATTATCTCTTCCGTCCTTATAGCTCGGTTAGTATTTTATGTATGATTGTAAGCCCCCCGAGCACATGATTTCATGCCTTGAAGTTTTGTGGTCGATAAGGAACATAAATTTTGGCCGAGATATACGTCGGTTTTTGATGACCGGTGAGCACGTGTATTACATTCCCTAGTTTTTCTGAACAGTCACCTACCCTGTCATAGGTATAATGATTACCATAGTGGGTTTTAAATGCCAACACGCTACCTCTTCATTTTTCCCTTTTATACGTTCTTTCCCCCTTTTTGAAAACATATTTCCTTTTTCATTCCTCTCTACAAAACCTCTGCTGCTGCCTGCAAAATCCGAACCTCTCCAACTCCTCCAATCGTTTTTTCCAGGTATTCCTTTTTTTCCTTCCATCTTTCTCTTTATTTTCTCATAGGATGATGGTTATTAGAGAATGCGACGATTTAGGTCATAGGAAATATTTGAATAATGATGAACATAGAGCCTTATGGGAGGAATGCATGCAAGAGATGGGAGATTCCCTAGGGGTAGAGGAACTAGAGAGGGTTATGAACAAGATTAATTCTGAAGTTCTAACCTCTGATAGTGATTATGACCCTGACTCTTCAGGTTCCGTGGAGCTACTGATGGAAACCAACACACCGTTTAGAGCGAAATTCTTAGGCTTCAAACAGAGTGTTATCAAAGATATAGAGATCACAATGCTCCGTTCTCTCTGGAATGTTTCCTCCACAGGAAACGAAGATGACGTGGTTCTTGAAGCTTGTGAAACTGGGGAGTGTGTTTGCATGTCCCGACCTAAAGGAGTAAACCCTGAATGGTTTTACTTTTACACCGGGGTTTTGGAAGAATTAAACATTAGCTTCCCTTTTACCATCTTTGAATCCGACATACTTAGAACAACAAACATAGCCCCTTCACAGCTTCGCCCAAAAAATTGGGGTTTCCTAAGAGCCTTCGAATTAATTTGTAAGGTTATGAACATTACTCCGACTATAGGGCTATTTTTCTCCTTCTTTGAAGTAAAGAACATGGACTCTGGAAGCTGGGTAGCTTTAAGCGGTATCCCAAAAAGGAGCTTCCTTCAAGCCTATACCTCAAATTTCAAAGGCTAAAAGGAACATTTTCTCTGGGTTAGGTGTTGTCCTCGGTTTCCACAGGTCATCTATGACACTGATGGGCACCCCAGATTTCTTTTGTACTGGACAAGTAACCCACTCCCTATTTCTATCTTTGACTATGATGCGTTAAGCGACTCAGAAACTCAGTCTCTTGAAATTTTAGACTCCTTCCGTCCGATCAGAGTTAGGGACTTATTGTCGCTACCTTATGATGAAATCCCAGCTTTATCGGGTAAGTCTCCTTTTATACCTTGCCTACACGCCAAGTTTCGTTTTTATTGACTAACCTTTTTTCGTGTTTTTCCATATACAGATAAGATGACTGATTTGACAGTGAAAGAGCAGAAAAAGTTGATGGCGGCAGCTCGTTCTTCCCGGAAGGGTGCTGGTGGCCCCTCCGAGGCCAAATCAAACTTAGTCGGCTTAGAAGTCTGTGTACTAAGTCAAGCGCGCTGGAAATAGTGGTGATCTTGGCATCTCCAAGCAAACGCCCCTTAAAGGCGGAGCCGATTGAAGAAAATATCCCAAAGAAACTCAAAACCATGATGAAAAATGAAGTGAACCAAGTTAATTGGGAAGTTTCTACACTGATGAGAGAAACTGGCGATAGCTCATCCTGCCCCTCAATTGAGAACAAGTTCTGGTCTGCCGACTTTGATGGCATAAAGTTCTTATACGACCACCTCAACGCTACCGAGGACGTGAACAAGGTGAACAGCCTCAGGCCTCAGAAGATCACACAACACCTAAGCTCATATTTGATGAGGTGTGTTGTTCTGGCCTGAGAACTATTTGAGTCTGGGGACATTGCAGACAAGAAGCATTCTGAGCTGGAAAAGGAGGTCAAAAGGCTAACCGAGAACGAAAGTTCTCTCAATGAAGCAAACTCACTTCTTAAGTCCAAAGCACATGAAAGCAACGAAAAAGCAAAGGCTTTAGAGAAAGACCTTGGCAAGAAGGTGAACATTTTGGAGAAAGAGTTTTCCCTGATGAAGACTTTCGTTGTCGAGCTATCAGCTGACCTACAAGCTTCAGAAAAATCCTACCCAGAACTCAAAGAGGCTTTGGACAATTCTCGGCTGGATGTTCTTAACGCTAGAGACGTGGCCTTCGATCGGGAAAAAGACCAGGTCGCCTGTCTGTATCCCAAGCTTGACCTCTCTGAAGTTGACTTCTTCAAGGTCATAGTGGACGGGAAGCTGGTGAAAGTCGATGATAACGACGGAGAAGATGAAGGACCACAAACTGTGGACACCTCACCCCCTAAGTCCACTTAGCTTTATCTGTTTTCATTTTCTATGAAGGATTTTGTTCCAAGTCAGTCAACCTTTTTGGTGGGTTCATTTTGTAGACCTTACAGACAATTGTCCCTTTGGGCTCTTTAAATTCCGTACTTTGCATTCCGTACATTGATTTTAATTCACATGCTTAATTAGCCTGTTTGTATGAATTACTTTTATGCTTTAACTACGTGAACAACAATGTGTGATATAGCAGCCTCCCAAGTCAAATGGTTTGCTTGAAGCCATGAAAACTTTAAGTGAAAGGCACAATCCTCTGTTCGCTTTAGTCGACCTTATTATTATCCCGACATGCAACGTCTAGATCTTGTCGGGCTATAGGTCGTAAAGCTTAGGTTGTATTGAGTATGCTCATCCTTTGCAAGCAGGCCATCCCCCGAGTCCTTTTTCAAAGCTTTACTTTGTCAGGTCGTACCTAAACAAGCTCATTGAAACGAATCAAGGCATTAAGCCGAGTTGGCGAAATGTCGGAGCTATAACTGAACAGGTCCAAGCGAAGTATCTTGAACCAAGGCATTGAGCCGATTTATGGTGAAACGTCGGGGCTATACCTGAGCAGGTCCGAGCGAAGTATCTTGAACCAAGGCATTGAGCCGAGTTGTGGCGAAATTTCAAGGCTATACCTGAGCAGGTCCAAGCGAAGTATCTTGAACCAAGGCATTGAGCCGAGTTATGGCGAAACGTCGGGGCTATACCTGAGTAGGTCCAAGCGAAGTATCTTGAACCAAGGCATTGAGCTGAGTTGTGGCGAAACGCCGGGGCTATACCTGAGCATGTCTAAGCGAAGTATCTTGAACCAAGGCATTGAGTCGAGTTGTGGCAAAACGTTGGGGCTATACCTGAGCAGGTCCAAGCAAAGTATCTTGAACCAAGACATTGATTTGAGTTGAGGGATACATTAAGTGCAGAGCCCGTCCCATAGAGGCGTGGCATGAAGCAGGGGAGGATGCTCTTGAAACTAGTACCTTAACAGGCCCTACCCAAGGTGCAGTGCGCTCATAGATTACAACTTATTTGGTCTTTACAAACTAAAATTAATTTTAAGGTGCCTCATTAAAAACCCTGGCTCTTACCTAGGGAAAAGAGTGCACCATCTTTATTTATGCAACTTACACCATTCAACTGAAATAAAATTTGAGACTAGCTATGTTCCAAGTCCTAGGTATTTTTATACCCTCTAGAGTCTCTAACTTGTAAGCACCATTATTGAGCTTCTCCAGTACCCGGAATGGACCTTTCTAGTTGGGAGATAGCTTTTCTTCCTTCGTTGGATCCGTAACCCTTTTGAGAACTAAATCTCCGACTTCAACGCCTCGTTGCTTCACCTTCAAGTTGTAACATTGTGCCAATCTTTGCTTGGCAGCAATTTCTCTAGGATGAGCTACATTCCTCACCTCTTCCAAGATATCGACTTCTTCATTCAACCCCTGATTGTTAGATCATTCATCAAAACTCTCCCGCCTCCATAAGGGTAAAGTCACCTCCACAGGGATCATAGCATCGGCTCTGAAGACTATTCTGTAGGGCGTTTCATGGGTTGTTGAATGAATGGTTGTGTTGTATAACCATAACACTTCGTGAAGGTGCTCTGCCCATAGTCCATTGGCTTCATCCAGTTTCTTCTTTATTGCATTCAATATTACTTTGTTGGCGGACTCAGCCTGGCCATTTTCCTGTGGATGCTCTACCGAGATGAACTTGTTGATAACTCCCAGATCCCTCTAAAAATCAACAACAGAAGCACTTGCGAACTGTGTCCCATTGTCGGATACAATGATTTGTGGGAGTCCGAAGCGACATATTATATTCCTCTAGTAAAAATGGCGTACTCTTTCCGCTGTTATCCGGTCGACAGCCTCGACTTCCACCCACTTTGTGAAATAATTTACAGCTACAACAAGAAACTTCAGCTACCCCGGAGCCACGGGAAATGGTTTGAGAATGTCATCCCCCCAATGATGAAAAGGCCACGGAACCACCACAAAGTGAAGAAGCTCGATCAGTGTGTGGATGCTAGGTGCAAACGTTTGGAATTTTACACAATGAGTAACAAAGTGAGTACAATCCTTCAACATAGTAGGCCAAAAATATCTAGCGCGTAGTATCTTACTGGATAGCCTTCATGAACTTCTTTTATTACCAGAGTAACGTCCTTCTCGCACACACAACGTAGCATATGAGTAGCTCTCCCTAGCCTGTAAAGTTTGTTAGAGACTATCACAAAACTTGTTGAAATCTTCTTAACCTGTCGGGCCCCTTCTTTGTCGCTAGGAAAAATATCCTATTGAAGATACTTGATGATAAGAGTTATCCAACCGGTTTCCTCCTCAACTGCAAGCACCTCCTCTTTTTCAATACTCGACAATATTAAAGTCTCCTGGATCCCTGATTTATTCATTCCTGACCCCTTAATGTTATCGAGACGAGCTAGGAGGTCGACTTGGGCATTCTCTTCTCTAGGGATATGCAAAATCTCAAACCTTTCAAACTTATTACAATGTAATAACGCCTGTTGGACATACTTTATCAAGATGAGGTATTTCGCTTGAAAACTTCCTTCCACCTCCCCGACCACCAATTGCGAGTATGTCCGGACAAGCAGATGAGTTACCCCGACCTCCGAGGCCAACTTTATACCAGCTATCAGGGCTTCGTACTCAGCCTGGTTGTTACTTGTTCGAAAATTGAACCGCAACGAATATTCGAGCACTATGCCTCTGGGGCCCTCCAAGACTATACTGGATCCACTACCTTTCAAATTTGACGACCCATCAACGGAAATAATCTATCTCGCTGCTGAATCATTCCCAGGCTGGGAGCTGAATTCCACCATTAAATATGCTAGTACCTGAGACTTTATACTGATGTGAAGAGTGAAATCAATGTCATACTCGGACAACTCTATTGCCAAAGACACCAATCTTTCGGCCAAATGCGGCTTTTTAAATACCTGTTTTAGTGAAAAGTTTGTTCTTACAAAGATAGGATGCCCGTGGAAGTAGTTCCTTAGCTTCTGAGTTGTTGTCACCAAAGCTAGGGCCAAACGTTCAATTTTCTGGTACCTTAACTCTGCTCCTTTTAGCACTTTACTAACAAAGTAAATCGGCCGCTCTTCGACCTCTCCTTCTTGTACCAACACGGAACTGATAGCGTGATCAGACATAGCGAGATATAGTACCAACTGAGTATTCTCCTTTGGCCTAGTGAGAATTGGAGGAGTTGACAGGAACCGTTTCACCTCCTAGAATTCCTGCTCACACGCATCAGTCCATTCAAAATCCACCCTCTTTCTGATAGCTGCGAAGAAATGCATTGACTTGTCACCTGCACAAGACAGAAAGCGAGACAACGCTGCCAATCGGCCACTTAGTTATTGAACTTCGCGGATTATAGTCGGGCTTCTCATGTCAATCACCGCCTGACATTTTTCCATATTGGTTTCTATTCCCTGGCTTGTCAACATAAAACCCAAGAACTTGCCATCATGTACCCCGTAAGTACATTTATTCGGGTTCAGGCGCATATTATACTTCTGAATTGCTGCAAAAGTTTCCTCTATATCAACAACATGCTTGCGGTCAGCAATAGTCTTGACAACCATGTCATCCACATACACTTTAATATTTCGCCCAATTTGTGGAGCGAACACCATGTCCATAAGCCTCTGATAGGTCGCGCAGGCATTCTTCAAACCAAACGGCATTACCTTGTAGTAATAGTTCTTCCAATATGTCAGGAAGGCTGTTTTTGAAGTGTCTGTTGGGTTTATTCTAATTTGATTATACCCCGAGTAGGCATCTAAAAAGTTTAGGAGTCGGAACCCCGAAGCCCATCAATCAGCCGATCAATATAAGGTATTGGATAGGGATCCTTTGGACACACTTTGTTGAGATCTGTGAAGTCAACACACACTCTCCACTTCCCCGTCTTCTTTTTAACCATGACCAAATTGGACAGCCAGGTTGGGTATTGAACTTCCCCAATAAACCCGACTTTAATCAATTTCTCAACCTTCTCTGTAATAGCCTTCCTCTTTTCTTCACCACTTTTCCGATGTCGTTGAGATATTGGCTTCACATCTGGGTCAAGGGCCAGGTGATGGCACATAACATCCGGGTTGATCTCCGACATATCAGCAGGTTTCCAAGTGTCACACCCTAAATTTCACCCGAATTTTTTCTTTTTTTAACATTTCATCGGATTCATTTGCTTCCAAATAAAGTTTAATGTCATTTTTCACATGAGTATTGAATTGTTGCATTTGACTTTCAATTATGTAATTAGTAATTAATTAGTTATTTTTTCGTTAAATATGTTTGAATGCAATTTTGCATTTTTCATGTGAATAATTGTTTGCATTTCCTTTTCTTTTTTTAGTTAGGATTTATTAATTGAATGATTTTTTTTAATAGTGAATTAAATTATTAGATAAAATTTCCATTCTATTTTATTTTATTTAAAATTTACATTTTGATTTGAGGTTTGAATTAAATTAAAATCTTTCTTCATTGAAAATATTTTTTATTTTTATTAACAATAAGTTTAGTTTTTTTTTATTATTATTTGAAATTGATTTTATTTTGAAATTTTATTTATTTATTTTATTTAATCTTTCATTTAAGACAATTAAAGTATTTTCTTTCACATTAGCATTAATTTCCTTTTTTAGATAATCATAGTTTAATATCAAAATCTGTTTTTTCATATTTATATTATTTTAATAGATTAATTAATTTTTATGTTTGTATCTTTTCATTCTACTTTTATTATGATATTTAATTTCAATCATTTTAATGATTAGAAGTTATTAAACGGTTTCTATTAAATAGAATAATAAAATAAGATTTAAATTAAAATCATTTTTTTGTTAAAATAGTATTTTTATTATTATTATTATTATTATTATTATTACTTGTTTTAAGAGATTATTAGTGGTTATTGTTATAAAGAAAATAAAATATAAAAAAAAGGAAATTTGGTCTTTGATAAGGCTACTGCATCAATCAAGTCAAGATGGAGGGTTTGTTCCAAGTTTCCCCTATCCCACCTCTTGTACTACCTGCAAAATTACACAGAAAATTCAAGCAAATATCAGTACAATTCCACCACTCAAATTTCTCACACCATTCTACCAGTACTCACAATTCCACTATTCCCCCCACCATTTCAAACCCTGATCCCACCGGATAATACCAACGTGACCCTCTATTCGAATGCAAGTATAGCAGGCAAGCAAAAATTAAAGTATTATTTTTACCGGGTGATATATATCAGTTAGGTTATATCGTATCGTGTCCACAGAGATTGGTTATTGATTCGTCGTTCGACAATTCTACCGTTAATGAGTTTGGGATTAAATGGTTGCAAATAAAAGACGAAAAGTAAATGAACAAAAAGTATAAAGGATAAACAGCTTGTTCGGAATGAATGCACACTACCCTTCACAGACTTAAAACTACTGTCCAGTTATACTCAGCCTACGATACTCGTCTGTGTCATCACATACCTCTCACAACCTAATCTATTTATAACCCAAATTGGGAATCCTCCTGAATCACCTCGATATCCATTTCTGGCATACCTCGACAACCAGAAGTCAACTGTGTCACCTCCATACCCATCTTTGGCATACCTCAACAACCAAAAGTCAAATGCGTCACCTCCATACCCATCTCTGGCATACTTCACCAATGCAGAGGCATTAAGATCAGATACTCTAAGTGAATGTCATCTCTAAAGCCATTTCTAGCATTCAGAAACTAACAGATAATCATCCTAGGTAAGAATCTAAGTGATCTATCTCTAGCAAATCTCAAACCCCTAACATAGAGTAAAAACCTAAGACAATCACCAACACAGATTCGTAAAGCAAACTTTATACAACGTCTAGGGCGACAAATATACATGTGTTCAAGGTAAATATACAAACATAACCAACAAATAGAGAAATACAAAGAGAAGAGAAGAGATAAACTACTCATTTACGCTGGTTTGTCAATGCCTATCGAAGAGTAATCCACCTCCAAATCATCCATGAGCAAGACCCCAGTAGTGTTTTCTAAGCTAATCTATCAAAAATTATATGAGTGATAGAATTGGGAGACATAAATCACACCCCAAAATAATACTACCAAAATGAAATGAAAAGGAAAGAAAAAGAAAATTTTGTTTCCGCAGCGTCGCCCGACGACGACCTTATTAACTTGGCTCAAATTAAGCCACGTCCTCAACCTACCATAAATATCTATTGTCGCCTGGCGACGGTTAGCTTTTCCCGAAGAAATCTCTTTTCCTTGCCTAGCGACCTGCAGTGAAGCAAGTCAGAGCGAAATCCAAAATTGATCATCTTTCTCTCGCCCCACCGTCGCTCGGCGACACAAAAGCGATGGCCCTCGCTTGGCCATCGCCCAGCGACACAACTCAGTCCAGCAACTTTTGTTACTTTCTTGCATAACTTCTACTGGCTTCCATCTTTTAGCCTTATTCTTTTATTGATCAACAAGCATCATGGAGCTCCATTTGGACTTTATTCTCAATGCTTCAATAATGCAAAAAATACCTACAAAATATATACAAAACTAATCAAACAGTACAATATATACACAAAATGCAATAAAACGTATTTACAATAAAAAGCGGGGTTATTCAACCGATATTAACAAACAAGAACGGATAAGTGCCACAAAACATATATATAAAATAACTACATTTTGGCACTTATCACCCTCACTTAATGGATACTTCATGGTGTGGTACATTGTTGACAAAGCCGCCTCCAGAGCATTGAAGGATGGTCGACCAATGATGATAGTGTATGGTGAGGAAGCATTAACCACCAGGTATGGACCCGGACATCCTTGGCATTTTTCGTTTGTCCCAAAAGTGGTCAATACTGGGAGATGGCCCAACACATGCACCTGTTCGCCAGAAAAATCCACCAAGGTTCCACTGAACGGTAATATCTCCTTGAGGTCAAAATCCATCCCCTTAAAAGCTTCCCAGTACATAATATCAACTGAACTTCCCGAATCAACCAATACTTGCTTCACACTTCAGTCTCTGATTTGCACCTTAATGACCATGGAGTCATTTTTATGAGGCAAAATGCCTTTCGAGTCCTCCCAGAAAAAATCTACTATCCCGAGATCATTATCGATTGGCCCAGCCTAAGCTACGTGCATTACTCCCCGCGCGTATCTCTTTCGGGCTAAGCTGATGGATCTGCCTCCAGCAAATCCACCTGAAATGGTGTTGAGCTTATGCCGGGTTAATCTTGCTTCAAGAACCTCCTCGGTTGTCTTACCCTTCTTTTTTGATAGAGAGCCTAAAGCTTCCTCTCGTTTCGGTGGCGGGATACGCTTGTCGTCCTGCCCCAGGCCGTCTTTCACGTAGGACACCAACTTGCCCCTCTGAATCAACTTTTCTATCTCCATGCGCAACTGAACACATGCCTCCGTCGTGTGCCCTCTAATGCGATGATAAGCACAATAATCTTCCAAATTTTTTCCCATGACGACATTTATCGTGTCAGGCTTCTACGGTTTAGGAAATAGATTAAAATGATTCATGTCCTTTCAGATGTCTTCCCTTCTGGCATTTAATGGTGTGAAGGTTTCACCGGGCCTTAGGGCTTGACGTGACCGTGGTTGAGGTCGCTTCTCCTAGGTACGTTCCCGAGACGTTGACTGATCTTGGGACCGGATCCTCTGATCTGAGCTATCTTCTCGGCCCTTGCCTTTCTCTTTAGCATCACGGGTCCTCTTCTCCATGTTTCTCTCATCACCTTTTACGTAACACTCTGCCCGGCTGATAACCTCATCCATGCTCTTAGTCGGCTTCTGAGATAATGACTTGTTGAATTTCCCGACTTTGAGCCCATGTTGAAACGCCGCCACAAAGATCTCTTGATTAGGGTGGGAAACCTTTATGGTCTCCTAATTGAATCTAGCCATGTAGTTACACAGCGACTCTGCTGGAAGCTGCCTAACACTAAATAGCGAGGTGTTATCTACCTTTCGGTAACGATTTGCAGAGAACTGCTGAATTATCTTTCTGGTAAAATCCTGGTAGCTTGTCACGGAGAGTCATGGCAGGCCCATGTACCACTGTAGCATATATTCCTTGAAAGTACCAGCCATTAGCTTGCATTTCAAGGAAATCAGATGCCCCTATCGACGTCATGGTATTATTGACTGAAATAATATGCTCCTAAGGATCAGTCTTTCCATCATATGTCGCCAGAACAGGAGGTTTAAAATTCTCTAGAACGAGATCATTCTAGATAATTTGGGACAAAGGTTGTGGTTCTAATGGCTCTGCCTCCTGCTCCCTAGTTTCATCCGCGCTCCTATGCTGAAGAGCGTGGACACTATCTTGAAGGGTGTCATTGTGTTGACGTAAATCGTCAATCATAGCCAGAAACTGCGCCAAGTCTGACGGGTCAGACCCTGGAGGTGTTGTTGACATCATGCTTTCAACTACTTTGCGGTGGCCTGGGATAAATTTCACTGAGGCCCCACGGTGGGCACCAAATGTTCTTGCTAGAAAAACTATGTAAATGTGTTTAGGGATTTAGAGGCTCAAGTAATGTATCTTGAACTCCATCCTATTGAATATCTTGCTTATCCCGCTGGTGGGAGCCCTATTTATACGAGTCCATGAACCTTGCAGTCGAAGCATACCAGCCATGGTCTCTCATATCCACGTAACTATGGTGCCTTTAAGGCAAGTAACGTCTACCGCCTCTATCATTATTTCCTTTGTAATGTGCGTCGTCAAGTTTTTAAGGTTGCAGTTACACTCCTTTTAAAGCTCCGGGCTGGCTATAACGGTGCTGGGCTGGATCATAACGCTTTTAGGTATGTACACGTACCATACTCCACCCTCATATGTATGATTGGCCGAGAACCATACTCGGTCCGTATTCCGCCTTCGTATGCATGATTGACCAAGAATCATAGTCGATCCGTATACCGCCTTCATATGCTTATTTGTCCGAATTGCATACTCGGCTCATACTCTACCATTATCTCTTATGTCCTTATAGCTTGGTTATGTCCTCGAATAATGAAAAAAATAAGGGTAGAGATCATGAGAGCGCCATGTTTTATTATTTTTAAATAAAAAATATTAATCCTTAGTGTTTTAAGAAAACCAATGTAACATTACTATAAGGAAGTTCACTTTGACCCCCAATTGCAGTATTTTATATTTTTTCAATTGTTTAATTATTTCTCACTTGATACCTTTTCAAATTTCATTTTAATTTTTATTATTATTATTATTTACCTCACCTACAGGATCCAACTGAAAGGTAATATATTTTGCATTAACAATTTCAGTATATTATTTTCAAATTTTAATCAGTTGAAAATTTAAGAGGAAGTTGTTGAAAAAGTTATGTGTGATACAAGCGTGATACATAGTTTTTCTTCCAAAGCAGTATTTAACCCTCACCACCAAAACAAGATAGTCTTAAGAGCAGGGTCGGCTCAAGGGTAAGGCGGGCTAGGCCCTCGCATTGGGCCTCAAAAAAAATATTTTTTTCTTAAAAGTATTTTAGGCCTCAAAAAAATAAAATTCAGTATATTTTTTAAGAAAATGAAATTTATGTATAGATGTCTGCTTAGTTTTGTTGGTAAGTAAATAATTTTTTATTTGAAGTGTCCTGGGTTCAAATCTGGTAGGGCTACAAAATAATTTTTTTGTCTTTTCGCCTTAGACCTCACGTTATGTTGGGCCGACCCTGCTTAAGAGACTAGTGATGATGATGAGTATTGAAGGCACATACTTGGGTATTACATTAAGTCGTGATCAAAGGAAGTTATTTGTACTTCATAAGCTTTCTATATATGAATTTTTGAAGAGAAATGAGGACGTAAACAATTCCATATTACAAATTTGGAGTTTATACGAATATTTTTAATGTTGATTTTTATTTATTTTCATATGTTCTAGTACTTTAACATAAATATTTGACCTTGCAGGTACATCCATGAGGTATGTGCTGAAAATAAGATTCTAAACAGGTATTGTATCTTAGATGATGCGAGGATTGCTATTACTTGCAGTTCGCCTGGACATGAAATAAAAAATTAGTTACAGGAGAAATTGATGAGAAATGGAACATCAAAGATTGTTATGTGGCCTCGTTTTACTGTGAGTAAGTATATATCAATTTGTGTTTTCACTTATAAATAAATTTTATCCATATTATTAGTTATTCTGAATGTTTATGCAGAAAACATTGACAACTACTTATTATATGTCCCAAGAAAAATACTATAGTTGTTTTTTTTCCCGGTGTACTCGACACTTCTCAACGCTGTGGTTATAGATTTGAATGAATAAGTTGTATTATTTTTAATACTCAAATTTAACTTTAGAATAAAATATTATTTATTCATGTTTAATTTTAACCGACATGTATAGAGCGATGTGAGAATTTAATATGCGCAGAAGAAATGTAATTGGAAAAAAGTCAGTCTATGTTTACGCAAGAGTAAGTATATTACTGTGCTTTTTGATATTATATTATTTGTTTGTATTAGTATGACATAAGTATATAAAAATAATTTGTAGTGGCGAAAATAATCGGATAGTCATTCTTGTGGATATTATGTTATGAGATATATGCTTCATATTATTTCCGGAGACATTACAAATGGATGGATGAAGAATAAGATATTAGCTTAATCGATATATATATATATATATATAAGAGAGAGAGAGAGAGAGAGAGAGAGAGAGAGAGATACACACACACGTGTATATAGGAGCTTAACAACCAAAAACACACTCAAAAGAAGAAATTGATGACATTTGATCACATTGAGCCAGTATCTTCTTATCTCATTATGAATCTCGACAACAAGAATAGTTTTTCTTGGTTGTTATAATCTTATTTTGTATAATCTTATCCCTATGATAACAATGTAAATTTGCATATTTGGTCTAAAATAATATGATATTCCAATTTTGTTACATATTTTGTAGTTTCTGTATAAAAATGATACAAGCAGATTAATAGTTTTATAATGATATGATACAGGAGTGTGTAAATGATACATGTCAATGAAATTGATAAAATACAGGAAAAAATGCAATTTAACCCCTCGGTTATTACATAAAATCGAGGTAAATGAATACCTTATTACCTCAAGTTATAAATAAAACAGAAAGGTATATGACACGCGCAACAAAAAAATAAAAATGTACAGTTTCTAGAGATCAAATCCATGACATTTTAAATTATAATCTCGGTTTTTAATACACCGAGGTGTTAAGTTATAACTTTCTATGTCAACCTATTTTACCTCGCATGTAGCCGGGTTTTAATGCATTTCCCGACCGACGTTACATGCATTTTCTTTTCAAACTTAAACCACTTTTTGTTGTGAATAAGATGCCTTATAAATAAGGTATAACCTTGTTCCTTAATGATAAAGAAATAATTAGGATAGAAAAAAGAATGAAGAACATGAACGCAAGGAATTAGTTATTAACTGTTATTTTTTCCTTTATCTTAAAACAAGATTACAAGTATACAAGAATAACAAGTAACCCTCTCACTCTAAATTAGGATTTGCAGTATGCAATGATGAGAGACTAGTATGTAATTTATAATAAACCTAACATACTAAACTAATGAGCTTTTATCATAAATACCCATTACAAGCTAACTTAAGGTATAAGATAACTTAAACAATTGAACATGACAAATAGACTCAATTCAAAATACTAACAATCCTAGCATTTCGATGTCCACTTACTAGAACACACTTCTACTACAGTATAAGGGTCTTCAACACTAGCATGAGAATAGACTTCGACGACATGCTCAATCCTATAGAACCAGAAGCTACCATTCAACCCAATAGAGTTCAATCCAATATCTCACACTTAATAAAAATTCACCTTGTCAAGTGCATTTTAAAAACCTTATTTTCAAAAATTCTCCAAGATACTTAATCTTATCAAAACCTTTTCAAAAGACTTAGAGCCTGTTTGAAATAATTTTTGTTTTTAGTTTTTAAAAGTTGAAAAGTAAAAATCAAAACACAATTTAGCTATTTCAGTTTTTTGCTTTTAAAAACTGAAAAATAGTGAAGAACTTTTAAGAACACTTTTGCAAAATATTGTATTCAAACAAGTTTTTAATTTTTAAATTTTCAAAAACTAAAATATAGTTTTTAAAAAGTCTTTCAAACAGACCCTTAATATAATACAAAACTCATTCAAACAATTTTTTTTTTGCCTTGTGCCTTTTTAATTTAAAATATTTTCTTACATATTAAACACGAGTCTTCTCCATAGTTGAGATGAAATTCTCCTATGTCCATAATATTGGTTGATATGTGTTGTATCACATTTTTTGTCCCTAAGATCCTCTATCATCTCATACCATCACATTCCATCAAGATCACAAACTAGGGTTAGATCTCTCTCTTATCCCTTAGTTTGCTCTTATGGGGATCACCAAGCATCTTATTTGTGTATATCTTGTGTACGAGTATCTCATGTTGATTGATATTTTCTTAACAACAATACATGTACACTATTTTCTATTTCGACATTATGTTGTAGGTTGATGATGCAAGAGCATTCTTCAAAAGAATCCATATGTTTATGTGTTTATTTGCATGCCTTCTCCACTAAGTATCAATGAGGTATCAAGATTTATCATGTGGTATGCCTCAAGGTGCCATCATTGAGGAGGTTTAATGAAACTCATCATGTGATATTTTGCAAAACAAGTTCAAAAGATGCAAAGTTGATTCAAGTATGTTGACCTAATTTCGGCAAGTCCTTGAGTCTTTGATCGCAAGTGCATAAATTCTTCAATTCTCAATATTTTGGGGTGTTTTCTTTTTATGATTTCTAATTATCATCTACAAAAATCTCTCCTCATGTGACAAAACTCCATGTGCAAGAGAGATCATCAAAAGTTGAAGAAGTTTCCAAGTCATGGCCAATGCGCCTTGAGCTAGGGTTTTGAACTTTTGTGGACCATATCTTGGTTGTTGTTTGAGATTATTGATTGATTTCAAATCCATGAGTATCTTAAAAGGATCTTTAACAAGTCTATTCATTGTTTCAAGGATGATTTTTGATTAAAAGATGTGTTGAGGGTCAAAGATTGCAAGTTCTCTAGACTGGTCCTTCATCTTTCTAGTATAACTTCAAGAGATCATAACTTGGTCATCTTTTATTTCCTTGAGATCATTATTTTTTCACAATGGACCTAAATATGTCTAATACAACTTATTTCAATTAGAAATATTGGAAAATGCTTAGAAAATCACTTGGGAAGTCAAAACATTATAGGTCCTTGGTGAATTTCTCCATTTTTTATCACCAACTACAAACGATCATAACTTGATCATTGTTTATCACCTTGAGTTCATTTTATACAAAATATTATTGAGAAGGTGAAATTTAACTCCATTTGGTTATCAAAGCTTGAATATGTTTGGAGGATACCTCAAAAGTTCAAAAGATTATAGGTCATTTCATGGATTTTCATCAACTTCACAAGGCCATAACTTTCTCAATTTTTGGAGTTTTTGAGTGGTTGTTTTTCCACAATGTCATTCAAGAGTTCTAATTCATGCCATATTTGTTTATCAAGAGCAAGTTTTGAGTGTAAAATCATTTTTGAATACAAAACATTATAGATCACTTTAAGCTTTCTAGAAGGCATGACATGTTTGATCAAAGGTCTGACCCAATTTTAAGTGAGTTTTCTCCAAATCCTATTGCCCATATCTCTCAGCTCAGTTATCCATTGAAGATGTTTATTTTTTGCATTGTGTCCTACTCCATGAAAGCTTCATTTGGCTTGAGAAATATTTGAAAACTCACGAGGGAATTGGATTTGGCCTTAGTGCAAACATTGTGCCAAAAACCCATTTCAAATTCATAACCAGTTTTGCAATATCTTTGTAATTCATATTAAAAGCCAACTTAAGCCTTGTTTCCGTGTCTAATTATGTTTAGCAACTTCCCAAAATTAATTAGCACATCAAAATGCAAGAAATGGTTGTGTTTTGAGCACACGAGGTCACACTTTCTTCATGGACACGGGTGTGCACGATTTCCACTCAAATGTCATCATTCATCCCTCATTTTGATTCCATTCGCTTCCCCTATAAATAAGGACTGTTCCTCACTCATTTCCTCAAGCTTTAAAAGTCAGAAACACCCTGCCAAACTTCCTCCACACCTAACTTTTCTGAAATTTTGAATTCATAGTAAGAGCATTTCCAGTTCCAAATTGATTGTTCTATAAGCTTCCTTGAACTTCAGTGAAGCTAACATAGGAAGAATCGTGCTTTGAGGTGTCTTAAATCGTGCTATCCAAGTCAAGTTTTAGAGCTCTGAAATTGAACTTCGTTAAGGTAGAATTCTTAGCCAAATCGATCTAAACAAGTTACCAATATGTTGTCCTTCTTCCTCTGATTCTCACACTTCTTTTAGTTTGCATTTTCATCAAGAATTGAGGATTTAATTTCAAAACTCGTTTTCATATTTTCTATGGTTTTTCTCAAATCAACTGAGCTGCAGTTTAAATAAAATTTTCACGAGAGTACCATTGAAGTCGTATTGAAGAAACAAATAGAATGACACCGGTATAAGCTCGTGATTTTTCCGTTTGCAAAACCTGCAAACCGAGCTTGTACGGAGGTTGAAGACGACCAACGTGTCATCTTCAACCAATGATGCGTGCCACTTGTTTTTTTAAATTTGTTTTAAAAATAATTTAATCCGGTACTTTATTCAATAGCGTCAATAATATGCACAACGCGTCATGTTCATTGGATGTGATTACTAACGCGTTTTGACATTATTTGATGGTCAATATTTTTTCTGATTATTTTTATTTTAAACCCTGATCTAGTGTGAAAACAAAGGAGGTCCATATAAAACAAAGTGCGTCTGATCCTTTAGATCACATTACTAACGCGTTTTGACTGTGATCTAATGGTCCATACTTTTTTGGCTTTTATTTTATTTTCTGATTTTTATATTTAATTGTTTTAAACTTCAAAAAATCATACAAAATTCATTTCTAACTAAACAATTATGAAAAAATTCACAAAAATATTTTCAATAATTCTCTTTATGATTTTTATTTTTTCATAATATTATTTTCAGATTTTATAATTTTTATGATTTTTTTCTCTTTTATTTGAATTGTTTATATGTTTAAAAATACTTTTTGACATTTTTAAATTATGAAAATATTAGGGAAGGATCCAATAGTCTCTTGAAAAATATTGCTGACCTCATTTTATTTTTATTTTCGATTTTACTATTTTTTTTTTCCATTTTTGGTTTATTTTACTATTTTCTTTTATTTTAAAAATAGTATCTGACTTTTAAAATTTTTGAAATTTTTTGTCAACCTTTGTTTGACCTCAGATAATTTTCTTGGAGTTTTATTTCGATATATGGATACTATTCTGTATTTTATCAATAAAAATACAATTAAATAATCCATATTTTCTTTAATTATTTAAATATTTGTTTCTAACTTGCATTCATATGGAGTCAGAAATTTCGTCAACTTCAATAGAACTTGGGTGTTGATAGGTCCCAAGACCAAATCCACCAAGATGGTTGATTGATTTTGATAAAGTTGGACCAGATGAATTCATCTGACGCATTGTGGATTTTGTGACTTGTCCCCCTCCCTCTTCATCTTATCTCATTCTCTTTTTACATGTGTTGCAAACATCAAGAGGTTGATATACATATCATTCCTCTAGTTTGTCTTTTCAACACAAAGATCATCACTAACCAGTCTCGTTGTAGGGTGACCTCTATATAGGTACTTGGCGATTGCTTAACATAGCTATAGAGTTTGTCCCTCAGATAAGAAAGTTGGTTCTTCATGGCCCAAGCTTTACTCTTGAAATTGTCCAAGCATAATTAAGTGTTGGGATACAGCTAATAAAACTGTTGATTCATCGCGTAGAGGTTTTGATTCTATCAATCTTCTGATGAGTCCTCATAACCTTTGACCTAGGCTCAAGGCTTAAATCATCGCGAACCATACGATCTTATTTTTATTTCTTTGTATGATTCATTCTTCATGGACCAAGACTTGAACTTGTAAGCCTAAGGATGATTAGATTTTGAGATATAGCCAAAAAAATTGTCGGATCATCGTGCAGAGGTTTTGATTCTATCAATATTTTGATGGGTCCTCATAGCCTTTGACTTAGGCTCAACAACCAAATCATTATGGATAATTCATATGAAACCAACTAACCACTAATCAATAATTACTAATTACTAAATTTTAAATTCTCGCTCGTTGTTTTTATGCTTTTCTTTACCACTTTTTTTTTATATTTATTTTAGCATTTATTATGATTTCGCTATTTTCCCCTTTTTCCACTTGGACCTTTTACTTTATCTTTGTTTGATTCATTAATAAAATACTAAAATCTAAAAATTGTTAACTTGGACTTGGATACTTTTCCTATACTCGAAGATTGATTCTTGGACTTAGGATTATGACCTTGATCTTAGCTCGACGACTTTGTGATCTTGTTATTTGTCTGTTCTTAGATTGTTATTTTTTATGTATGCAGGATATTCTATTTATACTCGTCTATGAGTGGATTACCTCCAAATAAAGCCATTACTCTACCTGATTTTCGAAGACCTAATTTCATCTGAGGCATTAGTTCATATGAGCTTGGTTTTTTTGTCCGGTTACTCATTGATTTGTTGGTCTAAAGGATGAGAATATAGTATTGGCTTCTTGATGTCAAGTACTAATTTTTTTACCCAGTTAGATCTTTCTTTTACCTATACCGTTTACTTTTTGGTACATAGGACAGTCCCTTCATCTCCCCCTATCTTCTTTAATTTTCAAAATCTTCTCCATCTTTTCAAAAGGTTCTCGTTTTCTAACTTGAATCGCTTTCATAATAAACTTGGACTTAGTCCATGCATTTTCAAAACTTCTTTTCTCAATAAACCATTAACCAATTTAATAATACTTTGAAATTTTTCTTATGACTAAAAGTCAATTAACCTCACACAAACTTTTTGAGCTATTTTGGATTTTTTCCCCATTAAAACCATGTAGTGAAGTGAGATATTTTCCACTTAGTGGTGAGTGATGCTTGTTGATGAAATTCTGAGCTCTATCCTCCACTTTGAGTTGATAAAATGCTCTTTTCTCATAATTGTGGGTAGTAAATATGGTTACCACTCGGATGTGACAATGATGTTTATTCTTCTTAAAATTAACCAACACATAAATTTTAGTCATTTATCTCCGAACTACACGGGTTTTGATTTCAACATTGCACATTGTTGGTATGTAGGCCTAGAACTCATTGGAAGTTCTATCAAATCAAAAATTGTAAAAAAATACTTCTTTTCTCACCTCCACCATCTATTTTGTACATATTTTTATAGCACATACACAAATTTTCAAAGAGGTTCCTGCGGAGTACCGTAGATGTTTAGCGTGCCTAATATCTTCCATTTGCATAACTAACCCCCATACCTTGATCTCTATTATTTTAGAATTTTATTCGCTCTTTTTCCTAGTTCTTTGGATAAAATAAAAGCGCGGTGGAGACTTCATTATTATGTTTACGAGTTGAGTCAATTCAATGACTTAGTCTCGAAGATTTTTGCCGCTACAACATGCAAAGCACATACGGAACTACAAATGGAAACACACAAATGAAAACATTACTTCTTGGCCAACTTCAGGTGGTTTACCACCTCTTGCCCCTGTAAAAGAGCCCTCTACATTCTTTGGTGTTGTAGCCAGCCCCATCATCTTGCAGACCATCTTCTTTCCAGTCCCTCTCAACAGAAATTAGTCTAGACACGTCATACCTCAGATTATAAAGGATAAATTTAGAAATTTATGCACTCCTCCATCTCTGTAATTCTTATAACTCTTTGATAGTACATTTTTCAATCCCACTTTTTTTTTTATAACATCAAGTTGTTGTTTGTTTTCCATATTCTATAGAGTATCTTCCTTCCCTTCAATAAGAATCCTTCAATAAGAATCTTGATCGTTTGTTTGCATCTAAGAACCATTTTGAACCTAAAAAATGACATAATAAAAATTATTATTAAAAAAAATATGATTTGATTAATTCTCTTTAATAAAGACGCGAGGCTTTAAGCTCCATCACACAACCTATCAAGAATTGTTATTATCATTATTGTAAAAACAATTTTGATTTGATTAATTTTCTTTAGTTAAGATGTGAGGTTTTAATTAATGATGGTTTGTGTAAACCAGATTAATTCGTAGACTCAATATAATTTAATAATTCTCATATATCTTTTTAACAATTGCTTTGATCCTAGGAACATGACTCAAATATTTTGACAAAATCTGTAAGTAGCAAACATGTAGTTAACTTTGACAAGCACCATATTTAAGGTTGCAACAACTTTCCAACTCATATCAAACTGATAGTTGAACCAATTAAAGAACGGTGGATGAAGATATGTACAGTGGTTAATGTGGTAGGGACTTGTGAGAGAAATAGACTTGTCAAAAACCACATTGATTTAACATTGGGTTTTACATTAATGAAAGTTATGGAAAACAGTTTTTTTTTTTTGGATAAGGAATGGAAAAATTTAGAGTGATTAATTGTTGTGTAGTATACGCAACAACTTCAATATACAATTGTACGTAGTTCAGCAAAAAAAAATTGTATACAAATACACAACATGTGGCCACCCTACAACCACCATGCTTCTCTTACAAAGACAGTTACTTGGTAAATCCAACCCACAGACGAAGATAAATTTTTTTAAAAAAATAACTAAAATAAAAAAGGCATGTCCTGATATTAAGGAAGGAAGGAAGGTGTATTTAATTAGGATTTAAAGTACTTTAAAAGATAATATGATGATGAAATGTTTTTGTAGTATTTGATCAAAAACTTTTGTTTAATTTCAAGTAAGACTTTTTAACTTTTTGAAATTGAATAGATAATTTTTGTTTATATTCATTCGTAAGTTTATACAATTTTTAAAAACTTTTGTTTAATTTCAAGTAAGACTTTTTAACTTTTTGAAATTGAATAGATAATTTTTTGTATATATTCATTCATAAGTTTATACAATTTTTAAAAACTTTTGTAGTATTAAAAAAACATTTTCAATGGATTATTAAAAAATATTGGACTATGAGCATGCTTTAATGAATTTTTAAGTTTAAAAGTATTTTTCTCAATACATTTTTATTAATTTTATACTTTTACATCTCTCTTTTCCATTTTACAATTATTTCTTATCTCGATTTTTTAAAATATTTTTATGTATCTCTAATTGTTTTACTAATGGATTTTATTGATGTTCCCACTTGTTTTTATTTTGGAGTGTTTTAGTAAGTTTGAATTAAAAAATAGTTAAATGTTTCGCATATTACTAAAGTTGTCATTTATGTGTGTTAGTGTGTGTGCGCATGTGAGGAGGGTGTGTGTTTGTTCAAGAATCAGAATTTGATGATCTTGAATCGGAAGCTTAAATCTTCGATATAGTGGTCTGGAGTGGACTTGCAAGGTTAACACTCTAATGTCTGAGTCAGTTCAAGATTAATGTATTAAAAAATGGAGATCATATAATATATCTTGCTTATCAGTGTGAACTAACTTATATACCTTGTGCCAAATGGAGTGAATTGGGCCTTAGTCATCTGGGCTTTTGGCCAACCCAGATCAATTTCCCTCAAGGCTTTGTCGGTACTGAGTGAGATAAGGACTTTAGTGATTTTGACGGGCCTCTAAGATATTGTCTAGTGTGGGATAGAACTTAAAGCGCTTGGAATTAGTTGAAAAAGTAGCGGGGACATAAGCATTAAGTGATTTCTTGTCAACAAAGTGTTTTTCTACATGTATCTTGCACATCTTCCTAGGTAAGTAGGTCATGTAAGTACAATTTCTTTGTCAAGATGTTTTGCATGATGTCAAAACTCAAAAAGCTAGCATTTTAGTATATTGGATGATATCCTTTTGTCTTTTGGCACTCCCTTGCACTAAAGGTCTTAGGAACCATTAAAAATCATTTGAATATTATCCAACTCATGAAAAATGAGTTTCAGCATAATTTTTCATTGCATGTGTCGACACACACTTTTCAGGTCGACCAGTGTAGCTCAGTAAATAAGCATTTAGCTTCTAACTTATTTGGGTCGACACATGCATCATACAGGTTGACATATACTGAAGCATTTCAGAAATTACAGAAATTTTTATTTTGTGTAGACACATATGAATTTCAGGTCGACACATTTACTATCATTTTAAAGCATGTAGCCTCCGACTAGTTTCGATCGACACATAAACTTGTTCTGGTCGCCACATACAACTTAAACTTAATGTATGTGTCGAAAAATGCAATTTATAGGTCGACACATACTGATTATTTTGGTCAAATTTTCAAATATTTTAATTCCAAAAATATCCTCGTTTGCCCTTAACTTCCAAAACTATAAATACTTCATCCATGCATCACTTTAACTTGATGATACCATAAAATTAACCTGCAATTGCTCATCATTTTCAACCTCCAATCTATGCATATGTATTGACAAACCATTGTAACGATTATTTGTTGGGGTGTCATCTAGACGTGGATTGATAACGCCTAATTACGTTTTTGTGTAGCCGAGAATATTGGGTTGAGATTTTTAGGGGTTCATCCGAAAGAACACGGGTTTGTCCTCCAAGATCATTGATTGGTTTGGGGGTTTTCATACAAGACAATCAAGGTTGATTGCGGCCAAGTCAAAGGTTTTTTGTTTTCTGATTTTCAATCAGTATGAGTCAATACATACACCTATGTATCGATGCAAAACTGACTTGTATCGATGCAAGACTTGTATGAGTCGATACAAGCCTTCAGAATTGGCCTCATGAGTCGATGCAAGGCTGTTTGTATCGATGCAAGCTGTTTTCAAGTCTCTGGTTTTTAAAATCACAGCAGCTTGTATCGATACATAATCCTATGAGTCGGCTCATGCTGCGCAAATTCACCCAAAAACCAGATTTTCCAACATTTTACGATTCAATTGATACGATTTTCAACCAGCGACAACAACACAACGTATAACAGTAACTTTTACGTTCTTTTCAATCAATCAACAGCAACACAACGTGTACTAGCAGAATTGCACAATCTTTTCAATCAACAACAACAATATACACAGAATAACAACGATCATATATTTCAATTTGGGATTTTTTACAGTTAACCACATCGACATGACACAACCTAGCGAATCATACATCACAAACTACCTATCTCCCATCATATCCCCAATTATAGATCAAGAACCCCACCTTTACCTTGGATTGAAGGTTGCTCTAAGAATTCTTGATCGTTCCAACTTTTCTCTCTTCTTTGCAATCTCTACGTATCGTTCGTTCCTTTTCTCAAAACCCTTGTTTTCTTCCTTTTTCTCTACTGATGGCCAAATTAATCTAATTTCTATTTATTTTTAATTAAATAATAATCCTTATAATTAGTCTTGGCCTTAAATTTTGTACCCCCAACAATGTTACTACTAACACCACAACTTAAGCCCACAACACTAACCTTATAGCTATAACGTCGTTTCTAGTATTATTCTACGACCAACCAACTTAATTCTCCGCAACAACAATATCAACCAATAATTCACAATTAAATTGCTAAATATTTAATTAAAGAAAATAATTAAATATTCGGGCGTTACAGAAACAAACCAGACATATCAGAATGAACTTAATAGAAAAAATAAAATTGAAGAACGATAAATAACACATAAAGTTATTAATCCAGTTCAGTGCAACATCACCTACTATAGGGATACCAAGCCAAGAAGGAAGTCCACTATTAGCAGTATTAGTTCAAAGCTAAACAGTCACAGTTTACAACTTCTCGCATGATCACTACCCAATGAAACTTCTACCTAGGAACCTCCTAAATATGAGAAATCGCTATTTCACTTCCTAAATCACCTTAGTGATATATAACATTCTCAATCCTAGTGATTGTATCAAGAACAACTTAAGAAGATCATACTTCTATTTCAATAACTCAAACTATTTTACTTAAAAGCTTTAAGAGTGAGAACAATAACCTGACAAGATTTTCAAGAGACTCTCAAAAACCTAAGACTTATGCTTCCCCTAATTTAGCAATTTATTGAAAACTTAAATTACATTAGGTTAGGATTCCTCTTTAAACACACCTCTATAATCCAAGGGCTTCGATATTCTGAGTCCAAAAATTTCTTGATCCATAAGATGGGTGATGCACCAATTGTATCGTCAATCTCCTTCAATCATGAAACAAAGGAGATATAACAGAATAATCTGTCAAGATTTAAAACACAACAGCGCAAGCTTGCAGCATATCAGAACAAGATGTCACGACATCTTGTCCAACATCTGGTAGAACTAGGTTTTAGTAAAAGTTTGCCAATCCAAGAACCATGGTACTAACAAGCACTAATAACATCATTAAAATCACCAAAACATAACCATTTCCTAGAAGCATACTTTAGACTGCAGAGTAGATGCCAAGTAAACCGCTTATTCCCTTCATCTGGAAAACTATACACTGCAAAAAATGGACATTATCATTTTCCTCTTCATCTAAAAATTAACCATCAATGTGGTTTCTAGAAAAGAGAAGAAATAGATAAATAAACATCATCCCTCTACATCGGGAAAAAAACTCCCCCTATGTTTGTATTATCTCCACCACTATCCACTCTTATCCCATGATTAAAGTCGCATTTAAGCCTAACAGGATGCATCTCAGACACCTTTAGCATTTCCTCCATCAAGAAGACGATATTGGAATTTTTAATTTTTGTGAGCCATGACAAGGCTCTAGCTGTAGGTGGATTTCCTAATCCCCTACAAATCCAACTTAAGAGTTTCGTTTGGCTAGGCGGTGTTAGTCATCCAACACCACCTCTGGTAAAATATTCTTGATGTTTAGGTTTGTTGTGCCTTCCTCTACCACGTGCATGCGTTTCTTGTCTTTGCGTTCAATATCCATGGGAGGTTCCACTAGTGATTCTCACATCCACTAACTACCTCTTTCTCAGTTCCACTTCCACTTTCTTAGAAGCATTGGATGTATTTGTTTGGTTCCTTTTTGGCACTTCCACTTTGGAGGAGCCTTCTTACCAATATCATGTCCTTCTGTCCCTAAGTCCTTATTATTAGAGATCAACATCGCTCCTAGGGATTCTGCTACGCTTTCAACCTCATTGCTTCCTATGCCCCATTCTAACAAATCTATTAACCATCGACATGGTTTCTGGCTAGTACTCCATTGGCCTTTTCTTGTTTTAAGGCCTTCTTTACTCCCTTGTTTGTGCATTACACTTGCTCTGATTTTGAGAATTAAACAAGTGTCTACTGACACTCCCTAAGCTTTGTTCAATCATATCCTCATTCACGTTCCTAGGCAATGGTGATGCACGCAACCAAGGACCAAAAGATAAGTCTTGTTCTTCAATTTCTTCAAAACCTTCATACCATCCTTCCCCTAATTCCTCGTAGTCATTAAGATGGTGGTCAATCTTCCCATAGGCAAAATAGAACGTTAGAAGACATTCATATTTGAAGAACACCTTTAACCTCTTATCTTGATACTTCATAACAATGCCCCTTTTTAGAGGTTTATGGGGGTCAACCTTCACTTTTATTCTCAGAAATTTTCCCATCATGTTTGCTTCCTTCTAGTCAGTTTCCATAAACTCCCCCACGATGTCACCAAGTTGTTTTACCATTAACTCAAATCCCAGTTTCAGTGGAAGATCGTAGACTCTGGTCCAAAAAGTCCCAAAATGCATCTACAACCTTGATGGTTGTTCTTCCCCTAAAACTTTTTCCAAAACGAGAAGGTTTCTGTCGAAGTTCCAAGGGCTCATCTTATCATTGTTTCAACATCTTTTTTGTTAGAGAAACGAATGAGAAAGAGATTTTTTCCCAAATCACGAGCTTCCACATTGTTCTTTAAACGCCAACCTTGGAGCATAGTTTCCTTGAAAGTCTTAAAAATGAAAGGGTTGTCGGTCTAAAGTTTCCCGACCAGTGTACGATGGAAAACTTCATCCCCTAGTCCCGCCTCGCCTTCTACTGTAATATCTTCTTCTTCTTCTTCTTCTTCTTTTTCTTCTTCTTCTGAGAGAGTAACATTTTTCCATCTCTCCATACTGCAGCAACAATCACACGACAAGAAACAAAGAGAAAAATAACAAAACAAGAAAGGTTCAAAACCTTGCCGCCACGATAGAGAAGGAAAAAAACCCTAGATGAAGACCAAAACCCAAAACGAAAACATTTAATAGGAACCTGGGAAAAAATCAAACTCTAAGGGATGTGAGAGGACACAATAAGTTAGAGAGAAAGAGACTCTCGCTTCTCTCTAAAACACGAGGAAATAATTGATCCTAAAAAAATTTTAAATTTTTTTCAAAATTAAGATTTTAGTGTTTACTTATGCATTTTGTAATAAAAGATTTGAACCTTTTATACAACTTAAACTCTCTCTTTTTTTACAAAATTATTGATGGAAGTTCTTCGACGTGAATGTTTTCGATCAATCCTAACAAAATAATCTATAAAAATATTTTCTTTGACCTTACATGTGGGCTCCACGTCAATTTATTTTTGTTTCTCTATTTACAACACCTAAGATGGAGCTAAGTCCTCATCTATCTATATATAACTAAGTGTATACTATAAATTTTCAACTTCGCACTTCTCTTTCAATCTACTACATCTTCAACTTGAAGCATATTATTTCCTTTATTTCTTCTACAACTTGAAGATATGGTATGTGTTCTGATAGCTTCTTCTTATATTTATACATGCATATATATATTTTTATCTCTCTTTCTTATTTGTGAGTACATTTGTTTCTTCTGTTATTTGTGCAAGAAACTGTGGTTTTAAACTTTAACTTGGACAGCTTGAATATATTATTAGTTATAAATTGTTATTCCCAAAAAACATTAAATAATTAGTACATCGATAATTTTAGAATAAATGCATAAATATTTAATTTATTTATACTTAAAATAAATAAATTTAAAAGAGAGTATTTACACGTTTGGAAATAGTTGGTAATTTATATCTTTTCTTTTAAAAATGTAATACTACATTGTAAAATTTTAAACAAAAATGTTATTTCTACAGTGAACATCACACCCACGCCATATCCATACATTTTTTTATTTTTTTAAAATATTTAATAATTAATTTTTCTTCTTTCTAACACGTACCAACACCTGCACCTCTTGTATTTTTCTACGGTATAGAGGTAAGTTGTTAGATTTTTGGTTAGAGACAGCACCTCTCAATTTTAAAAGGTCCTATATATACAAGAGAGAGAAAAAAGAGCAAGACAAAAATGATATGAACTCTCATAATACAATTTTGTATAGTTGGTTGTAGTATTCATATACAATTATTATTCTTAAAAATGGCAAATTTATTTGCACAAAACGTCAAAAATCAGAATATAATACAACTTTCTTTATTCCAATTTTTGTACTATTACGTTCAATTGGGGAACAACGGGACTTTTCTTAGCATTGATTTTGTAACCGTTCACATTAATTTGCAATAGAGATAGCCACACAAGTAAGATCAATGAAAGTGAGTTTAAATCTCTAAAGTATTTGTTGTTCCATTTTCAAGAGAAAAAGAAATAATAAATATATAATAGTGCAAGTCCTAACTCAGCATGAAAAAATCGATTATATAGTGCAAGTTTAACTCAGCATGAAAAAATCGACTGTATATTAGGGTTCGAATTCTAATATTTAAAATTGTATGTACGAGTTTTTAATTATTATTATTATTATCACTTATTTATGAAAATATATAAAATATAAATGGTTTAAATGTATTTTTAGTCCTCCTATATTAATCTTTTTAATATTTTAGTTTCTTTATAAAAAAAACTAACTATTAGGTCCCCCAATAACATATTTCATGTTTTTTAGTGGTGTCCCATGATAAAATAGTCTAATTTGCATAGGTGACATTGAAATTATGAAGTGACATTTTTTTAATTGATGTAACATCATTATAAATATTTAAAAATTTATTATTTTATTTTTTTAAAAGTTTTTTTATAGTAATTAACGCTTTTAATTATTTTAGTTATTTTTGTTTATAAATATTTATTTAGAAATTATATATTATAAATTTTAATTCTAAAATATATATTTTTGGGTCTATTTTTAATGACGTGACAACAATTAAAAAATGTCACCTCATAATTTCAATGCCACATATATAAATTAGACTATTTTATCATAGGAGACCTCAAAAAAAACTTGAAATATGATATTAGGGGACTTATTCGAGTAAATACAAATTTATCTCAATTTGAATTCAAAATTTTGTATTTACTCGAATAATTGGATTTAGTTCTTGTAAATTTGTCTTTAAAAATATATATATTCTTCTCAGTTTTTATATATTTGTTACATTTTAAAAACAATTTCTATGATATTTATGTACTTTATAAAAAAAATATAAAGAGTTTTGAAATAGTTATTTAAATAGTTTATCACAAAATATTATTTTATGCATTTTTTTATATATTAAAATTCCAAAAAATTATTTAAATCTTGAATCTATATATTTTAAATAATCTTACACAAAACTTACTTTTGAAATATATTTCTTAAAAAATTATATTATTTATTGTATTTTAATATATAATATTGTATATTTATGTTAATAAATGTCAAAATTAATCTTTTAATTTATTAAAATTAGTTTAAAATGCTTATAGTGTTTATAAAAAAGTTTCATAATAATAATTTTATAAATAAAAATAATAAATTATTTTGTAAACTAAACAAACAAGTCTTATATTTTATTAAGAAATTTTACAGTAGACACAAATATTTAAAATAAATTTCTAGTTGGTATTATCATTATAAATTGACCATCAAACTAACTGTGGTTAGTACCAACTTATTTGTAAGTTAAATCTAATTGAGTTTCTTTAAATAAAAAAAGAACTAATTGAGTTTTGAGTGTAGTTAGTTTGATTAAGTACTGTTTGAGAAAAGAATTAAGAATGTGAAAAATGGTGGTGCAGGTTGACAAGAAAGAGAGAAAAATAGTGGTGAGTAAGCCACTACAACTTGTTGCCAAAGAATCAGATTCAGATTCAGAAGAAGCTTACAAGGCGCCTAATCTTTTACAACGGTTATTAAGTTTATTTAAAAATGTACGGCCAGGATCTGATCTCACATCCCTCCAGGTATTATCAATATATTTTCTAGATATTTATTTTTGAATTGGAGACTTGTGTGGAAGGAGTAAAGATATTCTCCATTCTTTTTTTTCTTTCTATTTTAAGGCTTTAGGAACATGATGTGTTTAGGATACTAAGAAAATAGAGGGACATGAATATTAATGTATACTCAGAAAATAGTACAATGTATAGATAAATTCCTTTGTCGTTTTGGGCCAACCATTTAGTATTTTTGTCACCTTGTTGACTCCGACATCAACATGTAGTACATGAATTTCATTCATATTTATGTTTAGGAAAACTTCCACATTGTGGCAATTAAATGTATTAACTAAATATCAATTCAATCAATCCCCAGGTAAAATATGTATGGATGAAATTCATCCTTTAACAATCATTGGTTGATTTAATGGTGATTGGCGCTGAATTTGGTAGGGAGAACCATAGTTTCGATCTGCCACAACGGCGAATCGGACTATACCTTTAGTGATAAGCTAAAAATAAAAAAAATTCATCCTTTTAAGTGATCTTAAAGGTCGGATAGTCCTCAATCTTAAATCCGGTGGGTTTGCGAATGAGAGTTGAAATCTTGTGTGGGTAATAGTTTGTCATATATCATGCGATTGGCGAAATAAAGAAACTCATATTGAGGGATTTGTGCGTCATATAAATTAATAACTCATATTTTTTAAAGAAAAAATGAGTAATCGAAAACTCAAATTTTTTATCAAACATTGAAGGAAAAAAGGTATAGAGGAGAAAGTATATAATAGCAACCTTATTCTTCAGCGGATAATATGGTAAAGTTAAATATTGATGGTGCTAGAAAAATAATGGGATAGCTGACTGTGGAGGACTTGTTAGAAATTTGAAATCACAAGGGTGCTTGGAGGATAGATTTTACAATTTCTAGAGATCGTAATGTCTTACTTACATAAATATGAGGTGTGTTCGAAGGTCTTAAAATAACCAAGTCTTTAGAATTGAGAAGGATGGAGGTTAAGATAGACTCTACAATGATAATAAAGGCAATTGAAGAAGGCACAATAAGACATTTAAATTGTGTTGCTATTATTCGAAATATCAATAAACTTATAGATAAGCACGAGATTGTAGTTTTTAAACCAATACTTACACCTATACCGTATTACTGTTTATCGATACGGTGAACAGTAAATATTATAATAGTTAAAAAATATTTTTTATTTTTAAAATTTTAGTGAATAATCAACTTTATTATTTTATTCACCAATTTTTTACCGTTTATTAATCAATATTATTTTACGACTAAAAATTATTTTTAAAAATCTCAATAATCTATTAACCAATTTTATAACTTCATTAACCAACTTGTTATATTTTATTAATCAATTTTATTTTAATATAAAGGGTTAAATAAATTTTTGATCTCTATAAATATTACAGTTTTCATTTTTAGTCATTCCCTGCCTTTAGGCATTTTACAAAAACAATGTTGTCAAAACTAAGTAAAACCGTTGTCAAAACCCAGGAGGGACTAAAAATAAAACTGCAATATTTATAAGGACCAAAAACTTATTTAACTCTAATATAAATTATTTTAATGTCTGAATGTGTATTTACCAACTTTATCATTTAATTAACCAATTTTTTATACTTCATTAATCAATTTATTTTATCATTACAAGTAACTCTTTACGAAACTATTCATAGATATCATTTACAGATCATTGTTCACGTATTTCACGACATTATTCATAAATTATGGTGTAGGAAATAGTTCTACTAAAGATACACAATCATGCATGCATCTGCTTGTATATATATATTCTTGAAATTGAAATTTGCAAATAGAAATTACAAACCATCTATAATTTGGAACATGTATTATACATATAATGATGAACATTTTGAAAATGTTGCGTGTTAAATGCAGTTGCCACCATTGTTTAACTTACCAAAATCACAACTTCAGTGCTACGGTGAATCAGTGTATTGCACTGCTTCAGACATGCTAAGCATATGCAATAGAGGGCATAGTCCATTAGATAGGTTCATATCTGTTGTTGCATGGTGCATATCAACCACACGTCCTGCATCTTTTGGGGTTGCTCCTTATAATCCAATACTTGGTGAGACACACCATGTTTCAAAGGGAAATCTTAATCTCTTACTTGAACAGGTACTTATTTACTCTCAACTGGTTGCTTGCTGAGCAAGTTTCGTTTATATATTCATTGCATGCTAATAACGTTCTTGGTTTTCATGTATATCCAGGTGTCACACCACCCTCCAGTAACGGCCCTCCACGCAACTGATCAGAAGGAAAACATTGAAGTCATATGGTGTCAACAACCTGTTCCAAAATTTTATGGTATATATCTTGACCTTATCTAAGATCATTAGTATTTCAGTATCATTTCGTAGCTGCATTGGCGCATACTTGAGGTCGCTTGAAAAAAAAAAAAATTTGTTACTGATGTCTATGTGTTAGTATCGTATTCATATTTAGTATATCTTAAAATCGAATGTGTAGGCACATCGGTTGAAGCTCAAGTGCTTGGTAAAAGGGAACTGAAGCTCTTAAACCATGGAGAAACATATGAGATGAATTGTCCTCATCTTTTATTTAGAATTCTTCCAATTCCAGGTGCTGATTGGGTTGGCAATGTTAATATAAGGTGCTTAGAGACAGGGTTAGTAGCTGAGTTAACCTACAAATCGAGTCATTCTTTTCTAGGACTTGGTGGAAATCATAAAGTCATCAAAGGGAAGATCCTTGACTCTTCGTCCTTGAATGTTCTATATGAAATTGATGGTCATTGGGATAGGATTATAAAACTGAAGGATATAAAAAATGGGAAAGTTAGAGTGATATATGATGCAGCAGATGTCATTTCAGGGCTAAAAGCACCTATTCTCAAGGATGGAGAGGTATTAATGAAAATCAACTCATCTTTTTCTTTATTATTAGTGTTTGTCAATGTCATGTTTGAGACGATATTTTATGTTCAAGTAATTAAGGGACATGTTTTAGTGAATGTGACATGAGATTCTCTTGTTCATTCAGTGTGTGTGGCCAACAGAATCAGTGAATGTTTGGAGTGAATTGAGCCAAGCCATAATGAACAAAGATTGGGAGACAGCAAGAGAAGCAAAGCAAGTAGTGGAGGAGAGACAAAGGGAGATCATGAAAGAAAGAGAGTCAAAAGGAGAAAATTGGATTCCTAAACATTTTCTAGTGTCTTACAGCAAAGAAGTAGGGTGGAGCTGTTCACCTATTCATCAATGTGAATCAGCTGCTCCTATCATAGCACTATAATTGCTAGTTATGTATTTTGATTATTTTCTTTTTTAACTGATGTGCAATTATGTACTACTTAGGACATAAGTTTTAGAGGCGTGCTATTTTTACACCAATTTTCTCTACACACCGTAGCTTATACCGTAACCTACAACAACAACAAAAAGAAGTTTGGCACAAAAATAAAAATAAAACAAATTATTAAAAAAATGAAATTGGAATGTTATATATATGTATACACTTATGGTGTAAGTGTTAAAAAACAGTGTCAAAATAATGTTTCCCTAAGTTTTATTTTAGATTTGGTTTCTTGTGAAGAATATAAGGTCTCTTTAAAGGAGAACATGAATGTTGTATGAGTTTAAAGGGGATGCACAATTAATATAAAAATATTTTATAATGTCATCCAATAGAAATATAACGTTATGTTATGTTATATAATTTTTTTTTAAAATTACAGTATGATTTATCTTGATTTGTAGTTATAATTGATTGATAATGTAAAATTTTCTTATATTATCCTTGCATCATCTATTTTCTCCTGATATATTAATTTAGGTGAAATTATGAATATGAATGTAATACAATTTTATATTCAATTATTGAATAATAAGGATGTCAAATTAAATTGGAGTTTTATATGTGGGGATGACTCTAATTCAAAAAAGGATGTGTACCATCTATTTTTATGACAACAACAAAAACAAAATCAATAAAATTCTTAAACATTAAATCTCACAACAACAACAACAAATTCCATAGAATATTTAAATGTTAAATCTCAACAACAACTCCAACAAATAAACAAAATCAATGGAATACTTAAACATTAATCTCAACAACATAAGTAACAAAAATCAAGGGGTAAAGTCATGTTTAAAAAATTTATTTAAAAAAATTAAAAAGTGATAAAGTGTAGTTGTTGAGGTTCAAAAGTCATGTCCTCTAAATACTTTATCCCTTGGATTTAAGCAAAACTTAGATAACATGTCATTAAAAATTTTAAAGATGATAAAATATAGTTGTTGGTATTCGAAGACGCATCCTCTAAATATTATTTCTCTCGGTTTCCAGCAAAACCAAGGAAATATATGGTATTTTTTATTTTAAAAAATTAAATGTGGCACGTCTATAATTTACACTTTGGATTTTTGTTGGATGAGGTGAAATGTTCTGTCGTGAAAAACGTTATTTATTGTAGTGTAAGCTCTGTAAGAACACGATTTGTTTTTGTATTTGGCTTAAGTTTTAATGATAACAATGCACTATTTCTTAGAGAACAAATTTTACCCTAATGGTTTGGTCTAGTGTGTAGCTTTTGCTAATAGCTTTTGAATCTGAAGAAAAGTGTGTGACGTCATCAATTTTGTACTCAATACACTCTAGCTCTGGAGATATACAAAGTGTACATTACAAAGTATTTGTCAAGCTCTGGAACGCTTCTAATCAACGGTTATGAAGAACGTTTATTTAACAACTTCTGACAGTGACTCTGATTGATGTGCTTCTGAAGACTGTCAAGCTCTAAAGATTTTGCACTTTTAAGTTTTGAGGTTTTGAAGACAAAGTTATGAAGACGTGTGTCTAAAGACTCTAAAGACAAAGGTTTAAAAGACTATACTATAGTGTTTTGATGCTTCTAAATATGCTTCATTAACACACATTTTGAAGCCTTTGAAGATTATAAGATAAGATCAAAAGGTTTCATGTGAGTGAATAATATATGGTACAAGATCAAATATTCCTTCCACTACTCTGATTTTGTGGTTCAAGGACAATACAATGGTATGATGTTGTCTACTACTCTCACTAATCGTTATGCAAGAATTCAACTATAAATTTTGGAGTTCCTACTCTATCCTCCAATCGATCTTTTTATGCCTATATATAGAAGCCTTTGGAAGATTGGATTAAGAACTCTCTCTTGAAGAATTTTTTATAGGAACTTTTCACGTGAACTCTTGAATGAAACTATTTCATCTTTGTGAGAAAAGCTGTAAAGCAAGATTTTTTTTTCATACAGTCGCTCAAAACATTATTGTGTTAATCATTGTATTTCAATTTGTGTAATCTACTTTCATAGAAGCATATTTGTAAATACACCTTTGTATCTCAACTTTTAAGTTTCTCCTTGAGAGACTAGGGTATAGTTAGAAGTCTCAAGATATTGACAGTAGGTCTTTATGGTTGTAATCAAATTTTGTTATAGTGGATTAAGTTCTTGTGAGAAGGAAAAATCACCTTGGCGGGTGGACTAGATGTAGCTTCTTCAACAACAAATCAGGATAAAAAATATTGTGTTTATTATTTTTATTCTAAGCTCTTTTTTTGTTTTGGGTCATGAAAAAATTTTATTCTAGAAACTCAATTCAAATCCTCCCCCTTTCTTGTGTTTCTTTAATCTCAAATTGTCATAAGAGCTCTGGTTTTGGTATTTATTGTTTATCAAACACTACATCGTGTCGGATAAAGATCCATAATTTTTGTTGAAACACAATGGCGACAATCCCTCCACCAGCTGCACCCATTGCTAATGAAAGAGATCACTATAGTACCAAACCTCCAGTATTTGATAGAGAAAAGTTTAATTACTAGAAAGACATAACTGAAAGTTTCTTTCTTGTCTATGATGTAGATCTAGGGGATATGGTAGTTGATGGCTATGTACATCTTGTTGATGATAGTGGTAACAAGATAGAAACACATGTTATGACTGAGCAACAAAAGAAAGTCTACATAAATCATCACAAAGCTAGAACCATTCTTCTGAATACTATTTCTTACATTGAGTATGAGAAGATCACAAATAGAGATACATCTAAGTCTATATTTGACTCCTTAAGGATGAATCATAAAGGAAATGCTCAAGTGAAAGAAACCAAGGTGTGTGCCTTGATACAAAAGTATGAAGCCTTCAGAATGGAAGATGATGAAATAGTTGAGAATATGTTCTCAAGGTTTCAAACTCTTATTGCAAGACTGAAAGTTCTGAACAAAGCATGCTGAAATTCTGGCACACTAGATAGATGTTAGGACATCATCTTCTTGATAGAGCAATTTACGAAAAACACCAAATCATGCAAAAAGAAAATTGCAGAGGATAAATAACATAATCAAATGTTAATCTAGTTTGGTGCAACTTCACCTGCTCTGGGGGCATCCAAGTCATGAAGGAAATTCACTATAATAGTATTAGTTCAAAGATTAAACGACTTAGTTTACAAATTATCACCTAATCACTACCCATGAAATTTCTACCTAGGAACCTTCTAGATATGACAACCCCCACTCACTTCCCACAATCACCTCAATGATAATAACAATGACCACAACAGAAGAACATACTTCCAATTAAACATATTACACTCTTTGCTTAAAATCTAATGAGTGAATCACAATGAACAATGAACAATCATTAAACCTCAATGTGTCAAACAAGATACATGAGTAATATACAAAAACAAAGAACAATATAAAAACTCTCAAAACCCTAAAGACTCTTGAACAACAAAGCTTCCCCTTATTTTTTCACTAGTTACATAAGGTTTAGGTTATTTTTACTTTTAAAAGCATCAACTATACATGGGCTTTGGATTCTCTACTCAATTTATTGTAGATCCACAAACTGATGGTTGCAGAAATTATGCAGAATAATCTCCTTCAAATATGGAGCAAAAACATCACAAGTTTCTTAAATTTTCTCAACATCCAATTTTAGAAACTAATATATAGCTGGAAATAAAATAACTTGTTCCAAAAATATCCTTCTTTGTCTGCTCAAATATGTGAGATATACCAATAGAGAATCTCGCAAAATCAAATCAGATCCTTCCAAGAAGAGTAGTAGCGTCTGCTATATCAGTTGGTCAAGATGACATGACATGTTTCTCAACATCTGGCAATGATACATAATTTTACCAAAATTATTGTCAACCATAAAATCACATACCTAACATATAGTATACTGCAAATCATATAAATAAGATTATCATAAGCTTAGCCAAGAAATTAAGGCTTATGGTAATTACGCTGAAACTGTCTAAAATTTGAACAACATTTCTCTTAAGGAACTTGTTAGTTCTTTGAGAAGTCACGAGATAAAGCTTGAAGAGGATGATCCTCAAAGAAAAAGAAAATATATGGCTTTGAAATCTATGAGAAATTCTGTAACACCCCAATTCTACCCAACGTTTTTATTAATCAGAGTACCAAAAATTCGACTTAAAACTTGAGGCATTACATTTTCACAACTTGCAACCAACGGTAAAACAACTTATTTATAGCAGATACATAGCACATAGTAATTAAGAAAACTTTGAAACATGTTTAGTCTTCAACAATTCAACCTTAATAAATTAAACTGCAGCAGATTCTCAACGGAAATAATTGCAAAATAAACATAGCATCTTTTAACAACTGAAAATCACCAATACTTCTCAAAACCACAACTTTTAATCCAACTGAAGGAAATAATGTAAAAATAAAAACAAGCGTTCATTCCTCCCGAGTGCTACGTATCAGAGCGACGACGCCAAAAGCTACTAAATCTTTTACTCCTCGTTACCTGCACGTTACCAATATAAAGGTAACGGCGAACAAAATAGACAGGGTGAGATATCGAAAAATATAAGTAAAACTATGATAATTATTATATTAGGTAAAGAATCATACAATAATCACTGCTTCAACAATCACAACACGAAATTCAGAATGCAACTCAAATGAGACTCGACTATGCAAATGCATGCGGATCCATTGGAGTAAACTCCCAACTTAAAATCATGCCAGATTATCGAGGCATTCAACAAGGTATAAGCCTTCAACTTTCAACTTGTGCCAATTCAGGCCAACGTGGTGAGCATAGCTCCAACTTAGAAAATGCAATGTATGCAACTTAATGTGAATGGCATACACACAACACATGAACAACAGTTCAACATAATCATAAGATCAACTTCAACTTTCAACTTTGTCCATTTAAGCCTACAACTCAAAATTGTCCAATTCGGGGACAAAACAACTTGTTCCGACAGTACCTGCAATTACAGCAATCGACGTGAAATTCAACAAAACAACACGACTTTATTTAACTACTCGTGTACGCAAACTTCCCTATAAATTTTCGTCTAAGTTGGCTAAATGTCTAATTTCTGCAATGTTTTACTTCCTGCAGTAGTACTACTTACTTACATAAATTCTGTTAATTTTATTCTGCCACTACAATTTATTTTCCTGCATTAATAGATTATTCTGCTAGGCTAATTTTATACTGCCTGCTACTGCTTCTAGTTGCTGCTAAACTAACATTCTGCTATTAATTTCCCTGTTCTGCTATTGTATTACTTGGTTGATGCTAAAGAAACAGTCTGCTAGCATTATTTATATGTCCTTCTATTCATATGCTAGTGATATATATATTTGCTACATGTTTACATACTATGTTAATTTAACTATACTACTTATAATATATGAGATCCTAAATGATGTAAAAAATACATGCCTAAGCCTATACCCTCCATTCACGTGGATGCCAGAAAAGAGAGGAAGATGTGTGAGGCGCCCACCCCAGGCCTGAAGCGCCATAAATTAGCATAAACAATTTCAACACATTCCAGCAACATAAATTCATCGCAGAAAACACAATTAGCAGTAAAATCATATAACCCTAAACCCCACATAAAAACTGTCATACAATTGATTATAGTAATCGAACCCCACCCCTTACCTTTGGATCGAATGGAGCTCAAAAAATCAACCGGAAAACGCAAATCTCGGATAGCCAATTGACACTGCTAGCAATCCTATTCCCTCTTTTTCTCTTTTTCCTCTTCTCTGCTACGTGACTTTTTCCTTCTTTTTCTATACTACTTGTTTTTATTTTCCTTTTTATAATGCTACTACAAGTTACTAAATAATAACAATACTAGTAATGGGCGACTACTTGTATGGGATTTTACTAAATAATACACCCCTAGATGTTATTTTACCCCTATAATTAATTCTCTACATTTAATTAGTAATTCTAAATATAAAATAAATTCTAATATTATTTTTCTTCCGACTATTTTTACTCTCTCATTAACTTAACGATTCCACCTACAAATTTAACTTAATCACGAATTAATCGTAAATACTCAATAATATTAAATTAAACTATTTAATTATCTACGGGTGTTACAAATTCTGCAAACACTAAAGCCTTCTCAAAAGATCACATTAAACAACTAAGTGTTAGAAAACACCTTAGCTCTCTTAAGTATATAGACTATAACTTAGTCACTTGAGGAAAAACAAACTCAAAATATTACAATCAAACGTCTAAGTGTTAGAAAATACCTTAGCCATCTCAAGTATATAGATTATCACTTGGTCACTTAAGGAAAAACAAATCACAAAAGATTACAACCAAACGTCCAAGTTTTAGAAAAACCTTAGATCTCCCAAGTATACATACTATCACTTAGTCACTTGAGAAAAAATAAATCTCAAAATATTAGAATAGAAAGTGTTTACAATAGTGCTTCTTGATAAGCAAATGAAACAAAGTTTAAGAACAAATGTTTACAGATAAAAATTAGCAACAACTCTTTGTGTTTTTGAGTTTATCTTGGATGAAAATTTTCTACGTGAATTCCAAAAGATCTTCAATGGATCTTTAAATCGCAATAAAATAGTGACTTTTCATATAGGCCCAAAAAGCAGACCATTGGGAAAGACAAAATGTCGTTATTGTTGCCAACATCCAGAAAATGTATCACATATTTGGCTTGATTTACATAGATTATATCTTTATTTTATCTTAATTATGTTGCTTTATATTCGTATTATGCCGGTATTTTCTATATTTTCAGGTATTTACTATTTACCAAGCATGTATGAAGAAATTCGCAGAAATAGAGAAGAATCGTACTTAAAATCCACAAAAAATAGAAAATAGGCAAGCATGTGGTGTGATAGTAAAATGGGGTGTATGGGAGAAGCAAGGCGTTAGAAAAAGTAATCGACCAACGCGCAAGCCCAGTCCATAAAGCTCTTTCACCAGCTCAGCAAGGTGTGACGGTCATCACACCCCCCTCAAGCCAAACTGTAACGGTCGATACGTATTATAGGGCGAGATTCCCTCAACAAGCAAGGGGTAACGACCGTTACACCCTAGCCACACAAGCCCTAACGGCCGCGACAAAGCAGGAAGCAAGGCTTCCTCTCCAAGCAACGCGTGACGACCGTCACGCCCTCTTCAACAGTTCGTAGTGATCGCTACGGAGGCTATTTCATAGGAGAAAATCCCTCAACGCTCGCGTACCTCAACTCTATAAATAGGTCTTTAAACCTCACTTTTCATACGCTTCTCATTTCCTTTTTTCCTTTTTTCCCCTATTTTTGCAAAGGAATTATTCAAAGTCATGTTTTAGGCAGAAAACTACATTTGTCAAAGTGGTAGTTTCTCACATCGAGGAACTACCATGCCATTAGTTTTATGTGTTGTTTTCTTTTATCTAAACTATGTATCTGATTTATCAAGCACGCTGGCATATTCTAAATTCAGTTCCTGTTGATGCACGCGAAGTTAATTTCAGTTTCGTTTATTTCTACTTTTACAGGTTTCTCTTTATCGCATTTCTTATTTGCATCGTTTCATTTATTTAATTTAATTACCATGTTATTCTTAATTGTCATCATTATGTTTAGTTTGTTTACATTTGATTCCATGTTTAGCTAAATAGTTTAGAGTCCAACGTATGAGGACCGTCGTTATCGACAGACTCGGTAGAAAATAATAGATGTGAATTTATGATTAGAACTCTATTTTGGTTTTAATTTTCAAATCTAATTTAAATAGCTTTGTCACGAGAGTGAGAAATCAATTAAGGTTAGAGTCGGCACTGCGAGAGCATGGGGATCAAACCGGATAGTGGAAATTAGGCAACAAATCTAAATACAGCGAGAGCGCTTTAGATGCGTTTAGGATATTATTGGCTTTCAAAATATATTTCTTAGTTACCGGGCGAGCGAGAGCAAAATATTGGGAATAGGAAGTATGGATTTAGTTAATAACGCGAGAGCGTGAGGCGGAGTCTTTAAGTTGGTATATTCTACATAACTAAGTTATAGTTGTAATTAGTACCCGTTGTCTATAAGTCCTTCAGGAACGCGAAAACCATATTCCAGCCTCGTTATAGTATTATTTGCAAAGTTCATTTATTTCAATCTTAGTTCTTAGTTTCCCCCAAAATCCAATTATTCATTAGCCTTAGCTTTATTAATTAACGATAGATTACAGTAGGTTGACATTGGTCTCTGTGGTTCGACAATCTTTTATATTACTTCGATATTTCCGTGCACTTGCGGAATTTACCCACCAAGTTTTTGGCGCCGTTGCCGGGGACCAACAGTCAATATTGTTAATCTGTTATTACACCATATAGAATAAGGCACTCTTATTTCTATAATTATGTATCAACCAAACTATTTCTACAACTCCCATTCTCAGTATTTCGAGGAATCACAAGAATCCCATAAATCTGACCTCGAAATACTTCTAGAGAAATTCAATGTGTCACCAACTAACTCTCACCCAAATTACCTCTACAACTATCAATCCCATCATTTTGAGGAGTCACAGGAATACCAAAGATCCGATCTCGAAACATCATTGGAGGATTACAATGCGACGCTAACTCCTCAACCAAATTTCCTCTACAATCAACACGCCCAATATTTTGAGGAGTCGCAAGAATACCAAAATTCCACTCTCGACACATTAATGGAGGATATGACTATGACACTAATTCTCTCTAGTCTAGAAACAATAAAGATGGAGCACTTTATGGAGACACAAAATGTGACGCTAACTCACTTTGAGGAACCTTAAGAATTCTATAATTTCAACCTCAAAACATCAACGGAGGATTTCGGTGTGACGTTAACTCAATCTAGGCTAGAATCTACGATGGAACACTTTGTAGAGACACAAACTATCCATAATGAAGAGGTAAGAAAACAAAGTATCGACAACAATGAAACTCTTAGGCAACTGAACAATGTGGTTGAGTCCCTAGTTACTCATAGCGAAGCATTAGAGGCCCACATCTCCATGCTTTCACAAACACCTATAGGACCCTCCCCTGAGGAGAATGTGTATGTTGTAACAACCAATAGCGAAAAACAAATTGAAAATTATAAGGAGAGATAGTAAGGTTGAAGATAGTAATAATGAGGTTGAGGAAAGTTCTGGTGAGAAAAAAGTAGAGATTGAGAAAAATCCACCAACATCATCCGAAAGGGAGGTTGTAGAAGAGGTAGAGAAAGAAGCAGCTATTATTGTTCCTCCTCCCTATACCCCACCGATTCCTTTCTCGCAAAGTTTTGTGGAAGCTCAGGTAGACTCCCAATCCAAAGTGTATATGGAGGTATTTGATAACACGAATTTATATAACATATTTGACGTAATTTTCATAGACAATGTTGCTATTTTTATTTAATTATATTACTTTATTTCCGTATTACGTTGGTATTTTCTATGTTTCAGGTATTTGTATTAAATAAAGATAAATTGAGCAAAGAAGTAAAATCGAGGAAAAATCGGATTAAAAAGCAAAAGAAATGAAGAAAGGTGTGTGCAAATAGAAAAGAAGGAGTATAATATAAGAGATTGCAAAGACTAAGCCCACAACAAGCAGGCCCAGTTAAGCCCAGCACGCAAGCCAGCAGCCACGTGGCTGAGGCGACCGTCTCAAGCCCTCTCTTCCCTTGGAGGCGCCCGCCTCCTTCAACGTGGGGTCCACCACTTTCCCAACATTTTGAGACGCACGTCTCAACCTCCTTTTGCCACGTGGAGGCATCCGCCTCCTACTCCTAAGGCAGTATTTTCTCCACGTTTTGCTTGCATACGAAGTGGAAAGAATGGGAAGTTACCAAAGTGATCTATAAATACAAGTTCAAGTCTCGGAATCAGGGTCGGCATTTTTACCGAACAACCGTTAATTCTTTATTTCGCAATTTATTTTCCTTTCAGTTTCGTACTTTGAATTTACTTTCCAGTTTTCACTGATCTAACCTTACGTTAGATCTAGTGCTTTTTATTCCTTGTTTATTTTCTTCTTTCGAATTCAAGTCTCTCGAGCGGATCCAACCGACCGTGGTGGATGCTCGCTTATTTCAAGAACAAGATTATTTCCAAGATTCTTAATTTCGTGTTTAATTTATTTATTTTATTTTATTTAATTTATTGTTGCTCGATATTATTTATTTGATTTCGAAATGTTTAAATATATTAAACCATATTATTTATGCATGTCCGAATTAATTAATATGTCCGCTAAATTGTTCGATATTGGTATGTAAATTAATCGATCCAAAGGAATCCAAAATAAACGGCATAATGTTACGTTTAAAAATATTCTTTCGACTTAGATATCTATTTTAATTTTTAAAAGGTTTAGAAACCAACAGAGCGAAATTTTGAGGTTAATAAACTGGACTAAGGTTAGAAACCAACAGAGCGAGTTTGAGGTTTAGAACCAGATAGTGGATACTAGGTATTAATTTTAAAGATTGCGACAACGTTTTAAAAGAGATTAAACTTTATTTATTTTCAAATAGTGTTTTTAAATTCGGGATAGAGAGCATACGTTAGGATTTAATTGCATGATCCGATTCAACAGAGCGACAGTTTGAGATAGGAATTTTAGATGAATATTGTTTGCTGAAATAGGATTTTTATCAACTTGAGTAATAAGTCAGTGGAAATTCGGATCCCCTTAGGTTAGACGAATTACATACTAATATCTGTTTATTTATTATATTTTCCTTAACCAAAAATCTTAAAGAATTATTCGCCTTAGTTGTATACCGTAACTTAGGATAACGATAGATCGATTTATAATCTCTGTGGGTTCGATATCTTTTAAAACTACGCGATAGGACTGTGCACTTGCAGTCTGGTGATTAATAGACGATAAATTCGCGATCAAGTTTTTGGCGCCGTTGCCGGGGACTATTTAAGTCGATATTGTAACTCTGGTGTTACACCGTATAGACTAAGGCACTTTTACCTTTTACTACCATGTATGACCCAAATTTTTCCTATGCCCATTATCAGTATTATGAGGAACCACAAGAATCCCATAGATCCGACCTTGAAATACTGATGGAAAACTTTAATGCTTCACAAACCTACTCTTACCCAAACTACGTCCAAAACTACCAATCCCCATATTTTGAGGAACCACAAGAAACTTATAATTTCAACCAAACTTTTCCTCAACCCAATTCTTCCTACAATTATCACACACAATATTTTGAAGAATCACCAAAACCATATAAATCTGATCTCGAAATATTAATGGAAGATTTTAATGAATCATGTAGGATGATAAGTCGCTTCGGGGAAACACAAAAAGAGACTTTAACTTACTTTCAAGACTCTGAAGAATCGCAAGATTTTAATTTCGAAAAGTCAATAGAGGATTCCGATGAGATGATAACTAACTCTAGGTTAGAGTCCATGATTGAACACTTTATAGAGGCACAAACTATCCAAATTGAAGAAGAAAGAAAACAAAGTCTTCAAAATAATGAAACCCTTAGCCAACTAACTATTATGGTTGAGTCCCTCGCGTCTCACAGTATGGCGTTAGAGACTCAAATCTCCCAACTCGAACAAAACCTTCTAGGACCTCTACCTGAGGAAGATGTGGATTTTGAAACAACCATTATGGAAAAACTACTTGGAAATCTAGAAAGTGATGACGAGTTTGAGGAGAGTGATATTGTGGCTGAGGAAAGTTCTGACGAGAAAATAGTGGAGATTGAGAAAAATGCACCAACAATGTTCGAAGAGAAGGTTGTAAAAGAGGCAGAAAAAGAAGCATCTATTGTAATCCCGAATCACTACATCCCACTGATTCCCTTCCCGAAAATTTTTATGGAAACTCCGGTAGACTCCCAATCTAAAACGTACGTTGCGGTATTGAAAAATATCCATACTAATTCACCATCATTTGAAGTCTTACCTAAAAAGCGAAAATTAGAGGACCATAAAATTAGGGATATAATTACTGTTAAGAGGGTAAGGTTAACTTATGAGGCGATGGACGAAATCACTAAGCCAAAAATTGAAAAACTTATACTTAGGATAAATCCAGGACCGCCACCTAAATTTCGAAAGAATAAACCGCCCTACAAACGTAAGAAAAGAAAAGGTGAGGGATATGTGAGATGGCTTGATAAGTGGCCATGGAAAATCAACGAGTAGTCATACTAGTTTCTAATTTTAATTTTTTCTTTTTCGTATTTTCAATTTTTCTATTTTATGTTAAATTTTAAATTTTATCCGGTTATCGGTTGCACCCTTCCATCTGATGCGTTTGAACTACTTCCCCGAAATACTGATAATTATATTCAATTAAATAATCTGCATTAATATTTAATAATTGAATATTCTAATTATCGTATTATACTATTAATATACCGAATCAATACTTCCTAATATTTGTTATATTAATTAAAAGGCACTATATATATTAGTATTATATATATATATATATTAATTAATTAAAATTCTGATTTAACTATGTTATATATATATATATACAAAATATATGCAGCATGAGAAACTATCCCTTCTAAGTCACATGCATACCCACTCTCCAAGGCTATCATAGATTCCCTGCATGTTTAATGACTCGTGCACGCATGCCTTCACGTGCTCAATTTTCGTGCCATGCATGCCTGCCTTGGGACGGTCGCCTCCAGCTTTGTGTCTCCTCCTGGAGACGGGCGCCTCAGCTTTCCCTCTGTCCCATAAAACCTTGGAGACGGGCGCCTCCAGCAGCTTGTTTTGTTCCATCTTGATGAGACGTCCGTCTCATCCGTCTGTGGGCCTGCCACGCGCGTGATGGTCTTATCTGGTCGCCTTGTCTTTACTTGGTTGTCCGTTTCACTTTTCCATTTCCCACAATTCAACTCCTATTCAACCATATATTTACTATACCATTAAAAATAATATTCTTTTCATCAATTCCCATTCAAATTTTCCCTCTCATTTTCCAACATCTAATTATTTTAATTTATCACTCTTCAATTTCACTTCACTATAAATACCCATTATCATTCCTTCTCATTTCACAACATCTTCTAACCATTTCTCATACACTTTCTCTCATGAATCCTTATTTCTACCAAATTCCTTTTTCATTTCTCTCTTATCATGGCTCCACGAAACAATCAACGCCAAGTTAAACCAGACCGACCACCACCCGACCTATCCAATATTATTTTCCGCGATAACGACGATGACCAACAACAACAAAAATATAAAAAATTCTATACCCGTTCGGTCGTCCCTACGAAATACGTAGATTCCAATTGTTTGGATAATTTAGGAATGGAGGATAGCGTCGTATTCATGCTCACTAATACCGGTTTACTCGGTCTGTGCACAAACCCGTATCCAACCTATGAACCACTCGTGCTTGAGTTTCTTAGTTCCTTCTCTTACACAACACCTATCGACGATCCATACACAACCGGCACTGCCAACTTCCGCATGTTCAACCAAGAGTACTCTCTAGATCAAGAAAGAGTCGCTGAAATCTTATCTTTCACTCGCGGCGAGCATGTTCATTACAAACCATTCGATGATGACAACGATCTTTCTTGGGATCAAGTCGGCTTCTCCCTATGGAATGATCTAACCGGTCAAACCACGGAAAGTTGGCGCGATCTTTATGCTTCCCACATACATAATCCTGCATTGAGGTACTTTCACCGCGTTCTTGCTAACACCATCTTTGGTCGGACCAATAATCACAAGGTCAACCAAAATGAGTTGTTTATCATTTTCTGTGCCCTCAATGGTCAGGCTGTCAACGTCGCACCTTTCTTGCTCAGCCATATCCACACATGCGTGAACGCAGCAGGTACTAATCCTTTTGTCTTTGGTGGCATCATCACTTCTCTCGCTTACGCTTTAGGCCTTTTCGACGAGTTGTTGTCTTTATCGCCATATATGATGCCGGCAACTTTGCTTGATATAATTTATTGCCGGGATTCCCATATAATCTCTCCAAGACAAGATGGCCGGTTTACATTAATGATTAATCATCGTCAAATTCTTGGTGTCGTGTTACCTTGTCCGAATCGTACCGACGTCCGAGTCCGCGCTAATTGGCGTTATGCTCTTAATGCACCTGCCGCCCCACAACCAGAAAATTATGATGCTAATTTCGCGGCTATGCAGGCTCACATGCATCGTCAGGATTAGTTGTTCAACGCCATGCAACAAACCCAAGCTGAGACTATACGTCTCGTCCAAGAAATGCGACGCGAACACCAAGAATATGCTTTTCGCAATGATCGTAACTTCGAAGCATTGCAAGCTCGCATAGCGGATGCGCTTAACCTTAATGATTCTGATTCTGACGAACGTCGAAGACCTCGTACTAGAGGTAGAAGAACAAGAGGTCAAAATTCTCAAAGCAACGAGTGATCACCTTTCTCCTTTCTGATTTCTCCTGGTTTTATCGCATTGAGGACAATGCTTATTTTAAGTTTGGGGAGTCGAACATTTCGTTCGTTATTATTTTCTTTGCTCTATTTAGTTTTTCCTTTTAGTTTCCTTTTTCTATGTATTGCAAAATTTTCATTCAATAAAATACATGTTTATGTAATTTTAGTTTTATGTTTAAACTTGCTTATTCGAATTCCTCCTTTTCTTGAGCCATAACGACAAATTTTAACAAAAACTAAACGCATATATTAACACACTCAAATAATACTAAGGTTGCCTATTTTTAAATAAGAATTGAGCGACTTAGCAAAATTGTTATCGTCCTAACACTTTAAAACCCCAATGTGTTAGATTGATTTAAGTACTTATTATACCAACACCTTAAGACTTAGTTTTAAAGTAATCCCGAGTAGTTTATTAAGCGGCACCGCCTTAAACGACAAACTACGTGGAGAATCGATGAATATAAGTGATTGATCAAGATTTTTAAAGAGAATTTTATTAGAAGATGCACTTATTAAGTTAGATGGTCCTTACGGATCATTTAATTCAACAATGAAACTATAAAATATTTATGCAAACATCCATTATGAATTGGTTCTGGTCCTGTGTTGAACTTGGTGCGGATGACGATCCGATCCCCAATTTCTAATTGGATAAAGGAGTACCAAATATAATTACCGGGACTCCTAGCTGGATTATAAAGATCAAAGTCACTAACCGGTTACTCCACTACAGTAAGGTAAAGGGCTTAATGTGATCGTAAGAATGAAAATGGGTGAAACAAAACAAAAGTATTAGGTCGAGCTATAATAACATGACTTAAATTGGTCTGCAAAAATGGGGTTGTCTAGTGTTATTACGGTGATTTTGGTGTCAAAGTCTAAACTCGAGTTATCCAACAAAGAAGTGAATTGCAACCTAGTACAAATTGAATTGTGTTATATATCTGCGTTTGATTATGCTTAAGTGATTTTTCATTTCTACTTTTTTGCTTGAGGACAAGCAAAGGTTTAAGTATAGGGGAGTTTGATAACACGAATTTATATAACATATTTGACGTAATTTTCATAGACAATGTTGCTATTTTTATTTAATTATATTACTTTATTTCCAGACACGTTGGTATTTTCTATGTTTCAGGTATTTGTATTAAATAAAGATAAATTGAGCAAAGAAGTAAAATCGAGGAAAAATCGGATTAAAAAGCAAAAGAAATGAAGAAAGGTGTGTGCAAATAGAAAAGAAGGAGTATAATATAAGAGATTGCAAAGACTAAGCCCACAACAAGGTGCCCGTTAAGCCAAAGACGCAAGCCAGCCACGGGTCGAGGCGACCGCCTCAAGCCTCTCTTCCCTTGGAGGCGCGCCTCCTTCAACGTGGGTCCACCACTTTCCCAACATTTTGAGACGCACGTCTCAACCTCCTTTACGTGGAGGCATCCGCCTCCTACTCCTAAGGCGTATTTTCTCCACGCTTTGCTTGCATAAAGTGGAAAGAATGGGAAGTTACCAAAGTGATCTATAAATACAAGTTCAAGTCTCGAATCGTGGTCGGCATTTTTACCGAACAACCGTTAATTCTTTATTTCGCAATTTATTTTCCTTTCGGCCAGACTTTGAATTTACTTTCCAGTTCAACGATCTAACTTACGTTAGATCTAGTGCTTTTATTCCTTGTTTATTTTCTTCTTTCAATTCAAGAAGTCTCCGAGCGATCCAACCGACTGTGGTGGATGCTCGTTTATTTCAAGAACAAGATTATTTCCAAGATTCTTAATTTCGTGTTTAATTTATTTATTTTATTTTATTTAATTTATTGTTGCCGATATTATTTATTTGATTTCGAAATGTTTAAATATATTAAACCATATTATTTATGCATGTCAATTAATTAATATGTCCGCTAAATTGTTCGATATTGGTATGTAAATTAATCGATCCAAAGGAATCCAAAATAAACTGGCATAATGTTACGTTGTTAAAAATATTCTTTCTGACTTAGATATCTATTTTAATTTATTAAAAGGTTTAGAAACCAACAGAGCGAAAGTTTGAGGTTAATAAACTGGACTAAGGTTAGAAACCAACGAGCGAGTTTGAGGTTTAGAACCAGATAGTGGATACTAGGTATTAATTTTAAAGATTGCGACAGCGTTTTAAAAGAGATTAAACTTTATTTATTTTCAAAAAGTGTTTTTAAATTCGGCGGGATAGCGAGAGCATACGTTAGGATTTAATTGCATGATCCGATTCAACAGAGCGACAGTTTGAGATAGGATTTTTAGATGAATATTGTTTGCTGAAATAGGATTTTTATCAACTTGAGTAATAAGTCAGTGGAAATTCGGATCCCCTTAGGTTAGACGAATTACATACTAATATCTGTTTATTTATTATATTTTCCTTAACCAAAAATCTTAAAGAATTATTCGCCTTAGTTGTATACCGTAACTTAGGATAACGATAGATCGATTTATAGTCTCTGTGGGTTCGATATCTTTTAAAACTACGCGATAGGACTGTGCACTTGCAGTCTGGTGATTAATAGACGATAAAGTCGCGATCAGTATTGAAAAATACCTACACCAATGCACCTTCGTCTGAGGTCCTGTATAAAAAGAGAAAATTTAAGGACCATGAAACTAGGGAAACCATTAGCATTAAGAAGTTAAGGTTAACATTCGATATGGTGGATGAAATAACTAAGCGTAGACTTGAAAATTTGATACTTAGTATAGACCTAGAACCACCACCACAAGTTCAAAAGAATGAACCACCCCACAGAAGAAAGAAAAGAAAAGGTGAAGGATATGTGAAATGGCTTGATAAGTGGCCATGGAAGCTGAAGATTATTAAAAGATCGATAGAATATTCATTCTCGAGAGAACCACCATGAGTTCTTGCACTCCTGAGCTGTCGAGCTATTGACATTAAACAAAGCGTTGTATGGGAGGCAACCCACGAGTTTTCAATTTAATGTTTTCCTTTTACTGTTTGAACTTGCAGAAAATAAAGATATGGATCGCTTGTCACGTCTCGGCCATATCTAGGCGAAACATTTATAGACGATCATCTCGAAAATGAGTCGGTGCCCACGTATATTCCTACGAATGTTGCTGCTGGTGGTGACACCCTTGATGAGTACGATAGGAGAAGGTACTTCCTCCAAAAATGAGCAATATGATGAGCGGCTTCAGGAAAGAGAAGTTTTAGCAAATTCAGATATCTCGTAGTACAAGACATCAGAGTAGAAGTGATCAACAAAGAAATGATCAACAAGGGAAGGATCGGAGCAAAAATTGGTCGTTGTAGCACGCAATGTCGTTCATTCAGGTTCTATTTTTCCTCTTTCCACCTTTCATCGAAACATTGAGGACAATGTTTGGTTTAAGTGTGGGGGGAGGACTTTACCGCTTTCATTTATCGTTTTTTAGTTTGATTTATTGCTTTCTAGTTTATTTGATGTTTTTAGGAATTTATCTGTTTTAAGTATTCTGTTGAGCAATTACATGTGTTATCGAGTCTATGTACATGATTTTCAGTTGCTATTGAATTTCCCCAAAATTTAAAATTTTAATCTCCAATCAAATTTTCTTTTTGATGCATGATGCACACACTCTAAAAGTATATAGGTTGTCACTTTAGGCTGTATTAGAGAGACTTGGGAAAGCTTCGACAAAATCGATACCATTTTGACACCCTAAACCCCCTAAGCATGTGAACCAATTGGAATGCCTATTATGCTGAAACCTTAAGTTTGAGTTTTAAATTAACCCCGAGTAGTTTATATTAGCAGTCGGCACCGTCTTAATCACAAACAACATAAAGATCCGATGAATATAACTGAATGGTCGTAAATATTCAAAAATATATTGCCTTAATAAAATGAAAACTGGGAATGCGCTAATTAAGTTTGGTGACCCTCACCCGGTCGCTTAATCCAACTATTGTAGAACCTACAAAAATATGTTATAACAACCCGTTGTAAGTTGGTTCAGAAGTATCTGATACTGAACTTGGTAGGGTTTGACTACGATTCGATCCCCCGCATCTTGTAATTGGGTAAATAAAGGGGTCACCAATTTATGTACCAGAACCCCATGCTTAAATGACCAGAATCACTAACCGGTTACTCTACTATGTGTGTGCAAGTATAAATGGCTTAATGTGATTGCGCTCAAATGAAAGTGGGTGAAATAAAGCAAAATAAATAGGTTGAGTTATAATAGAAGGATTTTGACTGGATTGCAAAGGGTGGGAGTTTTTGATCGTGTATCGTGATTTCGTGTCATCACAGTATCCTTGGTGTTGACGTTTAGTACCTATCGATCTAACATTAGCCTAGAAGCCATGTATGACTAGGAGTCGTGTCGTGCCTTTGTTTCAAAACACTGTGCTTAATGATTTTCTTTTACCGTGTTAGTTGATTGCTTGAGGACAAGCAATGGTTTAAGTGTGGGGGTATTTGATAGCACAAAAATGTATCACATATTTGGATTGATTTACATAGATTATATCTTTATTTTATCTTAATTATATTGCTTTATATTCGTATAATCCTGGTATTTTCTATGTTTTCAGGTGTTTACTATTTACCAAGCATGTATGAAGAATTTCACAGAAATGGAGAAGAATTGTACTTAAAATCCACAAAAAAAAGAAAATAGGCAAGCATGTGGTGTGATAGTAAAATGGGGTGTATGGGATAAGCAAGGCGTTAGAAAAATTAATGGACTAACGCGCAAGCCCAGCCTGTGAAGCTCCTTCACTAGCCCAGCAAGGTGTGATAGTCGTCACACCCCCTCAAGCCAAACTGTAAAAGTCGTTACGTATTACAAGGCGATATTCCCTTACAAGAAAGTGGTAACGACTGTTACAACCTAGCCACGCAAGCCCTAACGACCGTGACAAAGCAGGAAGCAAGGCTTCCTCTCCAAGCAACGTGTGACGTCCGTCACGCGCTCTTCAACAGTCTATAGCGATCGCTACAAACGCTATTCCGGAGGAGAAAATCCCTCAACGCTCGCGTACCTCAACTCTATAAATAGGGCTTCAAACCTCACTTTTCACACGCTTATCTTTTCCTTTTTTCCTATTTTTGCAAGAGCATTATTCCTAGTCATGTTTTAGGCAGAAAACTACGTTTGTCAAAGTGGTAGTTTCTCACATCGAGGAACTACCACACCATTAGTTTTACGTGTTGTTTTATTTTATCTAAATTTTGTATCTGATTTATCAAGCACGTTGGCATATTCTAAATTCAGTTCCTATTGATGCACGAGAAGTTTATTTCAGAAGTTAATTTCAGTTTCGCTTATTTCTGCTCTTACAGGTTTCTCTTTATCGCATTTCTTATTTGCATCATTTCATTTGTTTAATTTAATTACCATGTTATTCTTAATTGTGATCATTATGTTTAGTTTGTTTACATTTGATTCCATTTTTAGCTAAATAGTTTAGAGTCCGGTGTATGACGATCGTCATTATCGACAGACTAGGTAGAAAATAATAGGTGCAAATTTATGATTAGAATTTTGTTTTGGTTTTTATTTCCAAATCTAATTTAAATAGCTTTTTCACGAGAGTGAGAGGTTATTTAACACGATTTTTTCACAAGAGTGAGAGGTTATTTAACACGATTTTTTCACGAGAGTGAGAAATCAATTAAGGATAGAGTCGGCACTGCGAGAGCGTGGGAATCGAACCGAATAGTGGAAATTAGGCAACAAATTTAAATACAGCGAGAGCGCTTTAGATGCCTTTAGGATATTATCGGCTTTCAAAGTATATTTCTTAGCTATCGGGCGAGCGAGAGAAAAATATTTGGATTAGGAAGTATGGCTTTAGTTAATACCGCGAGAGCGTGAGGCGGAGTCTTTAAGTTGGTATATTCTACGTAACTAAGTTATAGTCGTAATTAGTACCTGTTTTCTATAAGTCCTTCAGGAACGCGGAAAATATATCCCAGTCTCGTTTTAGTATTATTTGCAAAGTTCATTTATTTCAGTTTTAGTTCTTAGTTTCCCCCAAAACCCAATTATTCAATAACCTTATCTTTACAAAGTAACAATAGATTACAGTAGGTTGACACTGGTCTCTGTGGTTCGACAATATTTTATATTACTTCGATATTTCCGTGCACATGTGGAATTTACCCACCAGAGAACAACAATTATTTTGATCATACATACGTTTTCACCATATTGGGATGTGTATTATATTGATGTACTATTTCTTCTAGTGCAAGTTTCTTGATCTTATCTTCTAATGAAATACTTTTGATTTGAAATAATGTTGAGTCCTGAAGATATCACATTAGTTGAGTGTTCCAAGGTATCAGAGTCTTTTGAATTAGAATCCCGTCTTCTGGGTAGGAAGAAAAATCTTATCAGAGAAACATATCTTGACTTCTAAGTTGGAAGAAAAAGCTTATCTGAGAAACAAATATTGACTTCCAATCTATAAGCAAAAGCTTATCTAAGAAACTAATATTGACTTCTAAACTAGAAGTAAAAGCTTATATTCTTTTTCAGAATCAGATTCTTCATATGGATCATAACCAATACCTCTTATATTGTTTCTGCTTAAGCCATAAATCATTGAAGCCATGGCGCTTATTCCTAGGCTTCTAACAATAAATTTCTAGAAATATTTGTCAAATGTCTTTATGACATCATCAGTGCTCAGAAAATATTCTGAAAGAATTTCCTTCTCAAGTTTGGAACTCTTGCTTCTGAGATGAGAGTTATCATTCTTAAGAATAAAATTTTCTTCATTCAAAGATGAAAATTCTTCCTTAAGTTTACTGTGTTCTTTAGAAAAAGATTCATGGACCACTTTAAGTTCCTTGAATTCTATCTTAAACAACTCATGTTTTTCTAGAATTTCAAGTAATGAAGATGTTAATTAATAATGAGAAAGGTCAGAAAACACCTCTTCTATGTCTAAATCATAATCTGCTTCAAATTTTGGATGAATCTTCTCATAAGAAACCTTAACACTCACTATCAGTGCTACATTAGTGTGTTATTCTTCGCTATCATCTCCTGAAGAATCGAAATCATCCCAGGTTGCGATCATCCATTTCTTCTTTCCTCTAAAATATTTCTTCTAGGGCTTGTCCTTTATGAGCTGGTGACACTCGTTCTTGTAATGGAGTTTCATGCAGCATGTAGTGGATGAAATGAGAGAATATACATTGGTACAACAGAACTGTCCTTTTCCAAATTTTCCAGGTAGTGGAAGAAATATTTGATCTTGTACAATTTGTAATCTTTGCCACATTCTTCGTCTGATCATTATCTTCTAGTCAGAAGCTTCTAATAAATGTTGTTGAATTTCGATTAGAGTCAGAGTCTGTCTTCAATAGTTGGTGAAAATGCGACTATAGAGTTTATAGATTTCAGAGTCTTGAGTCTCCTGAGGCTTGGAATATCAGAGTCTTTCTCAGAGTCATTTTGAATCGATTCTTGCAGAGATACAAACTTGGTAATTCAGATGTTTGAATTCTATTTAAACACGCCTTTGTTTCTTTATTTCATTCAGAGTATGTCTTTAGTTCAGAGTCTGCTTGCTTCATATTTTGCCAATCTTTAAATTTTGCATAGATCAGACTTCATATTTGCTTTGTTCAAAGTCTGGTTCGTCCATACTTAACTTCTCTAGAGTCAAAATTTGTTTTCTTTTGAATTGCGCACTTTACAACATAATTAAAGTACAAAATTATTCTCTATACATATCAAGATTTGTTATCATCAAAACACAAAGATAGTTATGGAATAAAACTTGTTCCAACAGACGCATCCTCTTAGGACAAGAATGCATGCGATAGACCATGTAGTACTTAGGAATTTCGTAACACCCCCTTTGTAACCCCAAATAAATATAGCATATATCAAAGTAAATTATCATGTGTATCATTGTTTGAATGCTGGTATAGCCGGCGAGCAAAGAGTTTGGTATTTATTTTTACCGGGTGATATATATCGGTTAGGTTATATCGTATCGTATCCACAGAGATTGGTTATTGATTCTTCATTCGACAATTTTATCGTTAATGAGTTTGGGATTAAATGAGTTGAAAATAAAAGACAAAAAGTAAATAAAAAAAGTATAAAGGATAGACAGCTTGTCTAGAACGAATGCATACTACCCTTCACAGACTTAAATCTACCGTACATGTTATACTCAGCCTACGATCCTCTCCGTGTCATCACATACCTCTCACAATCTAAGCTATTTCTAACCTAAATTGAGAATTCTACCGCATCGCCTCGGTATCCATGTCTGGCATACCTCAACAACACAGAAGTCAACTGCGCCACTCGTAACGACTATCTCTAGCTCGAAACAACAAACACAAAGGCATTAAGATCAGATACTCTAAGTAAATGTCAGCTCTAAACCCATTTATAGCATTCAGAAACTAACAGACAATCATCCTAGGTAAGAATCTAAACAGTATATGTATGGCAAAGCTCAAATCCCTAATATAGAGTAAAAACATAAGACAATTACCAACACAGATTCATAAAGTAAACTTTATACAACGCCAAGGGCGACAAATATACATGTGTTCAAGGTAAATATACATACATAACCAACCAATAGAGTAATACATAGAGAAGATAAGAGATAAACCACTCATTTACATTGGTTTGTCAACGCCTATCGAAGAGCAATCCAACCCCAATCATCCGTAAGCAAGACCCTAGTGTTTTTTCTAAGTTATACTATCAAAAAATATAAGGTGATGGAATTTTGGAGCAAAATTTCAACCCAAAAACCATAAAACACAAAAATGAACTGAAATGAAACTATATACAAATTTTGTCTCGCAGCCACCGTCCGACGCTGGTCTCTTATTACTTGGCCCACGATGCTCCACATAAGCATCTGGGCAAAATATCTCAACACTGCCCGATGACCAAAATCACCGCCAGACGCTGCTTCTCTTCCTTGTCCAGTGAGCTGCTGGCGAGCCAAAGTCAGGAACTAATGGATTTTCTCAATGTTGCATCGCTCCTGAACCGCCCGGCGAAGCTTCTGGCGCTCATAGCTCCCTGTCATCGCCACCTCACCGCCCGACGGTGGTGCTTTGTCAGCACTTCTTCTCTACTTTTCTTGGCTTCTTTCTTTGCCTTATTCTTCCAAATATGCATTTTGAAGATTTTATTCATCATTGCTCCAATCATGCAAAAATACCTACAAAATATACACAAAACTAATCAATCGGTACAATATATATACAAAACGCAATAAAACGTATTTACAACAAAAAACTAGGTTATTCAACAATTATTAACAAACTAGAACGAATAAGTGCCACAAAACATTTATACAAAATAACTACATTTTGGAACTTATCAATCATATAAAGGGTGTCACATGTTATTTTCCATACAATAGAAAACCATCCATACAATTTAACATGCATTTGGTCATAACTATAACACCTATTTAAACTTCATGCTTCATCAAATTATGCATATCATATTGGAATAAATCTTCAATTTTATTTCATCAAATATAAATATGATTATATCCCATACTATAATCATAAACAGACATCATAATGAATTCATAACACAATCAAGTCATATGAATCCAAGTATCGGCACCAAGGCCACACTACATGTTATCTCAAACATACAAGTCAAATCAAACGAGAATATATAATAATATCTCATAAAAAAACTTGAGTTCATATAATACCCATGTTACATGATCAAAACAATGACTCACTACCTAAGAAAAATGGATAAAAAGAAGTTAAAACTCCTCAACTAGTCTCGTGTGAAGCACCGATATCCTCAGAACCTGCACGATGTTGCATAGAACATCACATACAACAGAAGGGACAAGAATTAGAGCCACGCTCCAGATCCGGACAAGACCAAAGCCACCAAATATGAATATATAGTTCATCGATCATGTTTCCACTCAAGGATCAAAGCAATCAACCGGAGTTCAAATCTCCCCATGTATGCATGTACAATTAATCAATGACATAGACAATTAAGATTATCACTCAACCTTAATCATACCTCATATCACAATAATCCACTTCATATGAATTATCCCACCATTGTACAAACAAACATATTTCATAGCATTATCATCGTTCACGAATAACATATATTATACAAACAAAACAATGTCATTCTCAACAATACGCCAAAACGCAACACACACAACATTTCATTATCAAATATTACACGAAACACGCATAGAAATGTATCAATTCAATAAATTAATCACCTACTATATTTCGATTTAATTTTATTAGATAGAAAATAATTTTAGCTTTCCATCGATGTAAACGGCGCATTAATCGGACATTCGAGTCAAAAGTTATAACTTTTTAAAGTTTTCAGAAAATTAATTTCAACTCAGTGGTAACCGGTTCCTATAAAGTGGTAATCGGTTACTGCACAATCCAGTAACTCAGAACTCAAAATATCCCAGCGGTAAACGATTCCCATAAAGTGGTAATCGACTACTGCGTGAAGACAGTAACTCTATTTTCTGCACAAAGGGGTGGTAACCGGGTTTCCACGCATCAGACCCAAAAATACCAGATTTTTCTGCGAAATCCATTTTCTTTTCATCAAAAATCATATTTGAAACATACCCAACATGATAATTACTTGTAATCCACAACACACATCATACCACACAATTCCAACACATTTAACACACCAATTTCATCTATTTTCATGGATTTCTACACAAACCCTAACATGTAAAATCTAAGAAATTGAATCATTAAATCCCTAACATGTTACTACCCATTGCATACCATACACACTCATAATAACAAGGATTCTCCCCCTTACCTCTTGAAGATAAAACCCTATGTTCTTTCTTCTTTCTTTCTCTTTCTCTCTTTTTCTCCTCTTCTCTTCTTTTCTCTTCTTTTTCTCTTCTTTTTTCTCTTATGACATCAATAGCTCTAATTCATCTTCTTACTACTCTATTTTCTTAATGGGCCTAATTCCTTTATTCATTTCTACTCATAAATCTCATTACTCAAATATCACATATGTTTAAACTATTCAAATATTCACCAAATCATACAATTTAATTAATTATCATATAATATAATAATTAATAAATAATTAATAAATAATTAAAATTAAGATGTTACACATTTCATGCGTCAGATGCCATGGCGTCTAGGTTTAATTTTAAGTGCATATGTCACTAGTAGTGTGACCTCTCTCGCATACGATTTTTAAAAAAACGTGAGTATTTTGGTTATTATTAGAGAATGTTAGGTAATTGAGGGATTAAATTTGAATAAGTTGATTATTTTATAAATAAAAAATCTCTTTTCTCAAAATATAATGTAAGACTTTGGAACAAATAAAAAATTAACTCTTAATAAATTTTGAAAAATATAAAGTTGATTTGATAGTTTGAATGAAGAGTTAAATAGAAGAAATATTATTCTTAAAAATATTGAATATGAAAATATCATCCTAAAAAATACAATTTTAAATAGTAGAATAATAAATTTTGAAAAACATAAAGTTGACATCATAGTTTGAATGAAGAGTTAAATAGTAGAAATATTATTCTTAACAATAATGAATCTGAGGATATTATTCCAAAAAATATAATTTTAAATAGTAGAGAAATGAATTTTGATAAATACAAATTTGACTTGATAGTTGAATGAAGACTCAAATAGTACTAGAATGATAAAGGTTGTCATGAATTTCATTTAAAAAATTAACAATTATGTTAAAAAAATTAATACTAAAACAATTTTTTAATCCAAAAGAAACAATTTTTAATTTGTTTTTATACCAACGTTTATAAAAGAAGATGACAAAGGAAAGAGGTTAGGAGTTAGCAAATAAAATGAGCAAAACAAAGCAAAGCATCCACTGTACCCAGAAATGAATCCTGTTTTATCATTATCAAAGGTAAACATTAACATCTCTTCCATATATATCATTTTCCATTTCTAATATATAAAAACACCACCTTAATATTCATTCATCTTCTTTATTTTTTTAATAAAGTTTAGATTAATATTCATTCATCTTCTCCTCTTAGATATATCATATATATTATTTTCTGATTCCAATATCAAACCATCAACAAGACTCATCATCCTCAAGATTATATTTTCAGACATGGTAAGCACTTTCTCATCTTTTCTCTCTACTTTTTTTTTAGTTTCTTCATATAAATATTGTTGCCGGAAAAGAAGAACAAAAAATCACAAAAAGCTGTTTTCCGGCAACATTTGTTGTTTGTTCAAATCGATGTTTGTTTGACATGTTGTTACTAGTGGATTTTTCGATTATTATGATTATTATATACATATTGATTTAATTATAATAATGATTTACTTTACAATATGTAATAATGCACATGTGAATGAAAATAGTTTAATTGATAATTTGATTCTCTTTTCTCTTTTCGTGGACATAACGCTGGGAAAGAAAAGTGGTTTAATATTGTACTCAAAAGAGTGCAATAATAATATTTTCATTTGCTTAACTTGTAAGTATTGGTTACTACTTTTCTCTTCTCAAAATAACTAATATAGTCTCATCATTTTATACAAAGTGAAAAGATTGTAAACAAAATTTGATCCTACATTTTAAGATTAATCTCACATAAATGGGTGAAATCTATATAAATTTCTCTTCGGTAATTGTAAATGAGTTAAACGTCGAGAATATAAAAATGTCTAATGAATCGTATGCTGATGGTTAAAGTACAATAAATAAATAAACATAAATTGAATTTGGTATTCTTCTAATAATCGTCCCCGCATAAGAATTTCTATAATTTAACCTACATTGAAATAGTATATATAATTTGTTGGTAACTTATTTGTTTTTGTTATTGTTGTTAATTGGTTGGATTTTGTAGGATTTGCTTCTAGTTGTTTTGTTTTTGTTAGTTTTGTAGTTTTTTTCTTTCTTTCAGTTTTGAATTAAACTTGTACTTGTAATAAAATCTATGATAAATAGGGATTAATTAATACGAAGTAGTAACAATTAATCCAACAAATTTGTGTGCACTTAAACCTAACCTATAATCAAATTCACAATAGTAGTATTCAAATTTTTGAATTCAAATTTGTTACTGGAAATGCAGGAAATCGCAAATAGCATTGTGTTAACTAAGCCATTCACGTTAAGAAGTGATTCTGATTCAGAGGAAAATTACAGTGCTCCTAATCTTTTACAGCGTATATTAAGTCTTCTTAAGAATGTGCGGCCAGGATCTGATCTCACACGTTTTCAGGCAAGTTTAATTTCAAACCCACTTTCTGTATTTCATATTTTAAATTACTAATAAAAACTAACTGTATCTGTGTCCAAAACTTACACTAACACTTATAATAATTATTCATGTCCGTGTTTCTGATATCTGTACTTTATAGAACATAAGTCATTTTACCTTTAACAACATGACTCATAAAAAATATAACATTGCATTGTTGATTCCTTAATGCAGCTACCACCATTATTCAACTTCCCAAAGTCACAACTTCAATGCTATGGTGAATCAGTATACTCCACATCTTCAGATTTACTAACCAAATGCAACACTGGACTAACTCCAATAGAAAGACTTATATCTGTCATAACATGTAGCATATCAACCACGCGCCCTGCGCTTTTCGGCCTTGCTCCATACAATCCCGTCCTCGGCGAGACTCATCATGTTTCCAAGGGAAACCTCAATGTCCTACTAGAACAGGTTGCACACCATCCTGCTGTTTCGGCTCTCCATGCAACGGATCAGAAAGAAAACATCGAAATGATATGGTGTCAGTATCCTGTCGCGAAGTTTAATGGTACTTCGGTGGAGGCGCGCGTGCACGGGAAGAGGAAACTGAAGCTTCTTAATCACGGAGAGACGTATGAGATGAATTCTCCGAATTTGTTTATAAGGGTTCTTCCTGTTCCAGGAATTGATTGGGTTGGGAATGTGAATATCAGGTGTGTGGAAACAGGTCTTGCGGCGGAGTTATGTTATATAAGTCAGTCTTTCTTTGGGTTTGGTGGAAGTAGAAGAGTCATAAAGGGGGAGATTGTTGATTCATTGACATCTAAGATTCTATATAAAGTTAATGGACATTGGGATAGGTATGTGTATGTTTCTCACATTGAAACCTTTCATTTTCTCATCTCAAAACATTGTAATACTTTGATGATTATGTTCCTAATACTATAATATATGATGCAGTACTGTAACATTGAAGGATATAAATAGCGGAGAAGAAAGAGTCATATATGATGCTAAAGAAGTCATTTCAAGGCTTCAAACTCCGACCGTTAAGGATGCAGAGGTAATGAACAATAACTCAGACTCTGCAATTGGGCGTAGACGATATCAGTAGCATATTTTCTTTATGCAATTTATGGTTGTGAATGTGTACATTTTTCTGAATTGAGTATAAGATTCTCTTGTGTTTGTTTATCAGAGTGTGTGGCAAACTGAATCAGCTATGATATGGAGTAAAGTAAGCCAAGCAATCTTAAACAAAGACTGGGAAAAAGCAAGAGAATCAAAGAAATGTGTGGAAGAAAAACAAAGGGAGGAGTTGAGAGAAAGAGAGTCCAAAGGAGAAACTTGGGTTCCTAAACATTTCATTATGTCTCAAAGCAAAGAAGGGGATTGGGACTGTTCACCTATTCAAAAGTGGGTCCCACCCTCTCCTATTGTTACATTGTAATACGTTGTAAGCGGTGTTTGAAAACCTTAAAAATTATGGTAAATTACGGTGGGATAAAAACTACACATACCAGTTTCTCAAAATCATAGTGAAATACGTTATAACAGTGCAATAGCACTGGTTCATCGTATTAGTAAACATGAGCGTAGTTTACCGATTCAAGAGTATTATAATATTAGTACAATTTTATTAAACCATCAATTGGATGAGTTATTGTAAAAGTCACCATTAGTGAGGCCAACCAAACTCTCTATAAACTAATATAAACTAAGTAAAGTTTACCACATGTTGGTTGGTTCTTAGAAGGAACACATTTTGTCTCTAAGTATATGTTTGGTTACCATACTCTTAACAAAATATTGTATTTAATACTTTCCTTTCCTTTAGGCTTTAAATATCATATCATAGTTTTAAATTATGCTATTGGACTTTTACTTTACAAAACAAAATGCAGGAAAATGCTGCCTATAGGCAGTTGCAAAGACCTCAAAAGTCCTTATATTACACTTTCAGATGTAGGCCATAAACTACATAAACTTCTCATTGTACCAAAAACATTGCAAATTTCACTTACAGAAAATTTTCTTAGTCTTATAAATTTAATTACAGTTCATTAACTTAAGTAGATGATTGCATAGATTGAAAGGTTGTGAGATAATTCGACTTCGGATTTGCTGCAGTAATTGCATTGTACAATTTATAATATCATAAGTCCAATCTGAGTCGTCTGATTTCAAATTAACCATCAAGAAAATTTACTTCAAGAAAATGAATGCTTCTCTTGCATAAGAAAATCTGGATCAAGATAATCTATGTCTCCTATATCTGACTAACTTGAATCTAATTCTAACAAACACTTATCATGATATCTACAAACTGAAATCAAACATTATTCATAGAACTATAAAACACAAGAAACATTCAAAATAAATTTGTCTCAAATTTTCTTTTTCTTTTAATCAATAGATTCATCAAACAACATATGCCTTTTTTTTTCTCTTATATTACCTCAATCCAAGAAGATTATGCAAACTTCAATTATTTTCTATCAAATCTGATTCACTACTCCTATTGAATGACTTCTCTCTAATAGTATCCAACAATGGTCTCCATAACCGCCCTCTACTCGTGCTGCTCCGTCCTCCATACGCCATTCCAAACTGCTCAGTCCCCGCGGCTCTTCCAGGACTCCTCGACGGTGAACTCCAAATACTACTCAAACCATCTTGGTTTGACAAAGGAACACCTTTCAATGACTTTTTACCTTCATATTTACTACTCTTCGCCTTCGCGGTGAGCCTTTTTGCAAGTGAAGCCAAGTCCACAGGCGAAACATCAGCTTGTAGAATTGAGTAAGGTAGCATGAAGTAAACATTTCCTAGTTGAAGTTGTGTATCTCCTTTCAATGGTTTGGAACAAGATGAAAGAAGTTGAAGAGAGGTACAAACAAAATGAGTTGGTGGATTTCTAGTAGTGATCACTTGGTTAACCGAAATCGGTTGCTCGAAATCCTCCACGTAACCACTTAGATGAACTAAACGAATTTTCTTCGGCGTGGATGGTGATCTCGAAGAAAAACACCCTCCCATCTCTGTTTCTATAAAAAAAACGAAGCCAAAGGACAAAAGTTGAATATCTATTTCTTTGAAAGGTTGTTGATGATGAGAATGAAAATGTATATATGCATATATATTAAGAATATAGTGAATATACAATAGCCAATAGGCAATTAAGGATTTGACTATTGATGCATAAATGAATAAGTTCCTGACTAATTATTCTTTGTGTATATCTTCTATGGCTATTTTGAAACATACAAGTTATTTATAGGTAAGAAATTTTGTAGTAGTGCAACGACCAAGCATATCTTAAATCCAAAAGTCACTTTTCAATCTTTTCTTTAGAAGCCATAATTTCTTACCAAATCGTAGGGAATGGGTTACTGACTTCAGTAGACATGGTCTTTTTTTTTCTTTGTGCTAAGCAAATAATGCTAGTTTACACCATTGAATCAGTCAAAGCAAATCACCATTCCATCCATTTCAAAATTAGTGTTTTTTAAAAGTTTTGCACACGAATTAAAAAATATAATAATATTGTCATAAGATATTGTATTTTACTAAATTAGTCTTATTAATATGTTAAAAATAATGAACAGATTAATAATTGAAGGACATAATTGAAAAAATAACAATCATTGTTACATTGAAAAGTGAGAATAACATTCATTTTAAAATAACTCATAACATTCATTTTAAAATAACTCATTTTAAAACGCAAGTATTATTTTTTAATATCCTTGTAACAATAATAAACGACAAGGTTTTAAAAAACGGTAACGGTCGTCTCGCGGTCGCGTAAAAGTTTTCGCGATTTCGGTCTGTACAAGTGTATTGTGGTCGTCGCGGTGTGAACTAACCACAAGTTTATTCTTCAATATAGAAAACAGTGATAACGTATCGGTATTGGTATGTGCCAAAACTGTTTTGTCGCGGAGATATTCGCGGTCGCAGATGGTTTTTTAAAACCTTGATAGACCGTAAAATTCTCACACTTAAACCACACAATATCTCGCAGGCGCGGCGACGCAGACTTGATGTCTAGTGAAACATCTTTAGTTTTGAATAAATATGAAGTGACTTTGCCGTGTTGCTTGGGACAGAACAGAAACACTAATGATAGGGGCCTTGATTGGTAATGTGAGTACATGTTAAGGTGGACTTTGGAAAACGAGGTATTGAGTGAAGTATATGAAACGCAAACTTTCTATTATTTTTATAATGTTTTGTTTATTTAAAAGAACTAGTACTACTTTCTCTTGAATTCATCGTGGATATCACTTGTTTTTCTTTTATGTTAGTAGTAATTATAATCTTTCTGCTTCGTTTTGTTTTGGTCAAACTTGAGACTTCCTAGTGGTAGGTGTGCCTGCCATTCTTATATTGCTTAACTTACTAACTGATGCAAAATGTGGCATTGGATTTAGACTGACTTCAATTCTTTTATAGGATGATTAAGACTGGTAGGAGAAGAAACTATTATCCTAATTAGATTTTTTTTTTTTTTTGTCAAAACCTACTAATGATTTTCATTTTTTAAGAAAATGAAAATATATTTTAGAAAAGAGATATATACAATAAAGTTTATATATAAAAATAAAGTTTAAATATCTATTTTTTCAAAATCATAATTCTCCTTCATCTTCAAGAGCTTTTTAGCATTGTTTCCTTTTTTTCAAAAACTTCTAAATTCTTAAACATTGTTCTACCGAATATTGTGCTCATTATCAAATATGTTCCGAGTAGTTGAAGCATTTTCTATGGACTCATTGTCTTCATCTTTTCAACATTGATAGACGCGTTAAGATGATTATAAACGAAGGTCGACCAAGTCCTTCTCCTAGAAGTGAAACTCTTCCTCGTAGGAAGGTGCCGAAGATCCACCTTTTAGGAAGCTATTGGTACCATCCTCCAAAAGACTATTCACCTTCAAATATATAATATGGTGCAAGCGGATTAGAAAAAATTAATTAAATTGACAATCTAAATTAAATCAAAATAACATTAACTGTTTTTGGTTCAATTTTTAAATCAAACTGAACTAATAAAAATTGATGTGATTTGGTTCGGTTCTCGATTTTATATTTTAAGAATCCCAAAATCGATGAACTGAACAAATGAAAATAATCACCCTCTAAATATTTTATTCCACTCATCATTAAACTCTAATTTTGTATCACTCAAATTATTTTCCATCTTTGTTTACAATTCTTTTCTTTCAGACGTAACACTCTCAGGGGAACTCATAATATCTCTACCAACAACTCCAATGCCTCCTCTTTTTCACACCTGCCATGGTCTAAAAATCTCCATCTTATTGGAAGATGCAGCAAACATGTGACATTGTTCAGTGCGATCGCCATCTCACCATGTGGTAGATGGAGCGATGATGTCTATGGTGTCACCTCTCAGCAAAAGCGTTAATCATATCACGATTAACGTAGTATATCCAGTAAGGGTCAATTCTATCAACCCTATTAGCTGCAACAACTCATCATACTATGGCTCAGGAGGTGCAACGAGTTTAGTGATCTTCCACCTACGGATCAAGTTTCTCCATACATGGTTCAATAAAATTCATTCAACAAAAAATAGTAGTAAAATAAATTCAACATTAATTACTAGAACAATTATAAATCTATATCTCTCTGTCCCAGATATGTCTAACAACATAGTTCGGGTACAGAGGCAGCTATGATAAACCAGAAAGACCTCCTCCAAAACTCTGAGGCGCCGCAAGTGGCGCCTCAACTGCATGGGCCTCAGGTGTCGTTTGTGACTAAGACTGGGATGTAGGTTGTGGTTGAGTGTCAGGTGCCTTAGACTGTGTGGCGTTCGATGTCGACTGGGAACTAGATGTCTCTCATACCTCAAATACTATTGGTGAAGAGTGCGTCTACGGGAGGAGAGAGGCGGGGAAGGATAAACTGGAGAACACCGCCTGCTGGGGGAGGACGATGAAATAGGTGTAGAAACAAGAACGCCAGAAACTGTAGACGCATCCGACACAGTCTGTCCAGAGGAAGAAGGAGCCTAAGATGCCTGACTCATTTCCCTTTGCATAGAAACATGTTGTACAAGTCTGTCGTGTCTCAATCTAGATGGTTTCTCAACTATTACTTATGTAGAAGAACTGAATAAATGTTAACAATAAGACTTATATGTTCAATAAAATGAAAAAATGGAGGCCAACTAAAACAGAATATGCATTTCCGGTTTTTGAAGTAAATGTTAAACAAAATCGAAAATGCATATCCGGTATGACTTGCAACTTTATAGCTTCGTCAATGGCGAAGCTCGACCCCAACGACCTTAAAAAACGATCATTGATCGTAAAAAAAACTCACACCTAACATGTTTCATGTTTCTTATGACTCCTAACATTGCAAACACTAAAAAAAAATTAAATTTTCGATCCTAAAACATAATTTGTAGAAAAAATTGCATAAACTCCATAAAGCTATAAAACAACTTATAAATGATGATTTTTCTTGCTTGAATCGGCTTGAACACTGAAGTTTATCTAATACTAGACGATTCCTAATTAGCCTTTCACAAAATGGATTGATTTTGATACAATAGAGTTTGACAGGGTTTGATTTTTGTGTGCGACTGTTTAACTTTTCAAAATGATTCTAAAATTGAGGAAGGGGAAGAGGCACCACACATTCAAGTGTCAACATGAACCGAAAATACAACTACGGTGCAAACTGTAAATACATTTCCGATTTGTATCTCTGTGTTAGCTTGAGTTTCTCAGTCTTAAAAATTATATACATTTAGAATGCTTTCAAAAATACAATTATGGTTCCACCCGTAATTGTATTTTCGATTAGTTCTCAACTAATATGTAGGATCTTGTCCACTAAAATACAAATTTGAGTGTGTATTAAAAATATATTTCTGATTTCAAAAGACTTTTTTGTATTTTTGCGTGAGCTAGAAATGTATACGAGAGGTTAAGAAATTCCCAAACATGGGTGGATTTAGGTAAGCCCAATGTGAGGGATAGAGGGGGGTAAGAGAGACAAAGAGGTTGTGTATTTCTTCCCAGTTCACATTTGTAGTCTACTCTTCACTTTCTTCTCTTATGCAGTATCAAATTTCAGAACAACAACGTTGTAATGCGAAACACTGAAGATCCAAACTCTTCTCGTTCCTTTCTATGTTGTTCCCCTCATCAAAAGCCTTCACATCTTCACTCCAAACCTCCCTCAAACGCGGAATCACTCCCACCTCAAATTCAATCAACACCTTCTTCCATTTCCTCTTCAACCTCCGCAAATTCAACCTCATCATCAGTCTCTTCCATCAATTCACCCACAACAAACTTCCAACCACCCAAAAAACCCACACTTTCTTCACATGGGCACTTCTCAATACTCACAGCTTAGAACAAGCCGAACGATTCATGAAGAAAAATCCACTCACCCCATCTCGCGCGTGGGACGCGCTCATCCGTCGCCTATGCTCCACGCGCCAAGAAGAACCAGAAAGGATTCTCTCGGTTCTGAAACATTGTTTGGTAAGTCGTGGTGTTTTTGTATCTTCTTCAGTTTTTTGTTGCGTAATTCAGAAACTTTGTTACATGGGTCATGTGGTTAAGGCTATTGAGGTTCTTGAATTGATGGCTGAGCATAGAAAGGAATACCCTTTTGATGATTTTGTTTGTAGTTCGGTGATTTCGGCTTTTTGTAGGATTGGAAAACCAGAACTTTCGCTGTGGTTTTTCGATAATGTTGTGTCGTGGCGGCCGAATTTGGTGACTTGTACTGCTATTGTGAATGCTCTTTGTAAGTTGGGGAGGGTTGATGAAGTTTGTGATTTGGTTAGGAAAATGGAGGGAGATGGGTTGGGTTTGGATGTGGTTTTGTATAGTGTTTGGGCTTGTGGGTATGTTGAAGAAAAGGTTTTGGTTGAGGTTTTTAGGAAGATGAGAGAAATGGTGGAAAAGGGTATAGATCATGATTTTGTTAGTTATACTATACTCATTGATGGGTTTTCTAAGTTAGGTGATGTTGAGAAGTCTTTTACTTTCTTGGCTAAGATGATTAAAGAAGGGATTAGACCTAATAAGGTTACTTATACTGCGATAACGTCGGCATATTGTAAGAAGGGTAAAGTAGAGGAAGCATTTGGTGTTTTTAATTGGATGAAAGATATGGGAATTGAGTTGGATGAATTTGTGTTTGTAGTTTTGATTGATGGATTTGGAAGGGTAGGAGATTTCGATCGGGTGTTTCAACTTTTTGATGAAATGGAGAAGAGAGGGATTAGTCCTAGTGTTGTTACGTATAATGCTGTTGTGAATGGTTTGTCGAAGTTTGGAAGGACACAAGAAGCGGACGAGTTTTCAAAAAACGTGACTGCAGATGTGGTTACGTACAGCACGTTGTTGCATGGGTATACCGAGGAAGAGAATGTTTTGGGGATTTTGCAAACAAAGAAGCGGTTGGAAGAAGCTGGTATCTCCATGGATGTTGTAATGTGTAATGTATTGATTAGAGCATTGTTTATGATGGGGGCTTTTGAAGATGTTTATGCACTTTACAAAGGAATGCCGGAAATGGATTTGGTTCCGAATTCGGTTACTTATTGCACAATGATTGACGGGTATTGCAAGGTTGGTAGAATTGATGAGGCGCTTGAGGTATTTGATGACTTCAGAAACACATCAATATCTTCAAATGAATGCTACAATAGTATCATCAGTGGTCTTTGCAAGAAAGGTATGGTAGAAATGGCCATTGAAGCATTGCTTGAACTCAATCACAAATCTCCCGTGTTGGATACAGGTGCATATAGGTTGTTGATGAAGACGATTTTCAAAGAAAACGATTCAAAAACGGTTTTAGATCTAGTTTGCAGAATGGAAGGTTTAGGGCCAGATGTATATGATGCAGTATGTAATGATTCCATATATTTATTATGTAAAAGAGGATTGCTCAGTGATGCGAATCAATTGTGCATTGCGATGAAAAAGAAAGGGTTACCTGTCACATGCAAATCTTATTATTCACTTTTGAGAAGGCTTTTTTGTGGTGTTGGGAATAGAGAGCAAATTCTGCCCCTTTTGAATAGCTTTCTGAAAGAGTACGGTTTAGTCGAACCAAAGGTTCAAAAGTTAATCGCCCGATACCTTTGTCTGAAAGATGTCGATAGTGCCCTTCAATTTCTTAGAAAAACAGTGGACAATTCTTCAGCAATCACCTTTCCGGTCTCCATTCTCAAGATTCTCATAAAGGACGGTAGAGCTTTAGATGCATATAAGCTTCTCACTGGGGTTCAAGATGATTTACCCGTCATGTATGTTGATTATGCCATCGTGATCCATGCCTTATGCAAGGGAGGATATCTCAATAAAGCGTTGGATCTTTGTGCCTTTATTGAAAAGAAAGGGATGAATTTGAACATAGTCGTATATAATTCAATAATAAACGGATTGTGCAATGAGGGTTGTCTTATTGAAGCGTTTCGGATATTTGATTCTTTAGAGAAACTTAATTTGATGACCTCGGAAATAACTTATGCTACATTAATTTATGCTCTATGTAGAGAGGGATATTTGCAAGATGCAGAGCATGTTTTCACGAAAATGGTCAGTAACGGGTTTCAACCAAAAACACAAGTTTATAATTCATTACTCGATGCTATATCTAAGTTTGGACAATTAGAGAAGGTATTTGAGCTTCTTCATGATATGGAGGAAAAATATGTCGTGTTTGACAATTTCACAGTTAGCGCTGTAATAAATTGCTATTGTCAAAAGGGCGACATGGAAGAATGTCTTCAATTCTATTATAAGTTCAAGGGTAAAGATATATTACCCGATTTTTTAGGGTTCTTGTATTTGATTAGAGGTTTATGTACCAAGGGAAGAATGGAAGAAGCAAGGAGTGTCTTGAGAGAAATGCTCCAATTTAAGAATGTTACCGAGATGATTAATATTGTCAACAGTGAGGTTGATACCGAGTCAATATGCGATTTTCTCGCCACTTTGTGTGAGCAAGGAAGCATTCAAGAAGCTGTAGCAGTTCTCAATGAAATTGCATGCGTGTTTTTTCCCGTTCAAAAATCATCTACTTATAATCAAGGATCCGATAAATCACAGAAGAATTATGAATCAAAATATTTTGGTCTTAAATCTTCGACCTCTCTACCTTCATCTTGCAAAAGTGGTTTGGATTTTGATTTCTATTATTCTCGAATTGCTGCACTTTGCACCAAAGGAGAGCTGCAGGATGCTAATCAATTAGCAAGGGAAATGCTTTCTGACATGGCAGAGCCTATGAACTGAAACATTTGGAATGAAAATTTTGAAGGATTTCATTTAACATTGAAATGTCTCCCTTGTAGTCCCAGCAAAGAGAGCACGCAGGTGAAATCTGCAGGTATAGATTTATAAAGTAGATCTTTTTTATATATAAAAGTGGAAGTAGATAAGCTCTTGAAGCATTATCTCCCACCTAATAGTGGGGACATTATTGTAATTTCAATGTTAGCACATTTCTCATCATGTTTTTGTAGAATAGCATTAACTATTGTTTGCATTTTGTCTCACTTTCGAAGCATTAATATTTCGAGGAGGATTGCAATACCAGTGAATGGAGATACCCCAGGTTGAATAAACATTCACAATTACAGTGGTTTTGGGCATTTTCCAAAAGTTCCGCTGTATATTGGTAATTAGTTTTTCCGTTTTATTTGTATCTATTTATTTCTGAGAAAATATACCTGATTTATGATAATGGGTCCTCCTCATTTTATGGCTCTGTTTGGTCCTTTTACTTACAGCAAAGGAATCGACGTTAATAAGCAGGACATTGTTTACATTTAAGCATTTTATGGATGCAAAGTCTTTCCTTTTGGAGTTTATGTTTCTTCCATTGCTGTAGGGAAGGTTCTATTGTGCTCTTCTTTATATTGTTTCCTCTTTCTGCGGTTGGTGATCTGCTCTTATCTCATCCCGGACTTCATTTTGAGACGGTGATTGAAGTCTAAAATAGAGGCAACAACATTTAGGAGTAATTGAGGAAACGGACAAGGAAAGCTTCGTGATGGTTTGCTTGTGGCAGAGAAGAGAAGAGGTGTGAAAGAGCCAGCTGCCATAAAGAACTGCAAGCACATTCAAGGTACGGCGGTTTTTGTTCTAACATCGTTGGGCGGTGTTGGAAGTAATATATTGCGGTTTTTTGTTATTTGTTTGTCTTGGCCTAATTAAGGAGATAGTAGTTCCATGCCATTCTCACGATTCTTCATTGTTTCAGAGTCAAGTATGAAGATAAATTCCACCTCTGAGGTCACTTTATCTTATAAGAAAACATCTTCATCTGAGTTGGTTTCAGAAGCACCCGGTAGTGAAGCATGTTCATCCAGTGTTACCTCAGCTACACCTAGTAAAACCATTGAGTGCACTGACATCAAAGTTGTATCTGTCGAAAGTGTTGAAGCTATGTCAACTCCATCCATCCAGGCTCATGTCAGCAACACTGAAGACACCTAAAAGACGTTTAATGACCCCCCGACTCCGACGACAACTAGCAAGCTTACCTGACAAGTTTGTTAAGCGTCCAAGTCAATCAAGTTCATTGAATTTTGACACTCCATAAATATGAAAATGATGTTGGCAGTTTATTACGAGTTATTCAATGCCTATAAATAAGCTCAGTAGCCGATGATACATGCATATAGTTGTTGAGTTTCCATCAATTATTTTTATGATCATTCTCTTACGGACTTGATAGATAATAAAGTAGGACTTGATAGACAATAAAGTATTCAACTTCATATCTACTCTCTCTGTCTTATAATAAGTGTCTTATTTGAGCAATGTGCGGTTTTTAAAAAAATAATTGGATGTATTGAGTTTAGTGAAAAAGTTAATGTAGTTTACTAGAATATCCCTATTAATTATAATTGATAGAGTAGTTGAATAAAGTAAAAGCTAATAAATAGTGGTATAGTAGTGGAAAATAGTAATAATTTTTTTTTTGACAAAAGAAAATAGTAATAATTGAGGCATTAAAATTGTAAATGGACAATTATTGAGACAAAGAAAAAGTGCAAATGAGACACTTATTATGAGACGGATGAAATATGTTTCATAGTGTTTATACACTACTATTGATATTAGAATAACTAATAACACTTGCATAACACATTATGTGGTATTCTCGTAGTGGATAAATTCGGTATAAGTACCTATTTCTAAAATTTATATTTATTTGAAGATTTGATATCTCAGTTCTATGATCCGTGAAATATGACCATCTATCTAATAGTTTTTACTCATAATTATTGTCCGATGTAAAAATAAAGTGACTACAAATATTTTAAGAAAAACGTACTTATTTTTAACGAAGTTTCCAAATAAATCTCAGTTAATGTACTATTAAACACACTAATTATTCAAAGAACTTTATTTTGTCATATATAATAAGTACAAACAATATTTACTATGTCCTATTGGAACATACACTTTTGGTGTAAGGTGAATCAATGGTGAAAATGTGTATTGGAGAAGATGAAGTTTAGAGAAAAAAATTGGGAATTGAGAGAGAGAGTAATTGAAGAGAAAATATTGTTATTATTCACAATGACATTAATCAAAATTACAAGAGGAATTTGGTATTTATAATGTGTCAACATAACACAAAGAAAAACAAAATCAAAACAAACTATAACAGAGAACTGCCACACATGCAGTTCTGGAAAACAAAAAATCGAGGCAGAAACCGATTTCTCCAAATGAGGAAATCAGTTTCCTCTTCGAAACTCGGTTTTTCTGCTTCAGTAGCAGAACAACTTTTCAAAAAAGTTGTTTCCAAAAACAGCTTCCAATACTTCCAAATTGCACTTGACTTATACATTGCATCCAATACACCACATTAAGTCAAGTGATCCCTATTCCTCAAAGCTCAAACTCTTCACAAGCCTCTTAAACACTTCATTTGTTACCGTCTTTGTCAACAAATCCGCAACTTGTTCTTCGCTTCTACAATGAGCTAACTTCAGCTGTCATTCACACACAAGCTCCCTTAAGTAATGAAACATCATCTCTATATGCTTGCTCCTCCCATGTGATATAGGATTTCTTGCAAGGTTATAGCTGAGAGATTGTCAACAAAGAGTGTGACATCTTTTACATCAATGTTGTCCAACTCTTTAAGTAGATTCATTAGCCACACAGCTTGACATGCACACATCGACACAACGATATACTCGGTCTCACAAGAAGAGAGTGTCACTACTGGTTCCTTTTTATAGCACCAAGAGATTGGAGCTCCGTCGAACATAAAGACATAACCAGGCGTAGACTTTTGATCATCTTTATCTCCGCACCAATTAGAATCCGTATAACCGAGTAATTCGCACATGTTGCCCGTATCAACTGTGGGAAAGAAAATTCTGCAGTCAAGAGTACCTTTAATGTAGCGAAGGATCCTCTTAACTGTTGGCAAATGAGACACCTTTGGTCTCTCCATGATCTACTAGCAATACCGACACTAAATGCCAAATTTGATCGTGTATTGCACAAGTAACATAATGATCCAATCAACCTTCTATATTGAGTTGGATCAACGTCACATTCATCTTCATTCTTGGACAGCTGCAACCTTGGTTCTATTGGTGAATTGACAGCATTACAATGCTCCATATCACACCTTTTCAATATCTCAATGGCATACTTTCTTTGATTCATGAGTAGTCCAACTTTGACTTATGGAACTCTATGCCAAGGAAGTATGTCATGATACCAAGGTCACTCATCTCAAATTCTTTCATAAACTCACCTTTGAACTTGGAAATAAACTCCGCATTGTTGCGTGTAATCAAAAGACCGTCCACGTATAAGCAAAGTATAATCACACATTTTCTTGCATCCGTTTTCAATAAACACCATGTTCGGATACACACTTCTTGAAGCCAACTTCAATAAGAAAAAGTATCTATGCGTTTGTTCTAAGCTCTAGGTGCTTGTTTCAAACCATAGAATGTTTTCCTCAACTTGTAAACTCTTACCTCTTGATTCTTCACCACAAAACCAGGGGGTTGCTCTACATAAACTTCCTCCTCAAGTGGACCATTTAAAAATGCGGATTTTACATCCATTTGGTACATTCGCTAAATTTTGCTATTAGTGATACCAATAACCAGCCGTATAGTCTTTAATCTAACTCCCAAAGCAAATACCTCATTATATTTTATACCTTCTCGTTGCAAAAAAGGAGCATTATGCTTGACAATTTCGCCTTTAGGATTTGCTTTCACTTTATAGACCCACTTTACTCCGATTGCCTTTTTTCGTTCCGGTAAATCAACCAGCTCCCAAGTAATGTTTTTCTCAATGGATTCCAGCTCTTCTTTCATCACACACATCCATTTTAAATTTCTTAGCGCCTCCTCCGTACTCATCGGCTCAGATTCGGCCATAAGTGCAAAGTGTATAAGATCACCATCATTGTTGATCTCATTATCATGGAACACTTCACAATCTTGGAGCCTTTGAGGTAGACCTCTGCGTCTTGTCGATCGTCTACTAGACTCACTATTCTCAACTTCGATCAGATTCGGGACTGGTTCTGCACCCTATTGCAGTTCTGCATTTTCTGATTTTTTGGTGGAAACCGGTTTCCAGAATCAAGGGTACCAGTTTCTGTTTCAAGAAATTCTATTCCTGAGCCTTCAGTTTGTAAATATCGCGAGGGAAACCGATTTCCTTTTGTTGAGAAACCGATTTCTACTACTGTCATCTGAAATTTTCTGCTGTCAAACAGCCTTAACTCATCCACTACCACGTCTCGACTAATTACGATCTTCTTGCTACTCACATCAAACAGTTTGTAGCCTCCAGTAGGGTGATATCTGACAAGTAACATTACCTCACCTTTATCATCCAACTTTTTTCGAAGTTGGCCCGAAATATGCCGAAATGCTATCGAACTAAAAACTTTCAAATTCGTCAAATTCGGTTTATGACCAGACCATACCTCTTCTGATGTCACCTTGTCCAACTTCTTATTAGGGCACCTATTTAACAAATAGGTTGTTGTAAAGAACGCTTCTCCTCATAGTTTTTTCGGCAAGTTCTTCCCTTTTAACATGCTACGAACCATATTCATAATTGAGCGATTTCTTCTTTCGGCGATACCATTTTGTTGAGGCGTATAAGGTGGAACAACTTAACACACTATACCCTCATCATCACGATAATTCCCAAACTCATTTGAGGTGTATTCCCTTCTACCATCCGTTTTGAGAATTTTCACCTTGTGACCACTTTGTCGCTCCACCATGGACTTAAAAAGCTTAAATACTTCAAACACCTCATCCTTCCTCTTTATTAGATAAATCCGTAGCTTCCTACTAAAATCATCGATAAAAGTGACAAAGTACCTATTTCTGACATGTGAGTCGACTTGCATTGGACCACACATGTCGGAATACACCACCTCCAAATGTTGTTTGGTCCTATGACCTACATCCTTGCTGAAAGTGTTCTTGTATTGCTTCCCTTGCACACACTCTTCACATACCTCAGCTGGAAGATTAATCTTGGGCATTTCGGTCACCATTCCATACCTTTGCAACGCGTTGAGGTCTCTAATATTAAGGTGTCCAAGACGGTAGTGCCACAACCACTCATCACGACTTACCACTGTAGCAAGGAGCTTATGCTCTATTACTTTTTAGCTCTATCTTGAAAGTAGGATTTACTATACGATCAACATATCCAAAGATTAACGTCAAAATGGACTTTCATATAACATTAATTTTGATGTAATTCAATGACATAGTAAATCATTATAGATCAATCTCAAACTTTATAGGTATGATCTATATGATGGTATGTTTCAATCCAACGGTTGAATTTAAAAAATATTAATTCGAAGTGACGTTTTTGAGAGAGTGTAACTCATGGTATAACTCTTCGTGTGTAATTTGATCTCTCTCTCTCTCTCTCTCTCTATATATATATATATATATATATATATATATATATATATATATAGAGAGAGAGAGAGAGGAGGGATCAAATTACACCATGAGTTACACTCGCTCAAAAACGTCACTTCGGATTAATATTTTTTAAAATCAACCGTTGGATTGAAACATATCATTATATAGATCATACCTATAAAGTATGAAACATATCATTAGTCAAAGGTTATAAATGAGTGATTCATCCTATATAGGAGGTAGAAATAGGTAGAGTCGAGTTAGGCTTTGCCAAGTTGGGTCAGAGTCTGACCTTTTTAAAGGTCTGATTGACCTGTTAGACAATTTAAAAGCCTACATTTTATTTGAACATATGTAAATAAGTAATTCAATTAATGCTTTTATAGACTATGAAATTAAAACCAGTTATCCTTCTAGCACACCCCAAAGTTTTGCAGCAATAACCGAAGAAGTTCCCAAGAATCGAGAAAAACCAGTTATCCTTCTTTGTTCCGCATCACATCATCACACCGAGCCTTTCCATCACAGTCTTTAGTCCCTTCAGAGTTTAAAGCCACCCAAGGATCTTCCGGAGGTTTCCACTTTATATCCACATAAAATAGTCTTCGTATGGAGCTTTTGATGAGCAGATTGTGGCTCTTGTTGCAACTTTCCACTTTCCCCAAGATAATGTTATGTAGATAGGATGTCATAACAAAGCTTGGATCATGTGTATGATGATTGTGCCACATCTAGATGAAGTGGCAAGCGGTAGCCCAGGTAGCTACCCAGCTTTTGTTGAGATCCTTGCTACCCATGTTGATTGAGATTTTCATCTCGATCCAATCAGTGCATGCAACATTGAAGAACTTGTTCCTATTAAGATTACTCACCGGATGCAACCAAACATTTCTAGCCATATCGCAGTCCCACATAACATGAATGACAGTTTCTTCGATTGTATGGAAATCCTTGGAGTAAGGTTTACCCATCCCTCTGTCATGTAGAAATCTCTTTGTTTTAATACCACCATGTCTCAAGAGTCAAATGAATGATCAAATCCTTTCAAGGACATTTATATTCTAGATGATGCTCCAACTTTTATCATAGTCTTTCTCTCCCCGATTCTACAATCCCTCATAAGCACTAGCAATGGTAAACTTACGATTCACGTTCCCGTTCGAGCAACTTAAGTCCTTGCCATTGTCATGAGCTAGAGGAAGAATATGATAAAACCAATGGAATTGTTCCATTGGGATGTAGCTTTGTAAAGAGCCCCAGTCCCACTCTCCGGCGTCAGGGTGAAGTCCGCAACCAAGTTGTCACTAAAAACATCTTGGTGAGATCCACAATTCTCTTTAAGAATGATGTTAGGCGCAACCCATTAGTCGTTCCAGAATCGAATCTTCTTGCCATCTCCCACATTCCAAATGGCTCTTTTGTTCATCTAGTACCAATTATCAACGATGTTCCTCCATAAGCTAGAATCAGACTGCTTAGAAGTAGGTATTTGTTTGTCCTTCATATGCCTATAATACTTGTGATTTAGTCCTTTACTCCACAGAGACGATTGCTCTAGCTTGTGTAACCATCCTATCTTTGCGAGACAAGCCTGATTCATAACATTGAGGTTCCTCCAACCTAGCCCTCCACACGACTTAGGTTTAGAAATCTTCTTCTAATTGATGGGGTGTAAGTGCTTATCCCCTGTCGTTTCCCCCCAAATAAACCTCCGTTGCAACTGATGGATACTTTTAATCGCCTTTTTGAACACTTTCGTGGACATCATGGCATATGTATGAATGGATTCAATAACCGATTTGGCTTGAATCGTTCTTCCCGCGAGAGATAGTTGGTTACTTTTCTACCCCATTAATCTATTACTAACTTTTTCAACAAGGCAAAGGTAATCGTTGATTCTAGAGCCCTTACCTGTGAGAGGCACCCCAAGGCAAGTTCCAAGAGGAGTAGTTTTTTGAACACTTGATCTGATGACCAACTTTCTCTGCATATGAGTGCTAGTATTTTTCGAGAAAAAATGTTAGTTTTCTCTATACTAACTCTCTGCCCCGAATATGAGCAGAAATCAGTGGCGAAGTCAGAAAAATTATGAAGCTTGAACAAATTTTCGCTGGCTCCGTTACTGGCTTCATACAGTCATGAATAAGCAAAAAAGTCTGGAGAAAGGAAAAAAAAATCAAATACATGAATCATAAGCAAGACACAAGTTCAAAATCATCTTAATTTCTATGTGGACATCAACTTTCTCCTGAACTGATAATTCCCTAGAGTGTTCTCCATACGCTGGTAGTAAAATAATGCACCAGAATCTTGAGATCACATGTTAAATAAGTTAACAAATCCAATAAGTATTATGATAAGTTTCTTTTGACAGGTAAGAAAAATTATATAGATCCAATCAGTTATTTTAATTCATTCTTAATATGAATAAGTTTCTTATGTTAAATTTCTTATGATAAATTCTATAAATCCTATCAATTTAATTTTAATTCATTCTTAATAAAAAAGTTTGTTTTGTTATTATTTTCTTAAGCCAGGCATAAAAACATGTGAGCTTTTTTTCTACAAACCATCTTATCTGTTGGGAACACAACCTACATTTCACATTTTACTTACAATATCTCATATTTCCATCAACAATTCAACCAAATTCAAAATTTTATTCAAATGGCAACCCAATTTTCACAAATAAAATTAAAACTCTAACAGATTACAAATCAACTTCATCCTACCCATCCATTCAAAAATTTCATTAACATTAGTCATTAACATAAACATTCAGCATTTCAATTCCAATTCAACTTTCCAATTCATTAACATAAACAAAAACATTACATAACATTTACTTTTCAATTCAACTTTTTAATTCCACACAAAATACAATCATTGAAAAAAGAAATTTGTTTAATTCCACATTTAATCCCCAAGAAACCCGTGAACTCAGAACTGTGAAGTACCAAAACAAAAGCAAAAAAGCAATTTGAGTTGAGTGATATAAATGGAGATGGACCCGTAAGTGTAAGGGGAAAGTGGCGACGATGGCGAAAGATACAAGTAGGTCCGGAGGAGGGAGCCGCCACTGCAGGGGAGGGGAGGCGGACAGAAGGAAACGGTGGACGGAACAGAGGGAAGCGGCAGACGAAACGAACAATTTGGGTTTTGGGTTTTGTGTTTTCCTCATGCGTTTTCGTTCTTTTTATTTTTTGAAGACAAAAATATCCAAAATATTATTGGGTCCGAGTATGGGCATGTGCCCATCCTGGCTGGGCCCAAGAACCGTATGTGGCAGAAATCATCCAATACTTATATTATGAGATTTTTTTTTGTCACCTTTCACTTCTTTCACTTGTTTCTGACACCCTCCATTTTATATGAAAAGTCAATTTTGTCCAAGCCTTCCTCATTATTGAAATTTCTTATACACCTAGCGTTTTTGAAAAAATTTGGACAATACCGGAAATTTGAGAATGCTATCGGAATTTTCGCAAATACAAGTAAGTTTCCGGTATTTTTGAAAAAATTCCTGGTATTTTGTACCGGATTTTTCGAAATTTACGGTATCGTCTACCGTAGATTTCAAAATATCCGGTATTTTCGCCCGGAAATTTTAAAATCTACGGTATTTTCCTTTGATGCTCATACCGGAAATTTCGAAATTTCCGGTACGCCTAAAATACTGGAAATGTTGAAATTTCCGATATTTTTTATTTTTTCTAAAAAATTCTAATTTTTTCATGTTTCTTGACTTTGCTTGCAGTGAGGACTAAAGACAGAGACGGTTCTACTTCAGGCAGAACTATTGATCGAGTAGATGTTGTGGCTCGAGCAACAGATGAGGCATAGGCCTCAGAGGCGCAGAGTGATTGCTGTCGTTTGACCGGTTCTCACCGAAAATATATGACTGAGTAGGCCCCGACGGGGTTTCGTGCACCTCGTTGACGGATTGCCAGATCTTCTACGATAGTTGTATTGGAGTCGGTGGTTCAGGCGTCGGTTGCTAAGGAGCGGGTTACGGATGTGGTGCAGGAGCTTGTGCAAGAGGTAGTGCAGGAGGTGGTTTAGGAGGCGGTGGTGGAGGTGGTGGTAGAGGTGGTTTTAGCGGTGCTGCAGGAGTCGGTTCAGGAGGGAGTGGTGTCTCGTGCTGATACAGACACCACGATAGGTCCATCTGAGCCATCAGTATGTACTGATGTGGTTTCCCAGGAGGACCTTCTGACAGGTCCGTTTTGACGGGTTATACTGACCATGTCGCGTATAGGATATGGTAGCGCGATGTAAGTATTATTGGTTTGGTCTAACACTTAATTTTTTATTTGTATGACACTGTTTGATGTATACTAATTTGTTGTAATTATGTTGTTTTGTTTTAGGAGCGTCCTACTTTGAAGGTCTCTTCTCATGGGTCGAAGTTGAAGAACTTCCCCGAGACTCTGATGCCTGAGCAGGTGAGGAGGATAATTGAGGAGTTCAGACTTGAGGACTTTGTTGGATGCTCATTGACGATGCTGAACGCCCCCTATTATCAGCTTTTATTGAGATGTGCTACCCAGAGACATCTTCCTTCCATCTTCCATTTGGGGAGATGACAATCACTTTGGATGATGTGGATGCTTTGTTCCACCTACTGATAACTGGTACGTTTTTCACACCAGTTCATAGGGATCAGGCGACAATGGTGCACGTGGTTATGGATGCGTTGAAGGTGGATGATATGGAGGTCCTACAGGAGTTTGGAGAGACTTTCACCTCTGCATGTCTTGGTTGAGGATTACGTATAAGGCGTTGGTGGAGGTACATTGGTATCAGGCTGCCGTTAGGGCGTACATGCTACATCTGATGGCATGTACTCTCTTTGCAGACAAGTTTGAAGTACATTAATGTCTATTACCTGTCTTTATTCATCGCCCTGGACAGTACCACTTGGGCTTAGGGAGTGGTGGCACTGACGATGTTGTACACGACGCTTAATGTTGCTTCTCGTCCTAATACCAGACAACTTGTTGGTTATCTTAGCCTGTTACAGGTATGCTATAAATTATTAGATGTTTTTTTATTATAATTATTAGGTTTTCATATAATAATCTATTTATCCTTATTTATGTAGTAATGGATATACGAGCACTTCCCTCACATCTGTGACAAGAGGATCCAGCGAGTGGCAGCTAGAGACTCACGTGCGAAGAGGTGGAAAGCCAGACAGACTCATCCTAGAGGTGTGACAGAGTACAGGAGGAGGCTGGATGCTCTGACCCTGGACGATGTCATCTGGACACCATACACGGCTGATCGCCCTCACCATCCTTTTGAGGTATCCACTTTATATTTATGACATGTTAAATGGGAGGGCTATGTGGCTAGGCACTTTTCTGAGCGGTGTCTTAGGCAGTATGGTTATGTCCAGGGCATCACACAGTCAGTACCACGCGCCCTATATGGTGGCATTGATTGGTGGTTTCAGAACCACATCATCACCTCCTCCTGTGAGATCAAAGATGTAGCCGTCAGGGTGTAGGAGCCCGGGCAGTGCGATGATGGATACCTAAAGTGGTTCTTTAGTGTGTCACACCCTCGGGGTCACACCACTGACTCTAGCATCTGATGTCCCATGGCCTTCAGGTATCAGAGATTCTTCCGATCCACCACCACCACCATCTCCTCCTCCAACAGCTGACCAGGACACCCGCCTACATCTCATTGTAGTTACATTAGATAACATCATGGAGATGCTGAACCTTGATGGTGAGGTGTATCAGGGGTTAGCTAGGTTGGTCGACATTGCCCGTGGAAGGCCTATGTAGATTTTTCTTTATATTATTGTATTATATGTATATGTTGTGACAAACTGACATCTAGTTTATTTCATAATCTTTTTTAGCTAATACTTCTTCTTTCAATTACATAAAGAAAACAAAATAACACAAATAAGAAACTTGAATAAGTTAACAAACATCATATGACAAAAAAAAAACAGTACTCTGATACATGAAAACCTAGGAACTACCGGATTCGAATTCATCTGGACGCTTTAGACACTTCATTATGTCGTCAACAGATCTTCGGATCTCCGTGTAACACCCCATCTAGATACCCCGAATATATTAATTAAATTAATATCTAAATCATCTTTAATCAGAGTTAACACGGTATAATAAGGGATGTCACAATTAATAATTAAAATAAACTTCATTCAAGCGGAGCCATGCTTCGAGGATCATCATCCAACAATTCAAATCATCATAAGACCATGTCTTACACAGCGGAAATACCAAAATCAATCAATTTAAATAAAACATCATAGTTCTCAAGGAATTCAAATCCAAACTAATAAACAATACTGATTCTCTTAACTAAGCGTTCCCCAGTGTTACAATCTAATCGAGCATGACAACGACACACGGACTAAAAGATAAGCTCTAGAGCCATCCTCACCGACTCCTCATTGCTAATTCAATCTGAAATGGTAAAGTAAGGGTGAGACTTCTCATAATTAAAGCATATTATAAGTCTTTCAATCAATAATATAATACAAGCATATTATTCCACCACTTAACACCATTCAGAATCCAACGCACAACCATAATCATATAATTCATCATGCATAATCAATAAACAATAAAAGAATTGCAACCGAAAACATCCTAACATGTTACAATTCCATACAAACACAAATGCAGACTCAATGCATGCGGTACCGACTTCGTGACCAAGTCACCCAACACTGATCCATTATCAACCGGATACAGTACCATCGATTCGCCCATAACCACTCGGACACGAATCCAGCCTAACCACCCATCTTCACTCGGGTATCGGTTCTTGGCAATCCAAGTCAAATTCCGCACAATGGGAATTAACTTCACCAAAACAATGCATATGCACGCACATCAATAGCATGCAACATTAATCAGTCTATGTAATACATCAATTCAACATAACTGAAACAACCATCCAACATGATATCTCAACCAATCATGCATACAATCAACATCAGCATAAACATGCAAACCAATTAACATGATACATCAACCAATCATGCATACATCTAACCTTAGCATAAACATGCTATTACACCTACACATTACCAGTGTCCTCATCACCAAGGTTCCTCTACTACACATACATCCTTATGTATCATTAAAAATCATTTATTTCGAAATCCAACCCCTTTTCCAAAATAATTTCAAGTTTTCTAAAATATTTTCATTTCATAAGGTAGAGCATAAAATTTAGGAAATAACGTCCAAAACGGCGCTCAAAAAGGACTTACGGTTTGAAAGTTATGAATTTTTGAAGTTTTAAAAATTTTCAAAAATAAACAGTGGAACCCGGTTCCTCCACAGGAGTAACGGTTCCCAATTTCAAAATCAGCGCTCGGAAAATGTGGGGAACCCGGTTCCTCGGTGGGAACCGGTTCCCGAAAATATATTTTCATCCCTCGGAAAAATCAATGGGAACCGGTTCCTCCACACAGAACCGGTTCCTCGATTCAAAATGCCATTTTCACTATTTTAAAAGTGGAACCGGGTCCTCCCCTGGGAACCGGTTTCCACGACGTTCAGACCAAAATTTCTTTGAGATTACTTCCCAAAACCATTTCCTCATTCATTCCAAAACGTACCCATATATTCCAACACCATAAAATCACTCATTCATCATCAATAACATACAATATACCATGTTTTGTTTCAAGAATGATCCTATATCATACGGATCCATTAATCTATACATTCGACCAATCGACATCATCTGACACCTATAGGGACACATTCATGGAACCCTATAATTCACAAATACAATTCTCTAACATGCTATAACCTATATTATGAACATCAAAACCCATAATAAGCCATAATCAATCGAAATCACCCCTTACCTTGTGGGTTCTTCGAGATTCTGACGCTTCTAGGTTTTCCTTCTTCTTTCTCCTCTTCTCACTTTTACGTAGTCTTGTTTTCTCCAAAATGATTCTATTTTTCCTCTTTCCTTATTTTATTCCTTTTATTCCTTTTAACATAAATAAAATAATTATTTATTTCTCATTCTCCAATTAATTCCATCATTAAACTTAATAATCCAATAAACTAAATAAATTATGACCTCAATTAATTTAATAATTAAAAATCATAAGTATTTAATTATTGCATTATTTTAGGGTGTCACAACTCTCCCCAACTTAAAAGAGTTTTCGTCCTCGAAAACATACCTCAGACGAATAGTTCGGGATACGAGTCCTTCATCGACTCTCCGCTCCCAAGTAACATTTCCATCATTTGGTCCTCCCAAGCCACTCTTACCAATTCAATCTCTTTGCCCTTGCTTCAACCGATCCTCGATTCGCGCATGCTTCCAATCAAATTCTCCGTGCAGTATGTCATCTACCCGAATCTCATGAGACGGATCGAATGTACTTCCTCACCGAGACACATGAAAACATCATGCATTCGCAAGTGGCGGCAAAGCAATCTGATATGCAACCTTCCCAACTCTCTTGGTAATCTGAAAAGGACCAATAAATCGTGGAGTCAACTTTCTTGACTTCAAGGCTCGACCAATTCCAGTCATCGGAGTAACCCGCATAAACACATGCTCTCCTTCACTGAACTCAAGGTCTTTCCTCCTCTTATCATGATAACTCTTCTGACGACTTTGAGAAGTCTTCATCTTCTCCTGAATCATCTTAATCTTTTCCGAAGTTTGCTGAACAATTTCCGGTCCAATCACAGCATTCTCTCCGGTTTCATACCAACACAATGGTGTCCGACACCTCCTACCATACAGTGCCTCAAACGGAGCCATACCAATACTCGAGTGAAATCTATTGTTGTAGGTAAACTCAATCAATGGAAGATAGCTATCCCAGGCAGGCTCCACCCTTCTCTAACACACAAGCTCTCAGCAAATCTTCCAACGACTGAATCGTTCTTTCCGTTTGACCATCTGTCTGCGGATGATAAGCGGAACTCAACCGCAACTTGGTACCTAAAGCTTCTTGCAATCCTGTCCAGAACTTAGATGTAAACCTCGGATCTCGATCCGATACAATACTAGAAGGAATACCATGCAAACTCACAACCTTTTCGACATACAACTCTGTTAATCTCTCCATCGGATAATCCATTCTTATCGGAATAAAATGAGCAGATTTTGTCAACCTATCCACAATCACCCATATAGAATCACAATTCTTAGCTGTCCTCGGCAAACCAGACACAAAATCCATTGAGATTCCATCCCACTTCCATTCTGGAACAAACAACGGTTCCATCAATCCTGATGGTTTCTGATGCTCGATTTTTGACTTCTGACAAATCAAACAGGCATACACAAACTCAGCAATTTCCTTCTTCATTCCAGGCCACCAAAACAACTTTTTCAAATCATGATACATCTTAGTAGCACCAGGATGAATACTCAACTCGCTACGATGTCCTTCTTCCAAAATGCTCTTCCTAATCTCGGCAACATCCGGAACAACACACACCCGATCACCAAATCTCATAACACCATTCTCGTCAATTCGGAACTCGCCTCCTTGACCCTGGTTGATCAATGTCAACTTATCAACTAAACCAACATCAGATTTTTGCCCATTTCTAATCTCTTCCAGAATACTACTAGTCAGCTTCAACATTCCCAATTTCACACTATTCGGAGTAGTTTCACAAACCAAACTTAGATCTCTGAACTGCTCAACCAAATCTAACTCACGAACCATCAACATCGACATGTGCAAAGACTTCCTACTCAAAGCATCTGCAACCACGTTTGCTTTACCAGGATGATAATTCAAACCGAAATCATAATCCTTTAAGAATTCTAACCATCTTCTCTGTCTCATGTTCAGCTCTTTCTGATCAAAGAGATACCTCAGACTCTTATGATCACTGAATACCTCAAACCGAGAACCATATAAATAATGTCTCCACAACTTCAAAACAAACACAACAATGCAACTCTAAATCATGAGTCGGATAATTCCTTTCATGCACTTTCAACTGTCAAGCATAAGCCACAACTCGCTTATCTTGCATCAACACACCACCTAATCCCATTAATGATGCGTCACAATATACCACAAAGACTTAGTCGGATCGGCAAAATCAAGATCGGAGCACTTGTCAACCTCCTCTTGACTCTTGAAATCCTTTCTCACATTCAACATCCCAAACAAATATCGACCCTTCCGGTCAACTTAGTCAATGGTACGCCAGTTTGGAAAACCCTCAATAAACTTGATAATAACTGCAAGACCCGAAAACTACGGATCTCGAAGCATTCTTGCGCTTCCCATCGAGACACGCTTCTACTTTCGTAGGATCCACAGAATTCCATTCTTGGAAATTACATGACCAAGAAAACTCACCTCCTCTAACGAATTCACACTTGGACAACTTCGATAAAGTTTCTTTTCCTTGAATTCCAACACAACTCGAGATGTTACGCATGCTCCTCATCGCTTTTGAATAAATCGAATATCATCAATGAACACTACTACAAACTTGTCAAGATATGGGTGAAATATCCTGCTCATATACTCCATGAAAACACCGGTGCATTAGTAACCCCAAACGGCATAACAGAATATTCATAATGTCCATACCTCGTTCTAAATGCGGTTTTCTGAATATCCTCTGACTTCACGCGAATCTGATGATATCCAGACCTCAGATCAATCTTACTAAACACACACGCTCCAACGAGCTGATCCATCAAATCATCAATCCTCGGCAAAGGATACCGATTCTTGATTGTAACTTTATTCACTGTCGGTGAGTCAACACATAACCTCATTGAACCTTCCTTCTTCTTAACCAATAACACCGGAGCACCCCACGGCGACACACTCGGACGAATAAACTTCTTCTCAAGCAATTCCTCTAACTGCTTCTTCAGTTCAGCTAATTCAGATGCCGACATGCGATAAGGCGCCATCGACACCGGGCTAGTTCCAGGAATCAGATCTATAGTAAATTCTACCTCTCTCGGTGGCATTCACTAACGTCTTGGAAACACCTCGGAAATTCATTCACCACCGCAATCCATCACTCTTTGCCTTTCCTTCGCTTCAATCGCGGAATACAACATAAACACCCGCACCATCTTTCACACTAGATTCATACGCTTTCGACATAATCTCACTTTCGATCTTAACCTCTTGGAAAATGACCGTCTTCTCAAAGCAGTTGATATGAACTGGTTGAATTCCAACCGTTCATTCCAAGGATGATATCAAGTTGTTCTAGCGGTAGGCACACTAAATCCATCTGAAACCCCTATCAAAATCACAACAGACAATTCCTACAAACATACGAAGTAGTCGAACGACGCGAGTATCAATAACCATACTTCCATCCATATTGAAATTTCCAAATTCAATCTCTTAGCACAATCTAACTAATAAAAGAATCGTAGCTCAGATCGATAATCGCAATCAAAGGTATGCCATTAATAAAACATGTACCTTTAATCGATCGATCATCGGTTTAGTTTCGATCGGACAATGCAAACACTTTACCACCAACTTGCTCTTTCTTGGGTTTTGTGCGAGGGACAGTATGACCCTCTTCACCACAGTTGTAGCAAGTCACCCCTTTCACTCTGCAGTCATTGGCCACATGGCCGAACTTTCCACACTTGAAACACTTCTTATCATTGCTCTTACAGTCCACCATACGATGTCCTGTCTCACCACACTTATAGCACCTAGCGGAAGAACTAGAATCTCCTCCACGAGACTTCTTCCAACCTCCGGATCTCTGATTATTCCTATCATAAGGCTAACCACGATCCATCAGTTGCTTACCTTTCCTATCAACATACCCTCGAGCATTCGACTTAGTGTTAGCAAGATCCTCCTCAAGAATTCTACTACAATCAACGGATCGGAAAATCTTGGATCTGCGATGCGAATACCCTACTTAATCTCATCACGAAGACCATTCTCAAACTTGATACATTTGGAAAACTCTCCATCTGCATCGTTAGGGTAATGAGCATAATACTTTGCTAGCTCAGAAAACTTTGAAGCATACTCCGCGGTCTTGTTACCCGCAGAGTTCCAAAACTCAATCTCCTTCTTACCTCGACATCTTGTGAAAATACCTCCTCGGAAAAGCTCTCACGAACACCCCAATTCAATGCAACACCATCTTCTTCTAGTTCACTGGTAGCAACCCACCACCATCGACTTCCTCGGCCAACATGTGAGTTCCATATCTCACCTTGACCCCTCTGCATCAATCACTCACGAAGATCCTCTCGATCTCCTTCAACCACTTCGAGCACCTTCGGGATCATGCGTGCCCTTGAACAATGGAGGATTATTCCTCGAAAATTCCCCAATTATGCACGCAATCACTCCTCTGGTTCCCTCCGAGCACTCCACCAACATTCCCAAAGCCTCGGAATGGCATCATCATTCCTTCCGTTACCTCTTCCGCCATTGTTACGTAACATAACAATTTACATCGACACAAGTATCGTGTCACTTCACACTAGTCGCATACTAAAGGGATAACGACACAGGACAAGACCGACTATGCTCTGATACCACTATTGTAACACCCCATCTAGATACCCCGAATATATTAATTAAATTAATATCTAAATCATCTTTAATCAGAGTTAACACGGTATAATAAGGGATGTCACAATTAATAATTAAAATAAACTTCATTCAAGTAGTAGCCATGCTACACTGAGGATCATCATCCAACAATTCAAATCATCATAAGACCATGTCTTACACAGCGGAAATACCAAAATCAATCAATTTAAATAAAACATCATAGTTCTCAAGGAATTCAAATCAAACTAATAAACAATCGATTCTCTTAACTAAGCGTTCCCAGTGTTACAATCTAATCGAGCATGACACGACACGGACTAAAGATAAGCTCTAGAGCCATCCTCACCGACTCCTCATTGCTAATTCAATCGAAATGGTAAAGTAAGGGTGAGACTTCTCATAATTAAAGCATATTATAAGTCTTTCAATCAATAATATAATACAAGCATATTATTCCACCACTTAACACCATTCGAATCAACGCACAACCATAATCATATAATTCATCATGCATAATCAATAAACAATAAAAGAATTGCAACTGGAAAACATCCTAACATGTTACAATTCCATACAAACACAAATGCGACTCAATGCATGCGGTGCCGACTTCGTGACCAAGTCACCCAACACCGATCCATTATCAACGGATACGGTACCATCGATTCGCCCATAACCACTCGGACACGAATCCAGCCTAACCACCCATCTTCACTCGGGTATCGGTTCTTGGCAATCCAAGTCAAATTCCGCACAATGGGAATTAACTTCACCAAAACAATGCATATGCACGCACATCAATAGCATGCAACATTAATCAGTCTATGTAATACATCAATTCAACATAACTGAAACAACCATCCAACATGATATCTCAACCAATCATGCATACAATCAACATCAGCATAAACATGCAAACCAATTAACATGATACATCAACCAATCATGCATACATCTAACCTTAGCATAAACATGCTATTACACCTACACATTACCAGTGTCCTCATCACCAAGGTTCCTCTACTACACATACATCCTTATGTGCCTGTTAAAAATCATTTATTTGAAATCCAACCCTTTTCCAAAATAATTTCAAGTTTTCTAAAATATTTTCATTTCATAAGGTAGAGCATAAAATTTAGGAAATAACGTCCAAGGCGCTCAAAAGGACTTACGGTTTGAAAGTTATGAATTTTGAAGTTTTAAAATTTTCAAAAATATGGAACCCTCCTGGAGTAACCCATTTCAAAAATCGCTCGGAAAATGGGAACCGGTTCCCGGGGAAAATATATTTTCATCCCTCGAAAATCAATGGGGAACCGGTTCCTCCCACACGAACGGTTCCTCGGTTCAAAATGCCATTTTCACTATTTTAAAAGTGGAACCGGGTCCTCCACTGGGAACCGGTTTCCACGACGTTCAGACCAAAATTTCAGTTTGAGATTACTTCCCAAAACCATTTCCTCATTCATTCCAAAACGTACCCATATATTCCAACACCATAAAATCACTCATTCATCATCAATAACATACAATATACCATGTTTTGTTCACAAGAATGATCCTATATCATACGGATCCATTAATCTATACATTCGACACAATCGACATCATCGACACCTATAGGGACACATTCATGGAACCTATAATTCACAAATACAATTCTCTAACATGCTATAACCTATATTATGAACATCAAAACCCATAATAAGCCATAATCAATCGAAATCACCCCACCTTGTGGGTTCTTGAGATTCGACGCTTCTAGGTTTTCCTTCTTCTTTCTCCTCTTCTCACTTTTACGTAGTCTTGTTTTCTCCAAAATGATTCTATTTTCCTCTTTCCTTATTTTATTCCTTTTATTCCTTTTAACATAAATAAAATAATTATTTATTTCTCATTCTCAATTAATTCCATCATTAAACTTAATAATCCAATAAACTAAATAAATTATGACCTCAATTAATTTAATAATTAAAAATCATAAGTATTTAATTATTGCATTATTTTAGGGTGTCACAACTCTCCCCAACTTAAAGAGTTTTCGTCCTCGAAAACATACCTCGAACGAATAGTTCGGGATCAGTCCTTCATCGACTCTCCACTCCCAAGTAACATTTCCATCATTTGGTCCTCCCAAGCCACTCTTACCAATTCAATCTCTTTGCCCAATGTTTCAACTTTCGATCCTCAATTGCAGTTTCCACGATCAAATTCTCCGTACACGTATGTCATCTACCGAATCTCATGAGACGGATCAGCAATGTACTTCCTCGGTGAGACACATGAAAACATCATGCGATTCGCAAGTGACGGGCAAAGCAATCGATATGCAACCTTCCCAACTCTCTTGGTAATCGAAAGGACCAATAAATCGTGGAGTCAACTTTCTTGACTTCAAGGCTCGACCAATTCCAGTCATCGGAGTAACCCGCATAAACACATGCTCTCCTTCACTGAACTCAAGGTCTTTCCTCCTCTTATCATGATAACTCTTCTGACGACTTTGAGAAGTCTTCATCTTCTCCTGAATCATCTTAATCTTTTCAAGTTTCTTTGAACAATTTCGGTCCAATCACGGATTCTCTCGGTTTCATACCAACACAATGGTGTCCGACACCTCCTACCATACAGTGCCTCAAACGGAGCCATACCAATACTCGAGTGAAATCTATTGTTGTAGGTAAACTCAATCAATGGAAGATAGCTATCCCAGGCTCCACCCTTCTCTAACACACAAGCTCTCAGCAAATCTTCCAACGACTGAATCGTTCTTTCCGTTTGACCATCTGTCTGCGGATGATAAGCGGAACTCAACCGCAACTTGGTACCTAAAGCTTCTTGCAATCCTGTCCAGAACTTAGATGTAAACCTCGGATCTCGATCCGATACAATACTAGAAGGAATACCATGCAAACTCACAACCTTTTCGACATACAACTCTGTTAATCTCTCCATCGGATAATCCATTCTTATCGGAATAAAATGAGCAGATTTTGTCAACCTATCCACAATCACCCATATAGAATCACAATTCTTAGCTGTCCTCGGCAAACCAGACACAAAATCCATTGAGATTCCATCCCACTTCCATTCTGGAACAAACAACGGTTCCATCAATCCTGATGGTTTCTGATGCTCGATTTTTGACTTCTGACAAATCAAACAGGCATACACAAACTCAGCAATTTCCTTCTTCATTCGTGCCACCAAAACAACTTTTTCAAATCATGATACATCTTAGTAGCACCGGGATGAATACTCAACTCGCTACGATGTCCTTCTTCCAAAATGCTCTTCCTAATCTCGCAACATCCACACACCCGATCACCAAATCTCATAACACCATTCTCGATTCGGAACTCGCCTCCTTGACCTGGTTGATCAATGTCAACTTATCAACTAAACCAACATCAGATTTTTGCCCATTTCTAATCTCTTCCAGAATACTACTAGTCAGCTTCAACATTCCCAATTTCACACTATTCGGAGTAGTTTCACAAACCAAACTTAGATCTCTGAACTGCTCAACCAAATCTAACTCACGAACCATCAACATCGACATGTGCAAAGACTTCCTACTCAAAGCATCTGCAACCACGTTTGCTTTACCGGGATGATAATTCAAACGAAATCATAATCCTTTAGAATTCTAACCATCTTCTCTGTCTCATGTTCACTCTTTCGATCAAAGAGATACCTCGAGACTCTTATGATCTTTGAATACCTCAAACCGAGAACCATATAAATAATGTCTCCACAACTTCAAAACAAACACAACATGCTAACTCTAAATCATGAGTCGGATAATTCCTTTCATGCACTTTCAAATCGAAGCATAAGCCACAACCCGCTTATCTTGCATCAACACACCACCTAATCCCATTAATGATGCGTCACAATATACCACAAAAGACTTAGTCGGATCGGCAAAATCAAGATCGGAGCACTTGTCAACCTCCTCTTGACTCTTGAAATCCTTTCTCACATTCAACATCCCAAACAAATATCGACCCTTCCGGTCAACTTAGTCAATGGTAGCGGTTTGGAAAACCCTCAATAAACTTCCGATAATAACGCAAGACCAGAAAACTACGGATCTCGAAGCATTCTTGGCGCTTCCCAACGAGACACCGCTTCTACTTCGTAGGATCCACAGAATTCCATTCTTGGAAATTACATGACCAAGAAAACTCACCTCCTCTAACGAATTCACACTTGGACAACCGCATAAAGTTTCTTTTCCTTGACAATTCCAACACAACTCGAGATGTTCGCATGCTCTCATCGCTTTTGAATAAATCGAATATCATCAATGAACACTACTACAAACTTGTCAAGATATGGGTGAAATATCCTGTTCATATACTCCATGAAAACACGGTGCATTAGTAACCCCAAGCGGCATAATGTAATATTCATAATGTCCATACCTCGTTCTAAATGCGTTTTCAATATCCTCGACTTCACGCGAATCGATGATATCCGGATCAATCTTACTAAACACACGCTCCAACGAGCTGATCCATCAAATCATCATCCTCGGCAAAGGATACCGATTCTTGATTGTAACTTTATTCAAGCGTCGGTAGTCAACACATAACCTCATTGAACCTTCCTTCTTCTTAACCAATAACCGGAGCACCCACGGCGACACACTCGGACGAATAAACTTCTTCTCAAGCAATTCCTCTAGCTTCTTGATTCAGCTAATTCAGATGCCGACATGCGATAAGGCGCCATCGACACCGGCTAGTTCCGGAATCGGATCTATAGTAAATTCTACCTCTCTCTCGGTGGCAATTCACTAACGTCTTCGGAAACACCTGAAATTCATTCACCACCGCAATCCATCACTCTTTGCCTTTCCCTTCGCTCAATCGCGGAATACAACATAAACACCACCACCATCTTTCACGCCTAGATTCATCGCTTTCGACATAATCTCACTTTCGATCTTAACCTCTTGTGGAAAATGACCGTCTTCTCAAAGCAGTTGATATGAACCGGTTGAATTCCAACCGATTCATTCCAAGGATGATATCAAGTTGTTCTAGCGGTAGGCACACTAAATCCATACGAAACCCCTATCAAAAATCACAACAGACAATTCCTACAAACATACAAGTAGTCGAACCCGACGCAGAGTATCAATAACCATACTTCCATCCATATTGAAATTTCCAAATTCAATCTCTTACAATCTAACGCAATAAAAGAATGCGTAGCTCCAGTATCGATAATCGCAATCAAAGGTATGCCATTAATAAAACATGTACCTTTAATCAGTCGATCATCTGGTTTAGTTTCTGATCCAGACAATGCAAACACTTTACCACCAACTTGCTCTTTCTTGGGTTTTGTGCGAGGGCAGTATGACCCTCTTCACCACGGTTGTAGCAAGTCACCCTTTCACTCTGCGGTCATTGGCCACATGGCCGAACTTTCCACACTTGAAACACTTCTTATCATTGCTCTTACAGTCCACCATACGATGTCCTGTCTCACCACACTTATAGCACCTAGCGGAAGAACTAGAATCTCCTCCACCAGACTTCTTCCAACCTCCGGATCTCTGATTATTCCTATCATAAGGCTAACCACGATCCATCTGTTGCTTACCTTTCCTATCAACATACCCTCGAGCATTCGACTTAGTGTTAGCAAGATCCTCCTCAAGAATTCTACTACAATCAACGGATCGAAAATCTTCGGATGCGATACGAATACCTACTTAATCTCGTCACGAAGACCATTCTCAAACTTGATACATTTGGAAAACTCTCCATCGCATCGTTAGGGTAATGAGCATAATACTTTGCTAGCTCGAAAACTTTGAAGCATACTCACGACATCTTGTTACCGCTGAGTTCCAAAACTCAATCTCCTTCTTACCTCGACATCTTCGGAAAATACCTCCTCGAAAAGCTCTCCGAACACCCAATTCAATGCAACACCATCTTCTTCTAGTTCACGGGTAGCAACCGGTCATCACTTCCTCACCAACATGTGAGTTCCATATCTCACCTTGACCCCTCCGCAGTCAATCACTCGAAGATCCTCTCGATCTCCTTCAACCACCGAGCACCGGGATCATGCGTGCCCTTGAACAATGGAGGATTATTCCTCGAAAATTCCCCAATTATGCATCGCACCAATCACGCTCCCTTGGTTCCCTCCGAGCACTCCAACATTCCCAAAGCCTCAGCAATGGCATCATCATTCCTTCCGTTACCTCTTCCGGCCATTGTTCTGTAACATAACGAAACAGTTTACATCAGCACACAAGTATCGACAGTGTCACTTCACACTAGTCGCATACTAAAGGGATAACGACACAGGACAAGACCGACTATGCTCTGATACCACTATTGTAACACCCCATCTAGATACCCCGAATATATTAATTAAATTAATATCTAAATCATCTTTAATCAGAGTTAACACGGTATAATAAGGGATGTCACAATTAATAATTAAAATAAACTTCATTCAAGTAGTAGCCATGCTACACTGAGGATCATCATCCAACAATTCAAATCATCATAAGACCATGTCTTACACAGCGGAAATACCAAAATCAATCAATTTAAATAAAACATCATAGTTCTCAAGGAATTCAAATCCAAACTAATAAACAATACTGATTCTCTTAACTAAGCGTTCCCCAGTGTTACAATCTAATCAGAGCATGACACTGACACACAGACTAAAAGATAAGCTCTAGAGCCATCCTCACCGACTCCTCAGCTGCTAATTCAATCTGAAATGGTAAAGTAAGGGTGAGACTTCTCATAATTAAAGCATATTATAAGTCTTTCAATCAATAATATAATACAAGCATATTATTCCACCACTTAACACCATTCCGAATCCAACGCACAACCATAATCATATAATTCATCATGCATAATCAATAAACAATAAAAGATTTTGAAGATTTTGAAATTTTCGGTATACCAGATTTTTCGAAATAACCCTCCAGAAATTTTACATAAACTGAAAATTTGGAAATTTCCGGTATACTGAAAATTTTAGATTACTTTACTGAAAATTTCGTTCGAAAAATTCTATATAAATAGTCATGAATAAAATGAAAATTTAAAACTTTGAAGAATGTCATATATAATTTTACAGGTGAGAGGAAAAATTCTCCAACATTACACATTCCATTATTCTTCTATGACCTTTCCAAATAAAAATTTTATATTTAATTTTTTCAATTTATGCTCTTAAGATTCATGTTAGCCTAATCCATTAAATTAATCAACTTATGTGTAGTTTCAATTTTAAATCTCTTGAACCCATTCCATATCATTACCTTCTTTTTTTTACATCAATAAATATCCGAAGATATTATCCTTTGAACCTGCTATGACGAATTTTTGTATTTTGTATATATTACTAATTAATGATTTCAAAAATTAAATTCAAAGTCTTTTGATGAGAGTGTCATCTTGTTAATTCCCAAAAGAAACTAAACTGATTAATGCATTATAATATTCTTTATAATTAGTAATATTTATAAATGATAAGAAATCTTGAGTATAGTATAAAATAATTTTATATTCTTTTAATAAGAAACAACAAATCTACCATATATAATTTTATATTCAGCATAGATGCATTTTTAACAGGATGTGCCATACTCTTTATTTTTGAGAATTCCTTTTCACACCTAGTACTCTTTTTCTAGTCTTCTGGTGAAAAACTAAAAGTATTTGCAGAATTTGTAAGTGTATATCTGAATGCACCACCAACGTGATTTATTAGATTTACTTCGCATATGCACATATAAATTCATATGCGAATTTATCTCTGAGCAAAACAATCAACATTATACAATGTAATTCATAATATTCATTCAACATAATTCAAAGAAATTACATAAATAGTATGCAGAAAATTAAAGTTACATATTGTTATAGACGGGCAGTTGAGGACATTGCAACATCTTGATAACATATTTTGTCAATCTTTAAAGCTTCGCATCCATCTAAATCGGACCCTTAGAAGAGTATCGTTGAAAGGTATCCCACATAACCTCTAAACCATCGTCATTCTTGAGCTCAAACGGGGTGAACTTTATGTTTCCTTCAATGTCAAGTGAAGGTGAACGATACTCAAGTTTGACCACCTTTGGATTCTCTAGATGTGCAGAGAACATGAATTAGAGTGACAATTGTGCACCACTGAAGTAGAAAAAAGCAAGGTGTGAATATTTTGTGTCATTTCTGGTTTTGATTTGTGATGGAGAATGAAATGGTTTGGAGACTCAATATATAGCCATTTTGGAGCAATATGGACCAAAGAAATCTTATCATGACATATTTTGGGAGAGCACATGTGAATTACCTTTATTTTTACAAAAATAAGGAGTTTTCGCATTTGCATATCTGCAGACACCATATTTTGTATAAAAATAGGAGGTGAATTCATATATGCATATGCGAAGTAAGCCTTAGGTTGTTTTTTATAAAATATTGAAGGTTAATTCAGAAGTACATATATCAATTATGCAGAAACAAAATCAACATCATTATTTGTACCAAAGAGACATGGAAAAAACAAACAATTGTAAAACTAAATATAGATGATATGTTATATATGTATTGAAACATATAGATTTTATAATATGTTCGATAATACATTCAAAAATTAATTTTATTAAATTCTAAAATGCGCCGAAAGAATTGTCACCGCTTAAATATAAAATCAGAGCTTTCTTAGACTTCTCTCTATTTGATTCGCTCTCAAACTCCATCAAATTGTTGAGGGTTGTGGTTATGGGGTAAGAAAATGAATAAAATAGTTGAAATAGGTGACCGTGCAACAATCTAATATGGAAAAGGAAGTTTCGCATATGCTCATTCAAATTCACCTATCAACATATTTCGCATGTGCATATCCGAAACGATCTCAAGATTTTAAAATCCAACGTTTAAATATTAAAACGTGAAAAATGGTGTTTTCGCATATGCACGTCCGAAATATGCTAATATGTGAATTTGAATGTGCATATGCGAAAGGTATTATTGGGTTTTCGATGGTGAAAATCACCACTACTAACTGTAAAGAGAAATTCTCTTATTTTTAAGTGATGTGCCATTCAAGATGGCATGACACTTTCTGTATGCATGCGCCATATGGTGTGACGTCTCTTCTTAAAAAAGCATGCATACGCTACAGAGAGTGGCTACATCTTTGTGTGGCGAATATTTTATGTTAGGAAAGTGATTAGTTTTGAAAATAATTCAAAATGATAGATATTTGACTAATTTTTAAGAAAAAGGTATTCTAAAAATATCCAACAATATTTATTATTATTATTATAAATATATTTTAGTAAAAAAATCAAACATACATTATACTATATATATAAATATATTATATTATTAAAATTAGAGAAAATAGAATATGCATCAATAATATAAAATAATTTTACACGGTTAATCAATAAATCTCATGTATTTTGTCAAATCATATGTATATTTTAAAATATGAATTATTGTTGATTTATGATTGGACGAAAGTGTAAAATTATTTTAAATCTATTTAGTTATTTAATTAAATATATCACTTATGTACATAAATATATATTTTTAAATTATGTATTTTGGTATAAAAAATAAAAAAAAGTTTCTTTATATTTTGAATGGTCAAAAGCTATATTTTAATTTTTTATTTTCTATTTCAAGATTAATTGTTATTTTATTATTAAAATAATATATAATATAATATATATATATATAAAGGGAGTAACCAAAAGTTTGTTGGTACAAACGAAATCAAAAAGCGACTGTTCCTTCGTCTTGGTCTGCCAACCCAGTCATTGCATACTGCCACTCGGCTACACCTTTTTCTGTTTTAGAGAAACAAAAAACCAAACCAAACGAAAAAAAACCAAACGTTTCGGTTTTTTCGTTTTCTTCAAGAAATCAATTCCCAAAAATCAAACCCTCTTTCTCCCCTAACAAAAACACCAAAACAAATGTATGTTGATTTTTGATTCTGTTTATTCATATGTTACGATACAATGTCGTCGATAAATGCTTTGAACTTTTTCATGTTTTTTTTGTAAGTGACTATTGATTTCTTAATGTTATTGTAGTATTTTATCATTTTCACGTGATTTGTTGTTTATTGCTGTTCTTAATTTTTCAATTCTTAGTTGTTGTTTGAATTTAAGTAACTTTACTATCACTTCCTCTTCACTCCTTCATGCATTTTCTGCTAGGATTATGAATTTTAGTTTTCTGAATTTGTCACTCAAATTTGAATTCACAACCTGATTTTGGTTTTTTAGCATCAAGGTTTTGTTTTAAATAATTGTCCCGATTTTGGTCGGTACACTTGCTGCGACACTAAGTACGGTCGTTGTTGACCACAATTTGTTATTTATCATAAAATCGGTGAATAATAGTTTCAGTATCGGCACCTTCTGATACTGTTTTGCTGCGGCCGATTATGGTTTTTTAAACACCAAGGTTTTGTTTTAGATAACTCTCGCAGTTGTGTAAAGGCCTTTGATCGGTATAACTGTTGCGACACTGATTGCAAATCGTTGCGGTGTGATTTGAACACAATTTGTTCTTTATCATTGTGAATAACAGTACCATCATCGATACCTAAATTTTTTTATGTTTGGTTAGATATTTGATTTATGATTGAAAATTGTGGCTATGATTGATTCATGTATTTACTTATACCTAGTGTTTTTTTGGGTAATGTGTTCATCTTTTGTCTTATGATTTTCAGATTTGTATGCTTTTGAATCCATTGAAGATTTCTAGTTCTTATGGTGTAAGTTTGGTTTATGCTGAAAGCTGTTATTCATTTCCATAGATGAATACAGCTAAATTTTGGGGTCGAAGCGTGGGCGATATGAAAATGTTTTCCGGATCACGTTATTGTCCCTTGACGAAGAAGCCAATGTTGATTGTTGTTCTGGTTTCGTTTGTAATCATGTTTGCTGTAACTTGTGCTTATCTTTACCGGCCGCGAAACCGTACAATTTGTAACATGTTCTCTACTAGAAAGTGCCAAGACATTGCTGATTGGCTTCCTCCTGTTCCTGTAAGGGAGTACACTGATGATGAGATTGCAGCACAGGTTGTTTTTAGAGATATTTTGAACACACCAATAGTTATGCCAACGAATCCGAAAATAGCTTTCATGTTTTTGACGCCGGGTTCTCTACCGTTTGAAAAATTGTGGGATAACTTCTTCCAAGTAAGGTTTTGCATATGTGGTTTCATTGGTTTGGTTTTCGTAGCTTCTGAATTATTAATGATTGATGCTCTTTTTCTTTCAGGGTCATGAAGGGAAATTCTCCATTTACGTGCACGCGTCTCAGACTAAACCTGTTCACGTGAGCCGTTACTTTGTTAATCGGGATATACGCAGTGGCCCGGTGGTATGGGGTAAAATGTCGATGGTTGATGCAGAGCGACGACTACTGGCAAATGCGCTACAAGATCCTCATAACCAGCACTTTGTTTTACTTTCTGATAGGTAATTTGCCCGGTATTTTTTGCATAGTTAGTTTATTTATTTAGTTTAGTTTCTAATCTTCTTGCATTGGTTTTGTAGCTGCGTGCCGTTGTATAACTTTGATTATATCTTCGATTATCTGATGTATACAAATATCAGCTTTGTAGACTGGTATGCCATGTTTCATCCCGATAGAGTTGGTTGATTTTTTCTTTTACGATGTCCTTGATTTATACGCTACTTACTTTTACGTTTTAGCTTTCGGGATCCTGGTCCCGTTGGCAATGGCAGATATTCAGAACGCATGTTACCTGAAGTCGAGATGAAGGACTTCAGAAAGGGTGCTCAGGTACATTTTTGCATCAACGGCCTGTTTGAATTGATTTCTTTGTACTAAAATCGTGAATTTTTGTACCAAAATTGTGTTTAAAATCTTGAATTTTCGCAGTGGTTCTCTATGAAACGGCAACATGCTATTATGGTTATGGCAGATCACTTGTATTATTCGATATTCCAGGCTCACTGTGAGGTGTTGTTTCTATATACCGTTGTCATTAAAATTCTTACGTCATAGTAAGTCCGAAAATTCTAATCTAATGTTCGATTATTAATCTGAATATTCTTGATTTTACAGCCCGGTGTAGACGGGAAGAATTGCATTGCAGATGAGCATTACTTACCGACCTTCTTCTCGGTGAGAATTTCATTCGTAAATTGTAATAAAAGTCTGTTGAAACAGTTTTAAACCGTCGACTCATTGGATAATGTTTATGTTATAGATTGTCGATCCTGGCGGAATTGCAAACTGGTCAGTAACTCATGTTGACTGGTCTGAACAAAAATGGCATCCAAAATCGTATGTGACTCAGGATATTACTTACAATCTTTTGAACACTATTACGGTGAAGTTCTATCTCTGTAACTATAACTTCGTTATATTATTTTTAAGTTAGGCTAATGAATATTCATGTTAACTCCGTTGTGTGTTGCAGTCCATTGACGAAAGTGTGCACGTGACCAGTGACGCGAAGGTAGGCTGACAGCTCTCACGTTCCTCTGATTTATCGAGAATACGTTAACCGATGTAACAATTTTTTCGTTTTTTCTCTCTACAGAAAGAAGTACTAAGATGGCCTTGCTTATGGAATGGAATTCAGAAGCCGTGTTACCTATTTGCTAGGAAATTCACTCCGGAAACACAAGACAGTTTGTTGAAGCTTCTCTCGAATTATTCATCCTCTTGAGCTGGTGTTTTCATCTATCGATTCTTTGGTCGGATGAGTCATTGCTTTCGGCCGTCGTATTGGTTTCTCATATATGGTACATGAGTTGTAAATTGTAGCATAGTTGAGGTGATCAGATGATAGCTGTTGATATTGTGTCAGGTTGAAGTACTGGCAATGCATAGGTGATTGATAGGATGATGCATTTTCACCCTCTCCGATTTTGGTTTATTAAAGTTTTGCAATTGCATAACATGTTTTGAGGGAGAGGGTGGATGGTACTCATTTTCTGAGTGGTTTTTTGTAAAACTTAGATAGTGATTGAATGAAAATATACAAATATTGTTGGCAGAAAAGCATACTAAATATTTTTGAAATGGCATGGTTGCAAGCAAGAAGATCCCAAAATGGTATGCCCCATAAAATGGTAAAAGAAGTGCTGAAAGAACGGGAACATGACCTTAACACTTTGGAAAATTTTCCCTCTACCATCATAGTTTCACCATTACCAATCAACACATTGAAAACCATTACAGGTTCAACGAGACTTTTACCTTTAAGGTTGTTTGAGAGTTGATTTTTGGAGGTTTATAGGAGAATATTTTGGAGGGTTGTGTTTATATTTTGAAATGTGTTTGATATTGTTTAAAAGTTTAAAAAATAATATGATTTTATATGTTAAATGTAGTATGTTGTTTTTTAGATTTTTAAAAACTATATCACATTTTATATAAGTGTAACCCTCTAGAACCTTCTCCTTCAAAATCCTCTAAAAACAAACTCCTAAACGGACCCTTACAGATGTTATTCCCTTTGTTTTAAAATAGTTGTTGTTTAAGGTTTTTGTACATCAATTAAAAACTACAATAATATTGTCTTAAGACATTACACTTTTATAAGATTAATCTTATTAATTAGTTGGAAGTTGTGCCCAAAATAAAAAAATTAAGGACACAAAAAAAATGACAATTATTACTATATTGAAAAAAAAAGTTATTTTTAAACAAATATACTATACTACCCATTACCAAAGAATTGAAATTCTACCTAAATTACCCTTTCTTCAAAATATAATTACACTGGCAAAAGGTTACTTTTGTAACTTAATAATTGATACACCTAGGAAAAACCACTAATTTGTTGCTATTAAATTTAATTTTTCTCTCCAACCAAACACTCAACATATACCCTCAATTGTCACATACTTTTCTACGTTTTCTGTCTTTATAAAAACCCAAGCTTCTTTCCTATTGCTCCGCTCTTACTTAGGTTTTCTTCTTCAAGTATGTTTCCTCTTGATCTTGATCTTGCTCCATGTTTCTAATCCCGTATCATTTATGTGAAATATTTGTTTTTTCACTCTTTTAGCTATTGCTCTACTTCGGGACTCCTCCTCTGCTCTGGGAAAAGACCTAAGCTTTCGGCTTTCAGACAAGTTGTTTTACTTTGCATATTTCTGTCTTCTAGAATATGTTGCTATTAAAGTTCCCACCTCTTTTCAAAATGTTTTGTTCAACGATTTTTTTGCTGTGTTTTTTTTTTACAATATTTATCTTAAACTGATCCATCATGACATGACCAAACTGCTCAACACTAACAGGTTCCAATATATAATGACACATATATTTGTATTATATTTTCTCCATGCCACTACATCTTTATTTTTCATCATATTTTTTTATGCACCATTACTTTTCACCGTGCCTTAACATTTGTAGATCCTGTGTACTAGGACATGATCGATGTCAAGGCCTCCACTTTTAATCGCAGATATGGTCAAGGGAAACCAAGTGTGGAAGATGAAGACAATAACAAGACAATAACAAAGATAAACTTTTTAAAAGTGGTGTTTGGAGGACTACAACTTTTTTTGTATATTGAAATGTTTAACTGCCTTAGAAAATATGATACAAATGAGTTTTATATATAGAAACTCAAAATACAAAGATATAAATGCTACATAAGAAATGCTAAATAATAAATGCTGGATATTTCCAAGGAGGTGTAGATCCAAATAATGAACTTTTCTAATCCCAAGAGAATATAACTTTCAAACACTCTTTGACTGCATTTAAGTTTATTCCAACAAAACTCCCCCATAAAATTAAACGCTTCTTCGATCCATCATTTCCAGTATCCTTTTGCCTATGTCGAATAGCTCATTCGACAATGGTTTTGTGAAGATGTCTGCAGCCTGGTCCTTGCTTGCTACATATTTTAGTTCGACACTTCCTTCCTTCACGTGTTCTCGAATGAAATGGAATCGAACATCAATGTGTTTGCTTCTTTCATGATTCACTGGATTCTTCGCTAGTTCGATTGCTGACTTATTGTTGACTAGAATTGTTGTTGCATCCTCTTGTCTTTGCTCCATCTTGCTCAACAGTCTTCTAAGCCATATTGCATGACATACACACCAAGATGCTGCTACATTCTCTGCTTCACATGTCGAAAGGGTTACAGTTGGCTGCTTCCTCGAAACCCAAGTGAAAGCAGTATTTCCCATGAAGAACACATAGCCTGAAGTGCTCTTTCGATCATCTATGTTTCCACACCAATCACTGCCAGAGTAGCTAGTCAACTTGTAATCTTCTGTTCTTGAGTAAAACATTCCAAGTGACACAGTTGCTTGGACATTTTGCTGCAGTATTAGCGGCAAGCAAAGAGTAAAGTATTTTTACCAGGTGATATATACCGGTTAAGTTATATCGTATCGTTTCCACATAGATTGGTTATTGATTCGTCGTTCGACAATTCTACCGTTAATGAGTTTGAGATTGAATAACATGAAAATAAAAGACAAAAAAGTAAATGAACGAAAAGTATAAAGGATAACTAGCTTGTCTGAAACGAATGTAAACTAACCGTCACAGACTTAAATCTACCGTCCAGTTATACTCAGCCTACGATACTCGTCCGTGTCATCAAATACCTCTCACAACCTAAGTCATTTATAACCCAAATTGAGAATTCTCCCGAATCACCTAGATATCCATTTCTGACATACCTCGACAACCAGAAGTCAACTGCGTCACCTCCATACCCATCTCTGACATACTTCACCGACGCAGGGACATTAAGATCAGATACTCTATGGTGAATGTCAGCTCTAAACCTATTTCTAGCATTCAGAAACTAACAAATAATCATCCTAGGAAAGAATCTAAGCAGTCTATCTCTAGCAAGCTCAAATCTCTAACATAGAGTAAAAACCTAATATAACTACCAACACAGATTCATAAAGCAGACTTTATACAACGCCAAGGTGGCAGATTCTTGTGCGTTACATGCACCTTTTAAAGCCCGACATGGTGGCAATCTTTGTTAGAGTCCTTTTGATCGGTCTTTTTCCCTCGTAAGTTCATCTTTGTACAGATGTTTCTTATCCCTAATGGGTTCATCTTTGTACAGATGTTTCTCTTCCCCCTGTGAGTTCACCGTCTCTAGGTGTCTTCTCTTTGTTTAGATCAGCGAAGTTAACTAGCTCTTCGTGCTAAAGATCTATGTTTGAAGTTCGTCTTTGTATAGATGTTTACTTCCTTCTGAGTTATCTTGGTATAGATATACTCTTTTAGAGTTCGTCTTGGTATAGATGTTATCTCTTTTGAAATCCACTTTGGTATAAGTGTTTTCATTTTGATCTTCGAAGTTCGTTTTGGTATAAGCGTTTCTTCTGTTTGAAGGTCTACGGTTAGAGTTGTCTTGGTATAGATATATTCTTTTAGAGTTCGTCTTGGTATAGATGTTATCTCTTTTGAAATTCACTTTGGTATAAGTGTCTTCATTTTGATCTTCGAAGTTCGTTTTGGTATAAGCGTTTCTTCTGTTTGAAGGTCTATGATCAGAGTTGTCTTGGTATAGATATACTCTTTTAGAGTTCGTCTTGGTATAGATGTTATCTCTTTTGAAATTCACTTTGGTATAAGTGTCTTCATTTTGATCTTCGAAGTTCGTTTTGGTATAAGCGTTTCTTCTGTTTGAAGGTCCATGATCAGATTTGTCTTGGTATAGATATACTCTTTTGGAGTCCGTCTTGGTATAGATGTTCTCTTTCTTAGAGTTCGCTTTGGTTTAAGTGTCCTCTTTCTTGAAGATCGTCTTTGTATAGATGTTTTTCTTCCTTGTGAGTTCGTCTTGGTATAGATGTACTCTTTCTTGAGTTTTCTTTGGTATAAGTGTACTCCCTTCATCATTGCTATATTAAATTCATATTGGTACAGTTTGTTCTCTCTTTACCATCTTTGGTGGGTCACTTCAATACAATTGTTCTCGTGAGCGGAATGCCCAAGTTCGCGTGTATAAGTTTTCCCTCTTTGTATCTCTCTGTATCATCTTTGATGGGTTGTTTCAATATAAATGTTCTCGTGAGCGGAATGCCCGAGTTCATTTGAATGAACTTGTCCTCTTCATTTCTCATCCTCACTGAGTCGCTCTTTCATGGGTGTCCTCTATGCATCATCCTGGATGGGTCGCTTCAATACAATTGTTCTCGTGAGCGGAATGCCCGAGTTCATTAGTATAAGCGTGCACTCCTTATGTCTTTCCCACAGTGTATATGTTCAAACAAAAAAATACAAAATATAATAATTCTTCGCTCGCATTCAGAGCGCGAATTTTATGGTTCATTTAAGTATTCAATCATCTTCTACCTTGTTGGTTCGAAAGGCTTGCGCCAATCTCACCCTTTGGTCGAAAAAGATTGAATATGGGCAGCTGTTGCACCCCAAAATTCGCCCTCTTCATTTTGTTAATAAATAATTGGCTAACACTTGATCAATAGGTGCATTGCATACATATCATTCATTCATTAGTCATGGGTTCGAGATTTTCTAATCGTATGAATCTGTACAATTCTGAAGAAGAGATTTGGTTCCAAAAGCCGAATATCTGAAGTATCGTTGTTTCCAGCGTCATCTCGTTACGCAAGATACGCGTGTGCAGAAGTTTTTGATTATTATCTCGTGAGTTGAGGTTTTGGTGTTTTGATCGCCTATCAGGTGGATATTGATTACAATTTCGAGCTACAGTGTGTGGTGGTCGAATATTTGAGCCCAAACTGATTCTATGGTCTTCGATGAGTGTTGAAGTATCTATATGCGACCTATCAATCCGCGCGATTCATCAGAGAATCAAGAACGGACGGATAAAATGATATTTGAGTGTGCGTATCAAAAAGTCAACAAAAAAGTCAAAGTTTGACCGGGCGAAATTTCGGGTCAAAATTATTGTCAAAAGTCGACATTTGAGAAAATGCGATCATTTGTTAAGAAAAGTCGGAAGAATCGGGTGAAAATGAGGTTTCTTGCATTTTAAGTAATCTTGGACTTAGAAAAATTTTCTAAGTTTTAAGCACTTTGTGTTCACGGAGCCATGTTGTCGCATCCGTATCTTACCCGTCTGTGGTCAGAAGTTTGTGAATTGATAGTCGTTGGAATGAGCGCATTTCGTACTCCGACATTGTCATTGTGAAGATTTTTCCAGAAATTCCCGGATTTCGAGTTATACAGCTCCGAAATTTGAAGTTCATAACTTTTGAAGTTTTACATTTAGTAAAATTTTAAGTGTTTTTAACGTGTTCAAGCGCTCGACTTCGGGGACATTTTACATGTGTTTCGAGGCGTCGATTCGAGTTGATTTCAAAATCAAAGTTGTTCATTGAGTGGCAATCTACAACTTTGCTGAAGAAATCGAATCCACTCGGGAATCGGATCAAAAATTACGGAGCTCGGAAGTCACGGTTTATCATTTCTCAAAATTCAACACTTAGAAATATTTTGAAGTGTTTGTTTCTATGCTCAAGATGACAGTTTCAGGATCGATTTTATCATAGTTCGTTGCTCCGAATTAAAAAGTGTTCAACTGCAAAGTTGTTCATTTAGCGGAAATCTAAAACTTTGTTGAAGGAGTCGAATTCATTCGGGACTCGGATCTGAAGTTATAAAGCTCGGGAAATAAGAATTCGTTATGTTTGTAAGATTCGAGTAGTTTTTGTGCACATGTTCAGGGCTGTTTTCGTCATTGATTCGGTCGCCGCACGAAGAAATTCTGAACACGAAAGTTGGAGTTCGTAATTCCATCTACAAGTTCCGTTTAGAAACTTTTGTTTCGGACGTCGGAGCTGGAAGATACGGAGCGCCGCAGTTTGTAGTTTGAAATTGCTAAAACGCAAGACAGCACATGCATTTTTGCCATGGTTGTGGATGGATTTCATCGGACAGTTGGTGTGCGTATGTTCGGAGCTGTTTTCTCGTCGATCCGATTGTCGCACGGAAAAACTCCGAACACAAAAGATGAAGTTTGCCGTGTCCTCTATAAGTTCCATTTAAAAACTTTTTCGTTTCGGACGTCGGAGCGGAAAATACGGAGCACCGTAATTGATGATTCGAAGTTGGAAACTTGCTAGAGGTCATGCACAAAGCTTGCCCAGCCAGGCCAAGCATTTCATCGAACGGTCACGATGCAATTTTCAAACACTTTTTATTCGATGATTAAGGCTTTGTTCGGATTTTTGTCGAACTAAAGAGTTGTGGTATCATACGCGCTCTTTCCAATGGCACTGAGTTTTCATCATTTGATCGAGTATCGAAAAAGTTATAAGGCTGTAAAGTCCAAGGAAAGCATGCGGTAAACTTTTGCCATCGTCGCCGGTATTTTGACAATTATGATTTCTCATCTTCGGCTCCGATTTTAAGCAAGCTACAGGCCTTGAATCAAAAAATTCCGAACATGAAAACTGTTCACGGAAATACATGCTACGACTTTTGTCTTTCGACTTTGTTTCGAAAACGCTCGTATTCCGAGTTATAGAGCCATGAAGTGAGGTATAAGGCTAGGAGGAATTGAAACTTTTTGGGAGCAAGGTTGCGATATCATTCTTCTGCTCGCGGAGACAACTCTTTTCCACTTTCTCTCACTCTAATCCAACAGAACGCTCTAACAGACTCCCTCTCTTCTTTCTTATCACCACCCTTCCACCTTACACTTTTCAAATGCTAACAACCATCCTTCACCTTTATCATCTCCGACAAACTCGCTGTAACGGAAACGGTTACGGATCACCATAGTTCACTCACCCTCCACCATAACCATAACAACACTCTACTGTCAATTATAACAACCTCTTCTTGATTCTCCTCTTTCACTCCCTCACTTTCATTCTTCGATTCTCTCCACCCACACCAACAACAAACTTTGACAGAACCACTTCTCACAACACCTCCATTGACGATTTTTCTTTTTCTTCTTCTCCAACCATCACCACCGTAACTAACAACAAAAACCATAATCATTCTTCTCCTTCTTTCCCTTCTCACTCACCAAGAAAACCAACAATCAGTAACGACCCACATCTCTTCCCCTTTACCACAGAACTTTTTCTCTGCACCCACTTCATTCATTCTTTTCGGACAGGCTCTCCTTTCTCTCCATCATGCTCTCATCCGCTCACTGCCTCTATCTTTCACACATTCAACTTTTTCTTGGTTAATAACAGAACACACGAATCTTCCCCTCTTCTTCTTTCCACTCCCTTTTCCATTCATCCGTTCCCACTCTCCTTCGTCGGTCATCAGATTCTTCTTCCTTTCTCTCAACTGTGACCGAATCGTCATCCTCTTGCCTAACTGCCGTCCACCCTGCTGCAATCAACACGCATCACCTTCGTCCCCATCGCTAACAGACTCACTTTCATCTCACATTCTCCATTTTTCGGCCATCACGAACACAACAGAATTTCTCTCCATCAAGAATGCCCGATTCCTTTGTAATTCTTGAAGTTTTCTTCAGCATTGTGATCGCAGTAGCGTAAGGCGCAATCGATCAATGTCTTGATCAAGGTTCGAATCGTCTGAAGCGGGTAATACATGTCAGCGGTAGTGTGGAGTTCGCTGAATCACTCACCTCTTTGATTTCGGGGGACAGAAGATTCTGTCAATCTCTTCTTCAACGATTTTCTCAAAATCCTCACCTTGCGATTTCTTCTTCAGTTCAGCATTATTTTAGAACTTCTTTATCACAGGCCACGACAAGCGTTCTTGGGAGGGGAGCGAGATCGGAGAGTTCCGGAAGATTTTCGTTTCGTAACGTATTTTCGCGTTTGTCTTTCACCGAGCCAGAGCCTGCTTTAGTTGAAATCCATACCAGATCCAAGTTCAGTGCAAAATTCCGCACGAAGTGATGCTATCCGCTTCCATTTCCGGCGAGGGTATTATTTCCGGCAGCCATGCTAATCGGAGAGGATGACCGGATTCTGTTTCCGGCAGCGAGCATGCAATCCCTAGGTGTGGCTCATTCTCACAGGTATATGGGTTTTTCTTACTAGCCAATCGGAGCACGACACGTGGCATGTTTGTTTATTTCAAAAATATAAAATCTGATGGTTTAATTATATTTGTCCAATTGATATAAGTAGTGTTACATGTTAGATAAACGTGACATAGTATTATTGAAAAAATCTGAATAATATAAAAAATAATAATCATATTTTTTGGACAAAAATAGAGAAAACATGGATTTAGTGCACTTTTTGGACAATTGGACTCAGCATTCAAAAATGGACTTAGCATCAAATTAGGATATGGGCCTAGCGGAATTGCTAAAACACCCCCTGGTTTAGACCCATGGCAGCTTTAAAACTGAATTCAGTTCATAAGAAATTCTGGTTTACACCCCCCCTGCTTCCATGTACATAATACTAACATCCGTTCGATTTTAATTTCGATTTCGATCGTTTCGACTTATAAAAAAATGTAATAAAAATAGTTTCTGATGTTTTAGGATGTTAGAATATTTTTGACATTTTTTTAAAATATTTTTGCATTTAATTTCTTTTAATTATTAATTCATTTTTAATAATACATTTAGATGTTTTTTTTTTCTTTTATAGATTGACTTAGGAGTATAATGTCACATTTTTTAGAAACTCTAGGATATTTTTATACCGTTTAATTATAGTTGAAAGTATACCTTATCTTAGTTTTGTAAGTAAAATTTCAAATTTATTTTCAATATTTCGATTTCATTGTAAATAACCATTTTTTGCGTCTTGTGTTTTATTTAAAAAGCCGCATTGCTATTTCTGACACTCTGTTTTGTATGCGAGGTACGCGGAGCGTTATACTATTGATTTGGATGTATAAAATCCATATTTTTATGTTGCACACATGTGTGTGTACTCTGTATCTGTTTGTCTGGATTATGATCTTGTACAGGTGTATTTGATTCAGACGTGTATGACACATATTCTGATTATGCTTTTTTGTGCCTCCACACACTTCTCACCGGATTTCTTTATTGCTTGCCAGCAGTACTTGAAGTTTTCCGGAGTATTTCTATAGCTTGCGTTGCTCTTCGGATTTAATATCCGTTTGGTATTTATTTTACTTTATTTACCGCATTTCTTTACCGCTTTTCTAGAGAGCATGAGAAGTAGGATTTTACCGCTTTCCTTGCCATGAGAAGTAGGAGTAGAGATGTATGAAGGGCTTCGTAGTTGGAGCATGTTCAGGAACCCTCTGGTTTATTTAAAGACCCGCTTTGGGCAATTCTTTGCTAATTGTGTTTGGTTTGTTTTAAATCCTCCATCGCATGGGAGGTAATTCTCGAAGTGTTTACATTTGTGCTTGCATAGGTCAGAGTGGTTAGGACACCCGACGTGGTACCACTAAGCGAAGTCCCGCTTTTTATATTTCCTGTCATCGAGTCATTGATATATGGGCAAGCCGGAAGAAAGGGTCCGCAATCAACCCCCCGCACAGTTCTAGTCCGTGTCAGCTCAGCACACGAGAATCGTGTTGCTTCCTTTATCGAGTCAATAATAAAAGTGGCAAGAGTTCCCTATTCTGACTCTCCATTCATTCATGGGGTTCGCATTTATTGCTGAACTCGCATCATTTGCTCTGTAGGTTATGCCTACGATTGTTTGACATTTTTTTTTGCATTGCATTGTTTGTGTGCTTTTGCCAAGGCACTTGTTTGCTTCATCCCTTTTGTCGTCTTCGACTCTACTTTAGTTAGTGATTCGAGATGGACATAGACTTAGGTTTTAAACCTTTTCCATCCTTTTTTGTCATCTTCGACTCTACTTTAGCTAGCGATTCGAGATAGACATAGATCTAGGTTGTAAACCTTTGCCATGTTCCTTTAGGATTCTCTCGACTCTACTTTAGTTAGTGATTCGAGTTAGACCTTAGGATGTAATCCATGCATGATGACATTAGGGATAATATTAGATAGTTTCCCTTGTTTGTTTTCCAGTTTCATTTGCATACTTGCATTTAATAAAACTAAAAATTCTTTTCTTTTTCTTTTTGCAAATTAAAACACTTAATAATGGTTCAAACTCCTTTTTCAAGGTAAAAACAACCAACCAATGCAAACCTCTTTTTTGCCTACGGGTTTTACTTATTGTGTTTAAAATTATTTTTTCATAATTAAAAAACACATAACCCATAAAAACATGTGAGCCGAACTACGGCGCTCTGACTTTCCCATTGCACGCGGGAATACGTAGGCATCTTGTCACGGGGCTCGATCGAGCAAACTTTGTAAATATTTCCTTCTTTTCCCCGTGTTTTCTTTATTTTATTTTCTTTCACATGCATTCTCTTTTAGCATACAGATATAGCAGATATAGCAGTAAGTAGATATAAACACACCCATTAGATAGAAAATAGAAGTGGATACCGTAGAGTACTACGGGCGCGTGGGGTGCTAATACCTTCCCTTCGCCCTTCGCGTAATAGATTCCCTTACCCTATCTCTCGGTCGCAAGACCGTGCCTTATCCCTTTCAGGTTTTCGCGATGCGTTCACCTTTCTCCTTTTGTGAGATAAAAAAACGTTCGATGGCGACTTCATTGATATAGTTATCGGATGATGTTCAGCCGGTTGTTTCAGCTGGCGACTTCACTGGGGATCGTACAGACCTGTGCTGGTCCGATCAGGAGTCGATCCTAGCTTTTATTTTCATGTCTTTTGGGTGTTTATTTATTTGTTTATTTATTTACCTGCTTTATCGCACCATCCTTTGTATGTTTGCATTGCATTCTATATGGCATATTTATTGCTTTCATATACTGGTTGGGCTGTTGTGCTGTGATCTGTTTCTGATTTGGGTGGGAGTTACAAGAGGTAAAAGGCCCCATACCCCGGCCAAGAGACACATAGGAACACATAGGAATAGAGTGGAACATGTTAGATACCGGATGTGGATCTTGTAGTCTGGCATGTCGTCCATGCTTCAGAGGAGGTTCAATCAGGGGGCTATCATCTTCACGTAGGTGATAAGATGTTAGTTTCTCTAGGCGAACTAGATCCTGGAGTTACCTTGACCTTACCCAAGCCTTAGTTTCACCTGTGAGTGGGGCGGGATCATCATGATTATTACAGGTACCGTTGGTGACTATGTTCTGATGGTGACTATGTTCTGATGGTGACTATTTATTCTAATGGGGATTATATTGGTCCTTATGTGAGGTTTTGTTATTGATGATCGTATGGCTTATGTCAAAGCAGTTGTCACAACATAAGGCAGGAAATGTGTCTGGTTCAGGATATGTGGCTGCAAAGAAATTTGCTGATAACAAGAAGAAGAACAGACCTAATAAACCAATGTCAAAGCAGATGTCACAACATTGGGCTCAACATCAAGATCAGAGAAACATGAAGAAAAAGTTTCAAAGATGAAGATGTCATTATTGTGGAAGATTTGGACACATAAAGCCTTTTTGCTATAGACTACATGGATATCCCAATCAGACTCCTTATGTCAAGCCTAAGATCAACAAGGTTCCATACTCTCAGCAGTGGAAGAAGAAGACTGCAGCTTTGATAGCTCATACTTCCCTTAGAGTTTCTGCCAAGGAAGACTGGTACTTTGACAGTGGTTGCTCTAGGCATATGACTGGAATCAAGAATATCCTAAATGAAGTCAGACCTCATACTACCAGTTATGCCACTTTTGGAGATGGAGCTAAAGGAGAAATCAAAGGTGTTGGAAACTTGGGACTGCCCTGGAGTTCCAAACCTAAATGAGGTACTGCTAGTGAAGGGTTTGACTGCCAATCTCATAAGTATCATCCAACTGTGTGATTCAGGATTCAAGGTCAACTTTACCAAGTCTGAATGTATTGTGAAAAATGAAAAGCAAGAAGTTGTGATGAGAGGAGTCAGATCAAAAGATAACTGTTACTTATGGGAGTTTGAGAACACTAACCTGTCCACTATGTGTTCTACAGCCAAAGATGAAAAAGAGGTGAAACTCTGGCACCAAAAGCTTGGTCATTTGCATCTTAGAGGGATGAAAAAGATCATATCCATGGAGGCTGTCAGAGGGACTCCAAGACTGCATATTGATGAGGGAAGAGTCTGTGGTGAATGTCAGGTTGGAAAACAAACCAGAATGTCACATCCAATGTCAAGACATCTGACCACCTCCAAGGTGCTGGAACTGTTGCACATGGATTTGATGGGGCCTATGCAGGTTGAAAGCCTTGGTGGAAAAAGATATGCTTATGTTGTTGTGGATGATTTTTTCTAGATTCACCTGGATAAACTTCATCAGGGAAAAATCTGATGTGTTTGATGTCTTTAAAGAATTATGCAAAAGACTTCAAAGAGAAAAGGAAGGCTGCATTGTCAGAATTAGAAGTGATCATGGAAAGGAATTTGAGAATAGCAAGTTTGATGAATTCTGCTCCTCAGAAGGAATCAATCATGAGTTCTCTTCTCCCATAACTCCTCAACAAAATGGAGTTGTGAAAAGGAAAAATAGGACTATACAGGAATCTGCCAGAGCAATGATTCATGCTAAGAAACTTCCTCTTCATTTTTGGGCTGAAGCTATGAATACAACTTGCTATGTTCACAACAGGGTCACCTTGAGAAAGGGAACATCCTCCACCCTGTATGAAATATGGAAGGGAAGAAAACCTACTGTGAAATATTTCCATGTGTTTGGTAGCAAATGTTATATTCTGATAGATCGTGATCAAAGGAGAAAGATGGACTCTAAAAGTGATGAAGGCATTTTTGGGATACTACAAACAAGAGCATATAGAGTATTCAACTCCGTGACAAAAGTTATGATGGAGTCTATTAATGTCATAGTTGATGATCACCATCGGAAAACAATGTTCCATATGATGTTGAGACATTGTTTGAGACATCACCACAAGTGTCGATAAGGATGATGTGCTGTCCCTACTTCACCAAAGTCGAACAGAGGAAGCTAACAAAGATCCTTCCATCGAATTCGAAAGATCATCCAAAGGAACTCATCATTGGAGATCCTAATCAGGAGTCATTACAAGATCCAGAAATTATCTCAAACTCTTGTTTTGTGTCAAAGATTGAGCCAAAGAATGTCAAAGAGGCTCTAACTGATGAATACCGGATTGGAGCAATGCAAGATGAATTGAACCAGTTCAAGAAACATGAAGTGTGGGAGTTAGTTCCTAGACCAGAAGGAACAAACATCATTGGCACAAAGTGGATATACAAGAACAAGTCTGATGCAGAAGGGGTTGTCACCAGAAATAAAGCAAGACTTGTTGCTCAGGGATACACTCAAGTTGAAGGGATTGATTTTGATGAGACTTTTGCTCCTGTGGCTAGGCTGGAATCAATCAGATTATTGTTAGGAGTTGCTTGCATTCTGAAATTCAAGCTGTTTCAAATGGATGTGAAAAGTGCCTTCCTAAATGGCTACCTAACTGAGGAGGTATATGTTGAATAGCCCAAAGGATTTGTGGATCCTAACTTTCCTGATCATGTTTACAAATTGAGGAAAGCTTTATATGGTCTGAAATAAGCTCCTAGAGCTTGGTATGAAAGGTTGACAAAGTTCCTTACTAATAAAGGTTACGGGAAAGGAGGTTTGGACAAAACTCTCTTTGTCAAGAATGAAGGAGGAAAGATAATGGTAGCTCAAATTTATGTTGATGACATAGTGTTTGGAGGAATGTCAGATAAAATGGTGAGACATTTTGCCAACCAAATGCAAGCTGAGTTTGAAATGAGTCTCATGGAAGAATTGACTTACTTTCTTGGATTACAAGTCACCCAGATGGAGGACTCAACATTCCTTTCACAAAGCAAGTATGCAAGGAATATTGTCAAGAAATTTGGGATGGAAAATGCCAGCCATAAAAGGACTCCTGCTCCTACTCATTTAAAGTTGGCCAAAGACACAAGTGGAGCAAATGTTGATCAAAGCCTGTACAGAAGCATGATAGGAAGCTTGTTGTACTTAACAGCCAGGAGACCTGACATTGCTTTTGTTGTTGGGGTATGTGCAAGATACGTTCTGCTATTGTGATTGGGTGGTAGTGATGATAGAAAAGCACTTCGGAGGATGCTTCTTCGGGGAACAATCTTGTTTCTTGGTTCAAGAAGCAAAACTGTGTCTTTATCCACCGAGGTGAATACATAGCACCGGTAGCAGTTGTTCTCAAATGGTCGGATGAAGAAGATGCTGATCGAGTATAATGTCACACAGATGTCATGACATTGTCTGTGACAACCTAAGTGCTATTAATATTTCAAAGAATCCTATACAAGACAAGTAGGACTAAGCACATTGACATTAGACATCACTTCATCGAGACCTTGTGGAAGAGAAAGTGATTAAATTGGAGCATGTACACCGAACTTCAACTGGTGACATTTTTACTAAGGCTCTTGATGCTAGTCTTTGAGAATTTAAGGGCAAGTTGGATATTTGCCAATATGAGGAGTTGTAATTAACATTGCTTACAACAAGGAATGGAAGAGACTTTTTATTTCATTTAATTTTAAGTGGGCTAATTAATTATTTCCCTCTTACTTTTCAAAAGTCCAAGAATAGGAAGAGCCTTATATATATATATGTCAGTTTCTTCATTTGAAAGTATCTCTTGCTATTTCATCAACAGAAACTCTCAAACTCTCTGTCAAACTTTTCCTCTTTTCCTCAAGATGTCTCAATAAAACTTGTCTTCGTCCTCTTCATCATCACAAGAATCGCCTCCATCTCCCCCGATTCGGATTAGGAAAATGGCCATGCAGATCAAGCTCAAGGTTACCCCACGTGCAATGACAACTGATCCTGGGAGGGTCAAGAAACTTTGCACCAGGAATGCACGAAGGTCTCAAGCATCTCCTTTTGGTAAGACCTCTGAACCAACTTCCTCTGTTCCTCCTGAAATAGTAAACAGGGAAGGTTCTAGGTATGTCCATCAAGCCATTGCTAGAATAGTAACCAGGATCTTGAATGAAAACCACTCAGTGCCTGGGGTTTCTGTACCTTTAAACCAAGAATCTGCTAGCCCTAGTTTAGCAGCTGATCCAGATGTCTCAGAGAATGTCAAGACATCTGATGATCATGTCAAGAAAACCCCTGTGAATCAATTCGAACCTCGTTGATTCCCCGTGAAATGTCGTTGATAAAACTCCTGAACCATGTGTTCCTGATACCACTAATAAGTCCCCAGTGATTAGTGATGATGATATTTCTGATGGAATTCTAGAAGAATCCCCTGATAAGTGTGTTGCTGATAAGTCCCCTGTCAATTTTGCTGATGATATTTCTGATGGTATTCTAGAAGAAACTCCAGAGAAACCAGTTGATGACAATCTGGAAAACTCTCCTGTGAAAGATTCTAAAAATGCTGTGGAACCCCCTGTCATTGACTTAGATGAAGAATTCTCAGATAATGACCTCATTGCCAATGTCAATCCAAGCATTGCTAAGAGGATGATGAAAAGGAAAGGGAAACAGGCTGCCTCTCAGAGTCCTGTCAAGGAAAAATTAGCTGAAACTGTTCATAAGGCTGAGGAAAAATTTGGTAAGGACAACAAGGCTGGACCCTCTAAAGGGAAGAGTAGGGTGAAGACTGTTGGTGGTACCTCTAGACCCAAGAGAACCCCAATCATGAAAAAGAGGAAGGTTCCTGAACCTTCAGAATCTGATCAAGATTCTGATTTTAATGTTGAAGAGAATGTCTCAGACATTCAACCCAGGAAGAAACCATCTCTTGGTAAGCTGCCCAAAGTGCCTGAAGTGGCTATTGATAATATTTCATTCCATCACCCTGAGAATGCTAGCAGATTGAAATATGTATGCTTGAAGAGAATTGCTCTGGAAAGGGAACTGAATAAGAGTGCCCTTGAATGCAAGGAGGTTATGATGTGTTGGTTTAATGAAGACTGTGGTCTGGAAAGGGAACTGAATAAGAGTGCCCTTGAATGCAAGGAGGTTATGATGTGTTGGTTTAATGAAGACTGTGGTGAAATTTTCAAACTGTTATGATGTGTTGGTAAAGGAGTTTATTATAAACTTGTCAAGTGGCTGTGCTGATGGAAGGTCAGCTGATTACAAGACTGTGTATGTGAGAGGGAGAAGAGTGAAGTTTTCCCCAAGTGTGATAAACAAATATTTGGGAAGATCAGATGATGCTCAACCTGAGCTAGAAGAAACTGATAATCAAATTTGTCAAACAATCACTGCTAAGCAAGTGAAGCATTGGCCTATGAAGGAAAAACTCACTGCCAGCAAATTGAGTGTAAAATTTGCTATTTTGCACAAAATAGGTGCTGCAAATTGGGTTCCAATAAACCACAAGTCAACCATCTCTATTGGTCTGGGTAGATTCATCTTTACAGTTGGTACAAAAACAAAATTTGACTATGGAACTTATGTATTTGAGCAAACCCTAAAGCATGCTGAAAGCTATGCTATAAAAGGACCAATAGCCTTTCCCTCTCTCCTGTGTGGAATTATAATTGATCAATACCCTGACATCTTGGTTGATAGAGATTCAGTATGCAAAAGAGCTCCTGCACTTGGCTTCCACTACAAACTGTTCCAAGGGAAGCATGTCTCAGACATTGTCATGACATCTGTTGAGACATCAAAAGTCAAGGCAAATTCTCAGAAGGCAAATGTCATTGCTGTGCTAAAAGAGACCTGTAGGGAACTTGAAGCAAGGAAGCAAACCATTGAAGAGCTGATCTCTACACTGGAAAAGGAGCAAGACACAAAGGTTGAGGATGAAGGGCTAGCTGGTGATGATTTTGCTGCAAATGTTGATGCTGATGCTGATGCTGATCAAGAAACTGCTGCTGAGAGAAGTTCTGAAGCTGCTTCTTTCCATAGTGCTTCTTCAGGAGAAGAAAGCACTTGATTTGTGATCCTGTTGCTATTGATTGTTTGTTTTTGTTGTTATTTTTGCCTGTTTTAATTCTGGCTGTTTTGGATATTTGTATTATTTTGACAGAGGTGTAATCTTTAACTTTGATGGTACTTATTAATATGATGAATGTTGGGGCATTTGTACTGGTACCTTTGGCCCCTTTGTGGCTAAAAAGGGGGAGAAGTATTTATGGGCTTTATGGGCAATTGTATGAAAATTGTGGGTAGAATTTATCTTCTTTAGAATCTGGTTTTTAAGCTTAGATTGGTTTTATTTTCTGCTGCATGGTACTCTGATAGCTTAGTTTGTTTTAGCAAAAAATTTGCCAAATGGGGAGTTTGTAAGTGTTTTTATGTTGGCATTAATTTTTGGTAAAACTAGGATTTGTCAATGTCTTGACTGATGTCATGACATTCAGAGTTGAAGATAAATTCTGCTTGAGAAGGATGATTTAAGTACAACTCAGATTGAAAGCTAAATATTATGCTAGAATTCTGCAGAAGATTGGCTGATGTCATAACCGATGTTATGACATTCTGTGTGACATTTACTGTTCTGCAGAATCTGTTTTTCTTGAGAGTTTTCAGGAAGTTTGTTGAGCTGTTTTATTATGTTTTTTGTTATTAGATTACATGCTCACGTGGCTAATTGGTTAATCTTAGTTAAACCTAAATTGGTTGATTAAAAGACCAAGTCTTTAGGATTAATTAAGTGAACCCTAGCTATTATTATGGAAGCCCAAAACTGAAGTTACAGGACTGCTTCTATAATAGGAATAAAACCCTTACTCTGCTGCTGCACCTCTTGGACTGTATTGAAGATTTAGCAGGTTGTAATTTGTGTAATTCTAGTTACTCTTGTGAGCCAAGCAATTATCAATTGATAAGTACTTTGGACTAGGATTTGGTTGTAAGGGTAGTTTATCACTCAAAGCTTTGAAGCACGAGTGTTGTGTCTCTTGATTAAAGCTTTGAAGCAAGATCAAGTTTGTTTATTGAAGAGTGTCTTCACAATTCAATTAATCAATAGGTTGATATCACCGTGATTGAGGGGAGTGAGTAGGAACTCAGGTCTAAGTAGAACTTAGATTGAAGTTGCATTGGGTAGGTTTTGAGTGAAGGAGATAAACTGGTTAGTTTATTCCTGAATTAATTCTACTAATAGTGAATTTTCTCCCTGGCTTGGTAGCCCCCAGATGTAGGTGTAGTTACACACTGAACTGGGTAAACAATTTATTGTGTTCTTTACTACTGTTTAAATTTACTGTGTGAATTGTTAACAGAGTGTCAGATACTGTGTCATAACATTCTCTATGAGATCACGTATCTGCTGCCAGGAATTTCAAATAGAAATAGAAACCTAAAAATAATACTTGAATTAATTCTTGAACTTGAAATGCTTGAACACTCCACCACAAATCGGTTGGATCTGTTCCTTAAAATTATTCGATCAAATAATAATAAAAACAAGGAAATAAAATACTATGGTCTAACGTAAGGTTAGATCTAGTAAAAATTACACAATAGTTTCTGGTGTAGAAACTATTGCAAGAAAATAAATATTTGCCTAAAACTATGAAATGAAGAAGGAAATAGTAACTTGAACTTGAACTTGAATGCTAGAAAATATTACTGCAATCGAAAATAGGAAAATTGGACGAGAGAAACTATGTATGGCACAAAAAATTGTCCAACCCCTTTTTTATGAATACTCCATTCTTTATATAGCGAGCATTGTTGAAAGTTATCATGTGAGAGGTAATGGAGATAGTGGAGATCATGGTTGGAGAAGTTGGGAAAATCATGGAGAGAGTGGGGTTGCATTTTTTCCTGTTTGAGTCGTGGGCAAAAATAAAGGAAAAATGTGGAGACAGTCGCCTTAGTGGATAACATGGCAAAAGAGGAAAGAAGAAAAAGTCTTTGAGACGTGCGTCTCAATTGAGTACTTGGTCTTGTGGGTCACCCTTAGCTTGGAGGAGGGAGCCTCCTTAAAATGAAGGGCTGGGGACGGTCGCCTCAGGCACTCTAGGCTTAGGGAAGGTCGCCTCAGGCAATTGGGCCACACACTCTTGGGCTAAATTTCATTTGTCTTCTTCTTTTGGTTCTTTTTGTTCTTTTTACACCCCTTTTTCTTCTTTTCTCACAAATTCTTCATTTAATTAAATATCTGCAAAATAAACAAATACCAGCGTAATAGCAATTCAGAGCAATTAAATTAAGATAAAAATGGAAAATAACTTAAGTAAATCAAGCTAAATATACGATACATTTATGTGTTATCAAACTCCCCATACTTGAACTTTGCTTGTCCTCAAGCAAGTGCTCAGTACGATGTTTTCTAAACATTGGTCAGATGCACATAAATAACTTAAATTAACTTGTACACGATTGCATCGTGCTTTTGTCAGAGAATGAAAAGCTCGATTTATACTCCAACACTACGGTAATGACAATATATAATCCTATCCTACATAAACCAGTTGCAGATGCTATCATAGCTCGCCCCAAGTAATCGTCTTGTTTTACCCATTTGATTCGAGTGTAATCACATGAACCCTTTATCCTTACACGCACATAGCAGAACAGACGGTTAATGGTTATGATCTTTTTAGCACAATGGTTTCTGGCACAATAATGTGGCAGCCTTTTCTATCCAATTGCAAGATGCGAGGGATCAGACCGTTGTCTTCCCTACCAAGTTCAGTACTAGATGCTTCTAAACCACCTAACAATGGACTCTTATGTTACTTAGTAAGGTTTACGTCCGTTGGATTAAACGATCGGGTGAGGATTACCAAGTTTAATTGGTGCATTACCTATTTTCTTAAAGCATGTAACATTTTTCTAAATAATTAACCGAGATCATCCACTTATATTCATCGACTCTCTGCGTAGTTTATGTTTAAGACGATGCTGACTGTTAAATAAACTACTCAGGGTTACTTCAATACTAAAACTCAGGGTTTCGGAATAATAGGTATTTTAACTAGTCTATTATACTCTGGGGTTGTAGAGTGTCAAGACGGTAGTGATTTTGTCTAATCTTGCTAAAGTTTCTAACTAGTTTAAAAATTGGCAACCTACGTACTTGTTGAGTGAGTCAAGTTATGCATAAAACCGTAAATTTTTTGTTGGGGCTCAATAAAATAGGGGAATTAGAAAAACAACACAAATGTTGCATAAATAACTTGATGAAGACAAAAAATTTATTGAAGGGAACTAACTAGAAGGGAACTTACAAAGAAAATATAAAATTACTAGAAAACAGAAATACTTCCTCCCCTATACTTAAATCGTACATTTTCCTCAATGTATTGATAAAATATGAAAAAGGGAAGTGGAAACTAAATATTCACTCCTCGGTTGAACTTTTAGTGATATTCGTTTTCCATGGCCACTTATCAAGCCATCTCACATATCCCTCACCTTTTCTTTTCTTTCTTCTGTGGGGTGGTTCATTCTTTTGAATTCGTGGTGGCGGTTCTAGATCTATCTTAAGTATCAGCTTTTCGAGTTTGAGCTTAGTTATTTCATCCACCATCTCTAATGTTAACCTTCCCTTCTTAACACTAATGGTTTCCCTAGTTTCATGGTCCATAAATTTTCTCTTTTTATGCAGGAGACGAAGATGCATTGGTGTGCATATTTTTCAATGCCTCCACATACATTTTGGATTGGGAACCTACATTATCTTCCATAAATATTTGCAAAAAAGAAATAGGTGGTTTATAGGGAGGAGCAACAATAATAGATGTTTCCTTCTCTACCTCTTCGGCAACCTCCCTTTCTAATGATGTCAGTGTATTTTTTTCATTCTCTACTCTTTTCTCACCAGAACTCTTCTCGACCTCATTGTTACTCTATTCAACCTCATTATTACTCACCTTAGGATTTTGAATTTGTTTTGCATTACTAATTGTTACAATGTCCACATGATTTTCAAGGGAGGGTCCTATAGGTGTTTGTGAAAGCATGGAGATTTGGGCCTCTAATGGCTCGTTGTATCACTAGGGACTCAACCGCATTGTTCAACTTCCTAAGGGTTTCATTATTTTGAAGACTTTTTTCTTACCTCTTCATTTTGGACAGTCTGTGTCTCTATATAGTGCTCTATCATAGATTCTAGCCTAGAGTGAGTTATCGTCGCATCGAAATCCTCCATTTATGTTTCGAGGTTGGAATTATAGGATTCTTGAGTATCCTCAAAGTGAATCTGCATTGCATTTTGTGTTTCCACAAAGCGCTCCATCTTCATAGTTTCTAGCCTAGCGCGATGTTTTGTCACAGTCATTTCTTCCATTAATACGTCGAGAGTGGAATCTTGGGGTTCGTGCGACTCCTCAAAATAGTGGGAGTGGTGATTGTAGAGGAGATTTAGTTGAGGATAAGTTAGTGTCGCATTGTAATCTTCCAATAACGTTTCGAGATCGGATCTTTGGTATTCTTGCGACTCCTTAAAATGTTGGGATTGGTAGTTGTAGAGGTAATTTGGGTAAGAGTGAGTTTGTGAAGCATTGAAATCTTCCATCAGTATTTCGAGGTCAGATTTATGGGATTCTTGTGATTCCTCAAAATACTAATAATGGGTGTAGAAACAATTTGGGTGATACATAGTAAACAAAGTAAAAGTGCCTTAGTCTATACGGCATAACACTGGAGTTACGATATCGACTTAAATAGTCTCCGACAAAGACGCCAAAAACTTGATCGCGACTTTAGTAGTCTAAATAATCCGGACTGCAAGTGCACAGTTTATCGCCTAGCTTTAAAAGATATCAAATCCACAGAGACTATAAATCGATCTACTGTTATCCTAAGTTACTATATATAGCTAAGGCCAATAATTATTTTGGGATGATGATTAAAGAGAAATTACTTAAATCTAGATAAAAATATTAATTAAATAGATATCGGTATGTAATTCGTCAAACTTCGAGAATCCAAAGTTCTACTGGCTTGGTTCTTAAGTGATAAAAACTCTTTTCAGCAAACAATATTTATTTAAAAATCCTATCTCAAACTCTCGCTCTATTGAATCAGATTATGCACTTAAATCCTAATGTATGCTCTCGCTATTCCGCCGAACTTAAGAACACTCATCGAAAATGAATAAGATTTAATCGGTTTAAAATGCTTCCGATGTCTTTAAAATCAATGCCTAGTATCCACTATCCGGTTTTAAACCTCAAACTCTCGCTCTGTTGATTTCTAACCTTAGTTGGTTTTTTAAATCTCAAACTTTCGCTCTGTTGATTTCCTAACCTTCTAATAAATTCAATTAGATACTAAAACCGGAAAAGGTATTTTTAACAAAATAATATTAGGCCAGTTTATTTCGGATCCCTTTTAGTTCGATTAATTCACATACCGATATCTAATCGGTTTAGCCAAACATGGTTATTAAGTTAAACATGCATAAATAATTAAATTTCATATATTTAGACATATTCAATAATTTATAAGCAAGAAACATAAAAATAAAAATTAAATAGAAATAAGAATCTGAAAATAATACTTGAATTAATTCTTGATTTTGAAATGCTTGGACACTCCACCACAAATCGGTTGGATCTGTTCCTTAAAATTATTCGATCAAATAATAATAAAAACAAGGAAATAAAACACTATGGTCAAACGTAAGGTTAGATCTAGTAAAAATTACACAATAGTTTTCGGTGTAGAAACTATTGTGAGAAAATAAATATCTGCCTAAAACTATGAAAAGAAGAAGGAAATAGTAACTTGAACTTGAATGCTGGAAAATATTACTGGAATCAAAAATAGGAAAATTGGACGAGAGAAACTATGGATGACACAAAAAATGGTCCAACTCCTTTTTCATGAATACTCCCTTCTTTATATAGTGAGCATTGTTGGAAGTTATCATGTGAGAGGTAATGGAGATAGTGGAGATCATGGTTGGAGAAGTTGGGAAAATCATGGAGAGAATGGGGTTGCATTTTTTTCTATTTGAGTCGTGGGCAAAAATAAAGGAAAAAAGTGGAGACGGCCGCCTTAGTGGATGACACGGCAAAAGAGGAAAGAAAAAAAAGTCTTTGTGACGTGCGTCTCAATTGAGTACTTGGTCTTGTGGGGCACCCTTAGCTTGGAGGCGGGCGCCTCCTTAAAATGAAGGGATGAGGACGGTCGCCTCAAGCACTCTAGGCTTGGGGACGGTTGCCTCAGGAAATTGAGCCACACACTCTTGGGCTGAATTTCATTTGTCTTCTTCTTTTGGTTCTTTTTGTTCTTTTTACACCCCTTTTTCTTCTTTTCTCACAAATTCTTCATTTAATTAAATATATGCAAAATAAAAAAATTCAAAGCAATTAAATTAAGATAAAAAATGGGAAATAACTTAAGTAAATCAAGATAAATATACGATACAGTTATGTGTTATCACCTTTCTCCTTGAAGTATGTGTCAATGCGCATATTCCATGCACGTGGTGCCTGCTTCAGCCCATAAAGTGCCTTCTTCAATCTCAACACTTTTACTTCATTTTCGACTTTCCTGTATCTTGGTGGTACTTCGATATATACTTCTTCTTAAGGCACACCATTCAGAAAAGCCGATTTGACATCCATCTGAAATATCTTCCATTTGAATTGAGCAGGGTTGTAAGATTTTTCCGTGAACAAAGTATTTTTAATTATCGATTCCACAGGGATTGGTGCATGTTATAGTCTTTCAATAGAAAAGTATGTTTTAAGATGATGTAACCAAAGGGTTTGTTATCTACTCTACTAGAACCATGAGTTTCCAAACAACAACTAAATTAATTCTTTCAAAGAGAGTTATAGTTTGGATTAGAGAGAGTTTGAGATTGTTTTCAAGTTAAGAAGGCATGTCAAGATTAGTTTCATTGATCTAGTTTCATACATATTCATTTAATCAAGTGATGAACATAATAGATGATTTCTACAAATACATATCCTCTCAATCTTGTAGATTTCCACCAAGATTGTGAATGTTATCATGTTAATCCTTGCATGATTCCTCACTACAACTATTAGCATGATAATCATTAAGTTCAATATTTTGTAAACTCTAACACACAAATCTATTCCTAGCATTTGTTTATGAGAGGATGAATATCCTAGGTCACTTTGAAATATTCTTTTCCAAGCAAAACTCAAAGCATAAAGATGAAGAACAAAGATATTCAACTATATTAATCATCAACCATGTTCATACACAAATGGATTAATAGAAATACATACTATATAGATCAACTACCTCTAATCTTGACACAAAAAGAGCTTAGCCACTCATTTCCATGGTTGCTTGCTCTTAAGATTGTTGGTAGTGATGATGAAAATCCAAGAAAATCAAGAAGGAAAAGCTATGGTTTTTCTTCCTAAACTTGCCCTAGATTTACAAAGATGAAAGATAATGATGGTGTGTGTTTTCTTGCTTCCTTTACAAGCCAAAAAGATCAGGTGAAGTGATGGGTTGGTGGCTCAAAAGGTGAAAGCATGGGCTGTCCTTTTTTCTGAATTTCGCAGACCGCGCTGAGCGCAGTTAAGTCGCGCTGAGCGCACTCATGGTGGCACACCCGACGACCTGTAGCATGCTTCCCTCTTCCAAAATTATCTTCAAAAGAATCATCCCTAAAGCTCTTCAAGTGCCCTTGAATCCAAGCTTGGGAGAATTAGTTAATAAATTCCTACAATTAAGAGTGAAAGTAAGTTAAATAATATATATTAAACAAAACTAAATAAAACCTAATTAAAACAAAATACTAGAATAAATATACAAATTAAATACAAAGACATCGTTAAGGACCACAAAATAATGTACAAAATAACTACAAATTGGTCCTTAACAACTCTCCCCAACTTACTTCTTTGTTTGTCCCCAAACAAAAGTCAATAATCTTACAAAGCTAGAAAGAACAAAATGCAAGCATGCAAACTCACACAAGAGTAATGGTTCAAACTCGACATACCAGCAAAAGCACACATCAATCGCTTCTTCTAAACACAACATGGCCATGAATTAAGTTCTAAACACAATATATCAAAACATATAACAAAATAAAAGATATGTTCACACTTGAATCACCTAATCATTTCTTCAAAATTCAAGAAGAACAAAATGTACATTCACAAAGGACCAAACACTCTCACTAATAATTATGCACATCCAGAATAATTCATGCATTCATCGAAACAAGTTAAATGATAAAATGGAAACGAAGATCACTAAGGACTTTCAAGGTTGTAACTTGGCTTAGGTTAGAAACAAGGGATATTTAAGTACAAAGCCATTGAAACGAATCGGGTAAAAGGATATGAAGAGCATTTCACAACTAATTCCCATCTCATTATTCACAACCTCTTTTCTTTCCACACAATGATCCTCTCTTTTTTTTTTTCTTTTGATTTCTTTTTTATAAACAAATTTCTTTCTTCTTTTGTATTTTTCTTTTTCTCTATTCTTTTTCTTTCTTTAGGATCATTGTGCCATCAATTCTAGGTTCTTTTTGATCCACCTCCCCAACTTTATTTATATCAATCCCCTTTTTTATTCAAGACATGCTCTTCAAGGGCTAATTAACAAAAGGGTTGGTATTTGCAAACAAGAAAATTTATAGAATGAATGATCATTGAATTTTTCAAAGATCATCAACAACTATTAAGTGGCCTACTTAACAATTAGTTGATTTGATACATTCATCCTACAAATACTACTTAAGCTCAAAAGGGTTCACAAGGATTCGCTCTCTCACGGGTAATTGAAGCCCTTTTTAGAATTGGTGGTTTTCCTCATAATGCACAAAAAATGCCTTGATCATTTCTTAGTTTCCAAGTTATCACAAACAAGTAAAGATTAAGCATGAATCACACGAGTTAACACAACTATTAGACACTCAATATTTGGTAAAAAGTGGAAGCTTCTCACATATATGGTTTATGTCCTAATGATTCGAATGTGAACACAAATTTTTTTTTGTACATGCCAAAGTATCTTGCATAAAGAATAAATTTCATAGACATGTTATGTTTCTACAAACGATTAAATGTGTACCTTCTTCGTGGAATGAATCGAGAATTTTATCATCACCATCACTTTGGTGAAACACGCTTACTAGCTTTGAAGAACCATTTGAACAATCCGGACAAACCACAAGAAGTAAATTCAAACTAAATACTATAATCTAAAAATAAAATAAAATAGAACAAAATAAAAGAAACTAAACTTAAAGTGAAAAGACACCCCAAAATGGTGTTTAAAACTTAAAAGAAGTATTTAGGCTCCATGCCTACAAAATATTAATTGAATTACAAGCCAATCCCCAAAATTGGATGGCAACCAACAAAATCCGTAGTTTAAAACTAAAATGCAAAAGTAAAATCTAAAACTAGAATGCTGAAAGTAAAATAAAACGGAAAATAAAAGAGAACATCAATCGAGGTCTCGAGAATCGAATCTCTAATCGACCGAGTCGAACCGAACCGAACTCTCTTCACCATCATCCTCATCTCCCACCTCCTCTCAGCTTGGCCCGACCCGGCCAACCAAAGATATGCAGAGCTCACCCGCAGTGAAATGGTTCACACCTCTCTAATCTGCAGAGCAAGGTGCTCCATGCTCTCATGCATAAACAAAAATGCTCTCGATGAGCGAGATGCATCTGCTGCTCCATTCTTCCGATGGACTTGCTCGAGGAAGTGCCGTAACTGGTTCACCGGCAGCAGATTATCAAGGACCCTACAAAATCGATCACGAGTGATCATCAACAACTCCATCAATGGTTAGGTGTCCCTCGCAGAAAGGCCACCTTCGCCTCTTAAGCAAACCCATAATCAACCCGTGATATGTGAGAGCACATTTTATACGCTCCCCTCGAGGTCCTCTTCACCATTCGCGATCGACGGCCAAAATCAATTTGCTCCTCATCGAGCATGTAAGCAATCAAACCCGCCGTCTCCATGGGTATCAAGAGGTGTGGCTCCTAGGTTTCATTATGCGAGCACACACATCATAAGGCACTTGTTTTCGGCCCGTTGAATTTCAAAGGTTGACCAGCCCGATTCAACTCATAAGAATGCCCTGACAAATGAGCTTATTCCTCAAAGATGTCGTAATCCCAATTACCACGAGCCGTGCTCATGGTAGACATCCATTGGTCTCTGGGCTGTCATTGATGCCCGTAAAATTGATTCGGCGAGAGAAAGAAACGGATTTGCCTCGAACAACGGAAGCAAACCTAAAGTCACATCCCTCGGCCGGGATAGCATTAGCATAGAACTCGCGAACAAGCTCCACGTTCACCTTTGTCTGAGGATTACAAAGAACTTCCAACCCGTAGTTTTCAAGGATGACCTGAGGCGTGCAGTAGTGCCCTTGCTCACGGAGGCTGATGGTGCGCTCAGTCCAGATGTTTCGCTCCTAGAGCTCTTTATAGCGAGCCTCCGAGCAGCTCCAAATCGAAGATCGAAGAGAGGGAAGCAGAGGAAAGTCTTTGTCGCTTAGGTGCCATCTGAAATTTTCAACACAAAATCAACGGAAAAGTGACACCGAGGTGTCCATTAGCAATGAATCATGCAAACAGCAAAGTAAATCAACCAACCAAAGCATTACAACTAATCGGAAACACTAAAAACACAGCAGAAGAATTTTTCAAAATTCGCATTGGGCGCTCATGATTTTCGAAAAATTCTTCGCAAATGTAATTTTTCTCCACAAAACACTTCCTAGGGCAGCGAAAATAACATCCTATTACTTCTCTAACACATAAACATCCTAATTCTAAGAGAAAATTCAAAATTCCTAACCCTAGGTTTTCAAAATCTAACCTAAACATGCAATGTACGAAATTGAGAAAGGAAAACATAGAATACTTACTAGGAAGCCTTGGTTGATTGATTGGTCACAGAAATTGCAAAATTCGGAGATTTTGGTTGGGGTTTTGGGATTTTTAGAGAGTGAGGAATGGTGAAGAAAAGAGGGAAAAATGGTTGAAAATAACCATAACCCCTATTTAAACATATCAGGCCACGAATGGGCCTCCAAAAATCTGATTTTGCAAATTATTTTTTTTTTAAAAAAATCCCAGACCGCGCTTAGCGCGAAAGTTTCTGCCAGATGGTCAAAGTATGACGGCAGAATTTTGAAATTTTAAGAAAACAGCAATACTAACAGTGCGGGCAAGTGTAAATGAGTTCAAGGAAGAATACTTACAATGTTGGGGTGCCTCCCAACAAGCGCTTTGTTTAACGTCGGTGAGCTCGACGGTTCATGATGATCATTGATCATCAAAGAAGGATTCGCTATGTTGCGCTCACCTCTCCGCCAACGCACTGCTTCAACCGCGCCCATTCACCGTCCATTCTTTTGTTCGTGCAAGATCTTGCAAGACAATTGCACCATACTCTTTGACTTCTTTGATTAAAACGGACCGGACCACTTTGTTTTGAGTTTTCCGGGAAAAAGCCTCATCCGGGAATTGAACAAGAGAACCTTTTGTCCCGCCTTAATTCCTTGATCTTTATATTCTTATCATGAGAAACCTTAACTTTTGCTTTGTACCTCCGGTTTGAATGGTATGCTCCCGCATTTCTTCCAATTGAACGAGTTGTAATTTTCGCTTTTCACCCGCCAAGGATGGATCAAAATTCAAGAATCGGAGGGCCCACAATGCTTTGTGCTCCATCTCTACCGGGAGGTGACAAGTTTTGCCATACACAACCTGAAACGGGTTAGTCAATAGGAGCTTTATAGGCGGTTCGACACGCCCACAAAGCTTCATCTAATTTTGTGACCAATCTTTTCTAGAACCCAAACAGTTTTTCCAAAATCTTTTGATTTCTATTAGACACCTCGGCTTGGCCATTTGCTTGAGGGTGATAGGGGGTCGTCACCTTATGTTTTACACCAAATTGTTTCAAAAGTTTTTGTAACAATGCATTGTAAAAGTGCGACCCACCATCACTAATGAGCACCCTAGGCACACCAAAACGAGAAAAAATGTTTCTTTTCAAAAATTTGATAACAGTTTTGGCCGGCCTTAGGCGAAGCAATGGCCTCTACCCACTTTGACACGTAATCCACAGCTACAAGAATATATTCATTTGAAAACGAAGATGGAAAAGGACCGACAAAATCAATCCCCCAACAATCAAATACCTCCACTTCCAACATATTGTTCAACGGCATTTCATCTCTTTTTCCTATCCCGCCACTTCTTTGACATTTGTCACATGACTTAGCGTGAGCATACGATCTTTGAATAGAAGACCAATAAAATCCCGATTGTAGGACTTTGGTGGCCGTCCGCATTCCATTATAGTGTCCCCCACAAGGAGAATTGTGACAATGCCAAAGAATGTTTTTGGCCTCTTCATCACTCACACACCTTCTTAGCAGTCCATCACTACTCAACCTAAAAATGTAAGGTTCATCCCACACATAATACTCAGATCGGCTAAAAATTTCCTCTTCTCATTCCAAGTCAAATCTTAGGATTAATCCGCTGCCTTGTAATTTGCCATGTCGGCAAACCACGGTCGCTCTTGGATTGCAAATAACTTCTCATCCGGAATTCCTCCTTCACCTCTTTTTCCTTGTCCGTAATTTTACGCTCACTAAGCGAGACAAATGATCCGCTACCAAATTTTCCGAACCTTTTTATCACGGACCTCTAAATCAAATTCTTGCAAAGAAGAATCCATCGGATTAGCCTTTGTTTAGAGTCCGGTTTGGTAAGCAGATATTTTATCGCCGAATGATCCGTGAAAACCACAACCTTGGAACCAATTAGGTAAGGACGAAACTTTTCCAATGCATATACAATTGCGAGCAACTCTTTTTCAGTTGTTGCATAGTTTATTTGAGCATCATTCAAAACTTTGCATAATGTATAGCATGGAAGATTTTGTTCTTCCTTTGGCCTATCGGCTCCTACCGCATAATCACTAGCCACACATTAGTTCAAAATCAAGTTTCCAATTAGGCTAGTGATTATGGGTGCATTTATCAAATTCTCCTTTAATTTTTCAAAAGCTAACAAACAATCATTATCAAACAAGAAAGACTTATCTTTGTTGAGCAAGTTGCTCAAAGGTTTGGCTATTTTGGAGAAGTCCTTGATGAATCTTCGATAGAATCCCGCATGACCCAAAAAGCTCTGAATGCCTTTGACATTGGTAGGTGGGGGAAGCGTCTCGATAACATCAATTTTTGCTTTGTCAACCTCAATTCCTCTGGAAGATATCTTGTGGCCAAGGACAATCCCCTCGGTCACCATAAAGTTGCATTTTTCCCAATTCAAAACCAAGTTGGTTTGCACACACCTCTTCAAGACGGTGTCCAAATTTTCCAAGCATAAATCAAATGAAGCTCCAAAAACATAAAAGTCATCCATAAAAACTTCAATTGTCTTTTCAATCAAATCGGCGAATATAGCTTGCATGCACCTTTGGAATGTTGCCGGCGCATTGCATAAGCCGAAAGGCATACGCCTATACGCGAAAATTCCAAACGGACATGTGAAAGCCGTTTTCTTATGATCTTCCGGATTCACCGATATTTGATTATATCCCGAATAACCATCCAAGAAACAATAGTATTGTTGTCCCGCAAGCCTTTCTAACATTTGGTCCATGAACGGAAGAGGAAAATGATCTTTTCTCGTCGCTTTGTTAAACTCGAATCAATACACATTCTCCACCCGTCACTTTTCTTGTTTGCACTAGCTCATCCTTATCATTAGATACAACCGTCAAGCCTCCTTTCTTAGGAACCACATGAACCGGCTCACCCACGCATTATCGAAATCGGGTAAATCATCCCCGCTTCAAGCATCTTCACTTCTGCGAACTACCTCCTTCATCACCGGATTCAATCGCCTGAGGTTGGGCTACGGTTTGTACTCATCCTCCATCATAATGTTGTGCATACAATAGGCCGGGCTTATGCCTTTCAAATCGGCTAAGACCCAACCAATCGCATTTTTGTTCGATTTCAAAACTTCAATTAAGCTTTCCTCCGCATTCTCCGACAATGTATTGCTAATGATTACGGGCTTTTTACCTCCCTCCTCAAGAAACACATACTTTAAATGAGACGGTAGCTCTTTCAACTCAAGTTTTTGGTCGTCATCTTTTAGATCCTTTTTCAAACTTTCCTCTTCTTCCTCCCAAGGGTGCATTTCCTTTGAAATATCCATTCCTTCCAAACACTCCTCAATATCTCGACTATCATCATCATCATTCACCTCTTGTGTTGCTTCCTCAATAACGTCAATCTTGAAACAATCTTTCTTATCCATGGGATGCTTCATTGCTTCAAAAAGATTAAAGCAAATCTCTTCATCTTGAACTCTCACCTTCATTAGGCCATCATCTATATCAATCATCATCCTAGCCGTCTTCATGAATGGTCTTCCAAGAATTAAAGGTGCCTCCACATCTTCCTCCATGTCTATGACAACAAAGTCAACCGGAAAAAAGAACTTGTCCACTTTTACCAACAAATCTAAAGCTACGTCGTGCGGGCGAGTAATAGACTTGTCCGCTAATTGCAATGTCATCTTTGTAGACTTTAATTCAATCTCCCCCAATCTCTTCACAATGGATAATGGAATCAAGTTGATACTTGATCCCAAATCAATTAATCCGTTCCAACATATACATCCCCAATAGTAACGGGCAAAGTTACACCGGATCACTCTCTTTCTTGAATAGTGCGTTGAATTATTGCACTACAACTCACATCCACCATTATGGTTTCTTGATCCGTATCTCTTCTTTTGTCAAGATATCCTTCATGAATTTTGCATATTTTGGCATTTGCTCTAATGCTTCGGTAAATGGAATATTTATTTGCAATTGCTTGAAAATATCCATAAACCTAGCATAGTGCTTTGCATCATCCTTTTTAGAAGGAAGGTGAGGATATGGTAAACTTCTCAATGGATAAGTTACTTCCTTCTTTTCCCTTTTTCATTTTCTTATTTTCTCCTCTACTTTCTCCTTTTCAACTACACCATTTTCCTTTTCATTTTCAACTACCACCTCATTTTCAACTAAGTCATCCTCCACATCAACATTATCATGTTTTTCGACTTCAACCTCTTCATCTTTTTCAACTACCTCTTCCTCCACTATTACTTCTTCATCCTTCTCCACTACTTTTTTCTTTCTTTCAACTACTTTCCTTTTCTCATCACAAACTCTACCACTTCTTGTTGTTATGGCTTTGCAATGCTCCTTAGGATTTGTTTGCGTAGTTGGGAAAATGATGTCAAGCACTTTGTTCGAAAGTTGCTTAGCGAGTTGTCCCACTTGTGTTCCAAATTCTTGATGGGCCTCCGTGCTCTTTTGATTAGCCATAGAAGCTTGCATAAATTGAGCTAGAGTGTCTTGAATGTTGGAAGATCTCACTTGATTTTGAGGTTGGTTTTGTTGTTGACCTTGATTTTGTTGTTGACTTTGATTTTGATTTTGTGTTTGATATGGATTTTGCCTTCCTTGATTATTGTTATCTTGCCTCCACCCTCCTTGATAACCTTGATTACCCCTTTGTTGGTAACCTTGGTTTTGATTTTGATAAGGGTAAGGAGCTCGTTGTTGGTACCCTTGGCCTTGGTTGGCCACATAGTTAGCTTCCTCATTCTCCGGAGGACAAAAGCCGGTTTATGATCTCCACAATTCACAACAAGCTATTTGGTGAGCTTGCTTATTTGATGCTCCTTGTAACTCCATGATTTGTTGAGGGAGTTTAGCCATTTGTTTTGTCAATTCTTCAACTTGTTTAGCAAACAATTTGTTTTGCGCCACAAGTGCTTCATGACTCGAACCAATTTCTAAAACTCCCATTTTCACTTGTACACCTCCTTGATCATGTTGAGTTTGATGATCATTCCTACCCATCTTCTCAATTATTTGGATTGCTTCATACGGTGTTTTGCCATTAAAGAACCTCCGCCATGGCATCCAACAACAATTTGTGTTGAGGTTGGAGACCATTTCGGAAAATGGTGACACTTCCTTAGCATAGACTTATAATGCCCGATTCAAAGGCTCGTTGCGCTACCGAGATACCGCCTTTCCTGAAACGTGATTGAGGGAAAAAGCGTTCAAGAAACTTTTTCCAAAACATTAATTAGTCTTGCAATTGATCAAGATACCAATCTTTTGCCTTGCCCACTGAGGGAAAAGGGAAAAGCCTTCTTGGGTCCAGCAGGCGGTCATGGTCGTGGCCATGAAATGGACTGGAGAAGTTGAAGCAAACCCTTCATTTCCCCTAGCATTTGCTTGTCGGCAAATTGAGCATTATGGCGGGCTATTGGTGGTGGTGGTGGTGGTTGATTCTCCTCCAACAGGGTGACTTCTAGGTGGTGTTGAAGAAGTACTTCTCCTCGCCTAGCTTCTCTTTAGCACTAAAAGTCTAGCCCACAAAGAAACAAGAGAGATTAGTAGAAAAGTCTTAAAACACACAGATTATTGCTATACAACAACATCAACAACATCCGCAACGGCGCCATTTTGTTGTAAGATTTTTCCGTGAACAAAGTATTTTTAATTATCGATTCCACAGGGATTGGTGCATGTTATAGTCTTTCAATAGAAAAGTATGTTTTAAGATGATGTAACCAAAGGGTTTGTTATCTACTCTACTAGAACCATGAGTTTCCAAACAACAACTAAATTAATTCTTTCAAAGAGAGTTATAGTTTGGATTAGAGAGAGTTTGAGATTGTTTTCAAGTTAAGAAGGCATGTCAAGATTAGTTTCATTGATCTAGTTTCATACATATTCATTTAATCAAGTGATGAACATAATAGATGATTTCTACAAATACATATCCTCTCAATCTTGTAGATTTCCCACCAAGATTGTGAATGTTATCATGTTAATCCTTGCATGATTCCTCACTACAACTATTAGCATGATAATCATTAAGTTCAATATTTTGTAAACTCTAACACACAAATCTATTCCTAGCATTTGTTTATGAGAGGATGAATATCCTAGGTCACTTTGAAATATTCTTTTCCAAGCAAAACTCAAAGCATAAAGATGAAGAACAAAGATATTCAACTATATTAATCATCAACCATGTTCATACACAAATGGATTAATAGAAATACATACTATATAGATCAACTACCTCTAATCTTGACACAAAAAGAGCTTAGCCACTCATTTCCATGGTTGCTTGCTCTCAAGATTGTTGGTAGTGATGATGAAAATCCAAGAAAATCAAGAAGGAAAAGCTATGGTTTTTCTTCCTAAACTTGCCCTAGATTTACAAAGATGAAAGATAATGATGGTGTGTGTTTTCTTGCTTCCTTTACAAGCCAAAAAGATCAGGTGAAGTGATGGGTTGGTGGCTCAAAAGGTGAAAGCATGGGCTGTCCTTTTTTGAATTTGCAGACCGCCTGGCATTAAGTCGCTTGAGCGACTCATTGCACCGAGCGACCTGTAGCATGCTTCCCTCTTCCAAAATTATCTTTAAAAGAATCATCCCTAAAGCTCTTCAAGTGCCCTTGAATCCAAGCTTGGGAGAATTAGTTAATAAATTCCTACAATTAAGAGTGAAAGTAAGTTAAATAATATATATTAAACAAAAACTAAATAAAAACCTAATTAAAACAAAATACTAGAATAAATATACAAATTAAATACAAAGACATCGTTAAGGACCACAAAATAATGTACAAAATAACTACAAATTGGTCCTTAACAAGAAGCTTGAGAAATGATCAATTGAATTGTTTTCATTCTTGAAACAGGTGCAAATACTTCATCATAGTCAATTCCTTCTTTCTGTTTGTAGCCTTTCGCCACAAGTCGCGCCTTATACCTTTCGATTTCTCCTTGAGCATTCATCTTCTTCTTGAACACCTGCTTCACACTAATGGTTTGACTTCCTTTTGGAAACTCAGCAAGTTCCCAGGTGTTGTTATGTTCATGGAATTTTTCCATTTTTCATCTCTCCATGCTTCTTCAAAACTAATGTTTTCAGAATCTGCCAACAGACATACAAGATGCACTTCTTCTGTGTTATCATACAAATCTTGTAAGCTTTGCATTCTGAGCTGTGAGGGTTCATTTTCACTATCAGAGTTTTCATGATCTATCGAAGTGTTTGTTGACACAACAACATATGATTCTCCAGCTTCACCCACTGCTTTTGTCGAACTGTTCCAGTTCCATCTACTTGCTTCGTTCACATAAACGTCTCTACTTACTATCACCTTTTTGTTTATAGGATCGAATAACCTGTATCCCTTTGTCTTCTCATCATACCCAATGAGTATGTACTTTTGACTCTTGTCCTTAGGCTTCTTTCTTTGTTGATTTGGTACATGTGCATATGCAACAATACCAAAGACTTTGAAATGAGACACAATTGGCTTCTGACCACTCCAAGCTTCTCGTGGTGTTTGATCTCCTAGCTTCGAATGTGGACATCTATTTTGCACATAGATTGCACATTGAACAACTTATGCCAAAAATTCCTTCGACATGTTCTTGCTCTTAAGCATTGATCGAACCATGTCAAGGATTGTTCGATTCTTCCTTTCAGCCACCCCATTTTGCTGAGGTGAGTATGCTGCAGTCAAAAATCTTCTTATCCCCTGCTCCTCACAATACTTCATGAATGCCGTTGAAGTATACTCTCCACTTCTGTCTGATCGAAGGGCCTTGACGTGTCTATCAGTTTCCTTCTCCACCATCACTTTAAACTTTTTGAATACTTTGAATGCTTCCGATTTTTCTTTCAAGAAATAGACCTAAGTCTTTCTTGAGAAATCATCAATGAACAAAATGAAATACTTCTTACCACTGAAGGATTCTGGAGTAATTGGCCCACATATGTTAGTGTGAATTAATTCGAGAATGTGTTTAGCTTGATAATCTGCCTTCTTTTGAAACGAAGTTCTTGTTTGTTTGCTAAGAACACAATCTTCACATAATCTACCTTCATATTCCATGTCTAGAAGTCCATGCACCATGTTCTTATTTTCTAATCTCATTAGCCCAACATGATTTAAGTGACCAAAATGTAGATGCCATAGAGATATTTCATCTTCGACATTAACCTGCAGACATTTCTCTCGAACTCTCCTCAAGTTCAACTTGTACATTCGATTCTTCCCCATTTCGACTTCAGCAACCAGATTTCCAGACTTATCTTTGAGGTGTAACGTTTGATCTTTCATGAGAATAAAATATCCCTTCTCAGTTAATTGTCTCAGACTCAGTATGTTTGCTTTGAGATGTGGTACATAGTACACATCTTGGATTGATCCTATCAAGTCATCCTTCTACATATAACTAATAAATAATGTACATAGCATATAGTAAACTAAACTTTATCTACTGTCAACTTGTATAAGAATTTAAACAACAAAACATTGCTAAGTCACAAGAAGCCTTTTTCGTGTGATTTATCAATGTTTTGTTCTTGTTTTGAAAAAATTTGTCAACAACAAAAACATACAACAACACAACAAATACATACAACAACATAAAAAACATATATTTTAGCAACAAAACACTAACAACATACAACATCACAAGATATATTACATTGTTTCAAAAACACACATTTTATTGAAAATAATCATGGAACTGTAAAAATTATGAAGTTCATCATGTTTGTGATGCAATGAAAAATAAATACAAGGTGGATAAAATTTCCACAATAACTTCATACTTATATATATATATATTTTTTTTTTCCATTATAACACAAATCATATGTTCTTCATCATACTATAAGCTTGCTACCACCATCATCACAATGTATCATTCCATTAACCATCGAACACCATAATCTGCAAGGAAACACAACAAACTTACCCCATGAGCATCACCATAATACAACCACAAATATGCTGAAGCAGAAAAACAACATGCAAAAGTAAGTATTTTATAGGGTATATCATATTGTCTTCACCGATATTAGTGCTACTGAATTGTCATTCAAAACGTTCCGCGTCAATGAGAAATTAAATGAGTTTAAAGTGGTAAATTAAACTTATTATCCAGTTTCAATTAACCTATACTACTTGTTAACATTGTCACGTACCACTAACACATAGGTTTTCTCTAACACAAAGCGAGAAATCAACCATATTGCTTGTAGAGGCGATTTCGCGCGCAACTCAAACAATATTGAGGCATTGAGAGTCGATACACAAGTGAATAATAGGTCATAATTAATTTCTAGAATCAAAACCCAATAGATGTTCATCCTAAATCCAAATTTGAACTGTACATGTCTACAACAACCCAAACCCAAATAAAGCAAGCAATCACCAATATTGATTTGTAAAGAAATCATTAAACAACACCATGAGCAATAAATATACATATAAATAAGCATAATTACATACAAAACCCCAACAAATAATGATTGAAAAGAGAAGAAAAGGAGAGGAAATCGAATCTCTCATGGTGTCAAACATGATCCACCAAGTTTTCGACCCCAGATCATCCAGTAACAAGCCATAAATGTTGTTTTCTAAGCACTCTAGACCAACAAAAGAAGTTGAACGTGTTTGGACTCAAAAATACCCAACCCATAACCTACAAATGTGTTTTTTTTCCTTTTTAATGAATTTCAAAGTCACAGGGCGCGTTTAGCCCGATCTGTGCGCGCTTAGCGCGAAACCTGTTGTGTTGAAAAAATTAGCACTTGTTTTAGCCATAACTTGAGAATCGTAACTCCAATTTACGCACGATTTAAAGAGTTGAAAAAATTATTCAATGCTCTATCTAACAATGAATAAATATTAACAAAATTAATAATTTTTAACATCTTTATTTTGAGCCTAATTCTTTGATGAATTCCCAAAAAATTGCCTTCTTGAAGCTTATAGCCTTTGACCTTTATTAGTCAGTACTCCAATTATGAATGAATACCTATAAAATAGATTAAAATCCATCAAAATATACACTAATGACTCAAAAACACAATTATATACAATAACAACAAATACACACACAAGTTGAGATTTATTCAAAGGATTACAACAAAATGAGTCGATAAGTGTCACTAAAATATACACAAATATAATGACTATTTTGCACTTATCAACATATCAGCACACATATCATTTAATCAAAGGTCAAATATGCACAAAATAATTTCAACGAAACTTCACCATTTTCCTACTGACTATGTACAAATAAACTCTATAAAGCAACCTGCTAACTCGTTACAATTTATCTACCATTTTCCTATTGTCACGCTGCTGAAGTTGAAACCAAATCCTAAAACCACAATCCTATCTTCTAAGCATTAATAGATAGATTGAATGAGAGAGAAGGAGAACATACTATCTTCCCCGTTGTCGGTGTTTGCATCGTGCATTGCTCTTTCTTACAGTTGTGGTTGATTAGTTCGTTTAAACCCATATGATATTTGTTTAGTTGGCGAGAGGAGGGTTGTGTAAGAGTTTCCTGTTTGTGGGTAACGGTCACCGGAGAAATCTGATGATATGTTAGAGTTTTCTTTAGAGAGAAAGCGATTCTTATGAACTGGGCGACGTTTATTTATTAAATAATATGAATTTTCATCATAGTTGACAAGACAAACCATGATGATATATTATTTGCATAATAAAATTTCATAAATATAAAATATATCACAATGGTTGAACAAAATAACCGTAGTGATATCCCATAAAAGCTTGATTGTATCACTACGGTCAGGTCACCAACCGTTATTATATCCTAATAATTTTTTAATTAAAAATAAGAAAAATATTAGTGCCTGAGTTTAGAGATGTCACCACGGTATTTGGAAGAATCGTGGTGACTTGGATGTTGTTGTATGCACGTTTTATAGTAGTGAATATATAACTGAACTGTTTAATTTTGAAGGCAGTGCGGTAGTTCGACTGCTTTGTATAATTTTGGATAGTACCACGAAACATCTTAAAGAGAGAAAACCGTTCCGCGACTCAACCTGATAATCTCTTTGGTAGCAAATATTTCAAAATCATAAACAACACAAACCCCTATAAACTTCCACTACGACAGGGTTGTAGGTCACACTCAGGCTTCATGGTGCTAAATAGTTCTAGGTACATGATGTCACAAGAATTCTTCACCTTTCTTTGTCTCGGCTGTATGGTTGAGTCATTTTGGGTTTGTACCAGATAATGTTGTCTTTAGATACCTTCTAGGATGTTCTTCAAGAAAATGTTAGAGAGTGTTTCTCATAGACAATGTCAAATAAATTGGGAACAAATCATATTTTTCATAGGTTGTTCACTGATGAAGGTCTAACAAAAAATCATGTTAAAGTCTTCTAATCTGGTCAGACTGTGAGGAGAGAAAATATACATGCAAACACTTATGCGTTCAAATCTGCGTGTGAGTTTTTTAGATAGATTTTGGTGTATCTAAGATTGTAATGCATTTTAGCCTTTAGAATCAACCCTTAAGCTTTGAGGCCTTAAACCTTTTTCAAGAGATACTTGTCAACAAATAATATGACTTATTATACAATAACTCATGATAACTGAACATCCTTATCCAATGTGCATATAGGACAATTAGATCTCCTTAAATGTCACTTAATACAACTTTTTTTTTATTACAACTTTTGATCACTATTATAAATAGCTTTTATTTATTTTGATATATTTGAATATTAATGTATCTAATTCATATATGGATTAAATACATCAATAATCAAATTTGTCAGAAAATAAAAATTATTATAGTAATAGGAGAATGTTAATTCTAAATTTATCCAAACTTTATTGAATTAGATAATTATTATATTATCCAATATATTTTCAACTAGACAAAACATTATTAAGTAAATATTAATATATTAAAAATATCTCTACATTAATGACTTCCAAATGATAAAATTTAATAACACTGCAAAGTTAAAATAAATTTATATGTTAAATATGTTTTTAGTGCATATAAATTATCAAATTTTATTTTTATTCCTTTTAAAAAAATATGATATGTTTTAGTCTTTACAAAATTATCATACACTTAATTTTAGTCTTTGTTGTTAAATTGATGTGTGTTTTTGAATGATTATTTTGTAGACATGATTAGGACGTTTTAAAAAGTTTCTCGAAAATATAAAATTTTAAAATTTGATTTCTAAATCAAAATTTTCATTACTAATCAATATCTTTTGAAATATAAAAAAATTCATATTTAATTCTTCTCATTTTAAAAAATTCTAAAATTTGATAAAGAAATTTTTTATAGTATTTAAAAAAAAAAAGTATTCAAAAATTTAAAAGTGTAAATGTAATTAAATATTTTTTAAAATTTTAAAAAAATAGCAAATATTAAAACTGCATGACCAAAAAAATTTTATGGACCAAAATTTATCAATTTTTTAATATGAATTAAAAATAAAAAATTGAGATATTTATAGTAACAAAAACATATTTAACCCTGAATTTATTATATTATTAAATTATTATAAAGTATTTATTATTATTATTATTATTATTATTATATTTATTTTCAATTTACAACTCAAATCAACGCCTATAGCTACAAATACAATACACTTTACCAAAATCAACAAAACATTTTCCAACACCTGTATTTTTATATTTGCTAACACACTCTGCATTACAACAAGATTCATCACATTCACGATTGCAAAGTCCAATTCCAATATTGCAAGAAGGTTGTTGTGATCCTGGTGGTGGCTTATCGAATTTACAAGTGCATAAGTCGAAGAAATTACAGTTCCATTCTCTAACATGAACACCTTTTGCATACCTGCTACAATAATAAGAACAATCTGCAAATGAACATCTACCAACAATCTTTGTGCACTCACCTTCAACTTCTATTAATTGCACTACGTTCATGCAAAATTAAAATAAAGGGAAAATTAGTTATATTTATGATATAAATATAATTTAATAGCTATAGCTATGATAATAATGGTGCAAATGTTTTACCTGCAGAAACTAAAATTAAGATGGCAAAGAAACACAAAGATTTTGACATTTGATACGCCATTGAATAATACATTTTTTCTTTCAATTTTGGTTTGTTGCTCCAATGTTTAAATCTACTTATATAAGTCACGGTAATAAACAATCAATATTATGTGGTGTTATTTGAAGGGAGATTTTAATGTTCAATTCAGACAAATGTCCCAATGATGCTTTTGTAATTTGTCCTTTGTACCATAAATTATTAGTTGTTTTATTGAAGAGAGGGTTAAAAGTCTGAAAGAAAAAAACTACAAAGCAATAGTTATAGGAACACCTATTCCTTGAGCATCGATAGAAAATAAAATTTCAAAATTATTTGGACAATCCACGAACACCTTATAACTATCTTCCATCGCAAAACTATAATTGGCCAAAGCATGCGCCATTGTTTCCCTTTGAATATGCCTGATGTCCACCTCCCAATCTAAATCACATAAACTAATGATTGTTGATAACAAATTATTTCCATGACGCTGATTAACCCGCTTATCCTTCACATATTGAACCACATTAGTTGAGTCTACCCGAATCTCCACCTTCGCAAAATTAAGCTTTCTGGCTAACTGTAACCCTTCATACAAACCCCAAATCTCCGCCATATAAGGATCTTCTCGCCAAAGAAAATTAGAAAACCCAGAAATCCATTCTCCCACATGCCCACGAATAACTCCACCACAACCAATAATGCCATTTTTACAAGATCCATCAACATTAAGGCATATCCAACCCCTATTTGGAAACTCAAAATGAACTTGTAATGTCATACTTCTCCCCACGCAATTCTCCTTCATTATACATTCAGACACTCCATAATACTCAACCATTTTTTTTAACTATCTCCACTTGATTATGAGGTCTTACAAAATCTTTCTCATGTTTATCTTTATTTCTCCACAACCACAACATATGACAAGCTGTTGTCCAAAACCTATCCCAATTATCAGGCCAATCATAGTGCGTTCTACTATCCATATTCATATCAATCCGATGAGGTAAATTACTAGTGAAAAAGGCACTCATGTTGGAGCTGGAGACCACACACGACCAAAGTTGAGTAGCCAAGTTACAATCCCGCAACACATACAACACCATTTCCGGAAAAGCATAACAATAATCACACACATTTGACCCAAACCCCTTTCGACTCTTCCTAGCATTAGTAAGCAATCTATCATGCCTGACCAACCAAATAAAGACACGAACTCGCTCTGGAGCCTTAATCTTCCAAATTTTCTTCCAGGTCTTATCCTCTACTTGCACCGCAAATTTACATAACCCTTGATACATTAGAGTAATTGAGGGATGTTCCATGTTTGAGTCCAACCAGATATGTCCATCCTATTCATACCTATCATCCGGGGGGAAGGATAGCCTCAATCTTACCAATAATTTTTGCAGGCAGCCAATCCGCCAATAACCGCCAGTTCCATTGACCATCCTGGACATAACTCGCCAGCTTATCATGCACACAATTATTCGGAATATTCAAGTCACAATCCATCAATCTCATCCCAACTTTTATCCAAATGTCATGAGTAATATCAACTTTCCTACCATCACGCACAATCCAGCCGACATTGTCATTCAAAACTGATTAAAGCCTAATTAACAATGCTCCTCCATAAATGAGAATCTGTCGGTCTCGCAATAATCATGTCACTTCCACTACTACAATTGGAATTTGTATCTCCCCAAATAAACTTCCTCTGAATCTTATGAATTTCCTCCACACAGATTTTGGGAAGCATGGAGGTCATCATAGGATATATATAAGAATTGCTTCCAACACTCTCTTAGCTAGCGTTATTCTCCCCGCAAGAGAAAATTGATTAACAAAATTTTAACCGATTTATTGGGAAGATATATAGTGAGATCAGAAGTATGAATATGACTTTAGTTTTTTCATTGGAGGTGGTGGTCGCCTTTGATAGGATGGGGAAAAGGGGCGGCGGTATGTTAGAATTTGTGGTGAAAAGAGAGATAAGAGAAAATGAGAGAGAGATAGTGACTGATGTGTGAAGATTTGAAAATGAAAACGGGAGAGAGAAGTGGAAAAATCCTTTTTAAGTTGGCCAAATAATTTGTTGACACGTGCGGCATTTTGGACGAAGAAATGCAAACAGGTAGCATGATTTGTGAATTACAATAGTGTCCTTTTGTTAGTGTAAAGAAAAGATTCAAGTGATCCATCTATTAGTGATAGCTTCATAGTTGATAAAATAATAGGATCCATGTATAACCAGAGTTTTAAAATATTTCTCTCATCAATTCCAAAAATCAAATTGATTCAATTTCAAAAATATAAAAATCCTATAAAATTAGTTGATAGAATTGATCCTAAAAATAAAAAAAAAAACCTTTACACAGATAAAAACCTTAAAATACTATTAAAAAAGATAAATTTTAATACTCATGAGTTTAAGTTGGATAGGTAATTTTTAGTGCAAATTATTTAAAAATTTAATTAATTTTAAAAGAAAATAAATAAAAAAGTGACTAAATATTAAATTAGTATTTAATTCATTAAGTATATCAGTATATTCAATTAATTTAAAAATTATCGAAGTTTTTGCTTTAAAAAAAATCATGCTCTCGTCAATTTAAGATACAGATTCAAAGGATGAAACTTCAAAATTTCTAACCTCATAAATAACGAACCAAAGTGAAACCCCGAAGAACCAAAAAACAATTCTTCCTCTTTTAAAAGATAGTAACTTATTTAAATTTTACTCATAAAGACACATAAAAAAGATGAGTAAAAAAAAAAAGCAATACAATTGATAGTAATTAACACAAATGTTTACTACTATATTTATTTCAATTAATAAGAAGTAATTATTCATTCATCATAGTAACAGATGCAATGGCTATTGTCAAAAGCATGAACACAATCACCAGTAGGATTAACGTAGTTTCTGTATATTGTAGAACACTTTGATTTGCAACAATTTGAATCACAATCAGCATCACAAAGTTGTAGCCCAATATTACAAGAACGTTCTTCTCCATCGTCTTTAGGAGGTGGCTTATCGAAGACACACGTGCATAGGTCAAAGTATCCACATGAATAGTAACCTCCATCAGTGCCTGGAAAGTTTCTACAAGTTGCAGCACAATTTTGGTGTGAACATCTTCCCACTATTTTTGAACATGTTGCTCTTACTTGTGTTGATTGCACTATAAAACAATAAAATAAAAATTAATAAGAAATTTTATACTATGAAACATGGATACATCGAATACCACGTTAATATTGACACGAAAATATCAATAATAATTTAAAAAATAAATAAATAAATTATCATTATAAATATCGGTCCATATGTTCAATACTGATATAGATGAATTTAGAATATAGAGTTTGATTCATGATAAATAAACTAGTATTTCTATGATGTAAAAACTTACGTGTGATGAATGAAACCAATATGACAAAGATATATAAAGAGCTCGCCATTAGAGTAACAAAGAAATACGGAAACAATTTTTTTTACTACTTATAAACAAAACTAAAGCTATTAAATCTTATACTCCTTTGATCCTATAAATGAAAAGAAAAATCTGTGATCCTGGAGATTAAGGAAAGGCTCCTTTAATATGATACGTTTTCTAAAGTATTTAATGGTTTTATACCCAGTAATCTAAATATTAATTGCATTTCTTTTAAAAGGGTCGATTATTAATTGCATATCCACTAAATATAAAAGGACATAGAGTCATTTAAGGAATAAAATCTCTTTAAAATAGTAGTTTTTCTTATATGTGAATAGAAAGACAAAGTGACTCTATGTCCTTATATAAATAATTCTGTCTTTAAAATTTTCTTATATAGAAAGACAAAGTGACTCCATGTCCTTATATAAATAATTTTAAGAAATATTAATTAAATAAAAATAATTTTATAAAATAAAAAAATTATAAAAATTCATTAAAAAAATAAAAATAATTCAGCGTAAAAAGAAAAGTCATGTGGATTTCTACATAGACAAAATAATAGAATCTTTATTAAAAAATGCATTAGGGTCTTTGGAGCTAGAATTTTTATTTGTTAAGGTCTGGCGACTAAATTTTTTTTTTAAGGGGGAAAAATCAAAACACACTCATATGCATGGGGTAGAAGGCTATTAACCCAAAAATATATTCACATGCGCTAAAATGCCATTTTCAAATATTGAATAGTTTGTCACTTTGTCTTTCTCATTATTATAACATCCAATTCATTAATATATCAAAATCACTAGCAACATTAGAATGTTTATTATCATAGGTCAGGTCGGCTTAGATGAGTCTACGGTATATTAGATCAAGTTTTTTAATTAAAAAGTCAGGTTTAAGTTTTTTAAAAGTTTATTAATTAAATAAATTAGACTTACGCTATTAAATTTTTTTATGAAATCTTATAGATTGATCTATATTTCATATGTATTAAAAATAACTTAATAGGTTGGCCTTATACGCATATATATTAGAAAAAAATTAAATAGAACGACTTATATATGCGTATATATTAGTAAAAATGCTAAATAGGTCGATCTATATATGAATATATAGGTCGACCTATAAGGCTTCTTAAGTAATATAGATTAATTGAAAACTTTATTGAGAAACAGACTTTTAAATAGGCTTTTAGGTCAGAACAAGATTTTAAAAAGGTCCGCTCAAGGCAAAAAAGAAAGCCTATAGTAGGTTATAGATCAGACTCATATTTTATAAGTTTATCGTAGGTCAGGCTCAGGCCTTATAAAACCTAATCTAGCCTAGCCTATTTTCACCCATAATTATCATAATTAACAATAATAATCAATTTGCATCACTCAACGACATGATATCTGATAAAATAGACCCCTCGTTCCATTCTGTAACCCTCGATTTAATTAAAATTTATTTTATTAAAATAAATAGATTATATGATGTGTTAATATTTGTTGGTGAATTTTATGATGAAATGTGATACAAGTGTTGGCAGTTAGATGTCTAGGAAGTCTTAGAAATTCTAAATAAGGAAGTGGTGGGGGTGTGTGATTAAATGCGTAGAGACGTGGGGTGTGAGGTGTAATGCATAATTATTATTAATAATAGTATTAAATTTTATTATTAATATTATTGTTACTAGTATTACTATTATGATTATTATTAGATAATTATTAAATCGAAAGAAGGGCAAGGTGGTAATATTGGAAGCATAAGTGAGGATAGAAAAGAGAAAAAAATAAAAAGAATCATAAGGGAAAAAGTGACTATAAGGTGAAATTAGAGTTAGGGTCGTCATTAGTTACACCGTAGAAAAAGAAAAGGCAAAGTAGAAGAGGAAGAGATGAGGCAAGAGGAATTAGGGCAAGAAGGACACCATTAATGGGAACCTAAAGTGATCATCAATCCTAAGGTAAGGGTGAGGTTTCAACTCTCTAAGAGATAATATAATAATAAGTATGTGGGAAATATGATTGTATGGGTTTGTGTGAGTTTGTTTATGAATTGTTTTGTTTATGTGTGTTGAACCTAATGATGAACTCTTGATGAAATTGCAATAGAAATTGATGAAATTGGTGTAACATTGTGATTTGAATCGTTGTGTATGATGTTAGGACCTTTAAATAATTGTTATAGGTTGTTTATAATATTATAGAATCATAGGATTTCAAATTCCGAAACCATAACTTTTTACGGAATCGAATTCAGAGGTCTGGAAGACCTCCAATAGCTGAAAATTACAGCAAGAAAAAAATGCAGAAAAACACTATTTTTGGGGCTTGCGTCGACTCATGGGTCGGTGTGTAAGAACCCGCAAGGCTGGGAGGAGTTGTTCAGCCAGTTTGCATCGACTAACGGATTCCTTGTGTCGACTCATAAGACATCAATTTTGACAAATTTTATAACGGCCATAACTTTTTAAACGTAACTCCATTTTAGGCGTCGTTCGAATCGTTAGAAAGCTAATGAAATACCCTATAAAATAGAACTCGGTTTGTAGGAATTAGATGATTTAATCATTATGTGAAATGGGAAAAATGACATGTATATGTGTTATGTACATTGTCAATTGGTGTTGAATTGGAATGATAGTTTGCGTATTATTTAGTGATCGTGTTGCGATGCGTTGTTTTTGTTGGTTTACAACAGGTGGCTGGAAAAGGTAAGGCATTGATGATGGTTGAAATCAATGAATTTTATTTTTGAATTTCATGGTTATGTCTCATGCACTCATATTACATTATTGTTGTTGTTGTTGTTGTTAGCTCAAATCCTAGATGGAGTGGTGAGCGAGGTGAATACATTTATTCCCTTATGTTGATGGCTCTAATCCTAGATGGATTGAATTAGTAGTTAGGTGAACCAATTTGTTCACAAAATGGTGACCCATGTCCTAGATGGAGTAGATTTGGTGGTGATCTCGGTACCGCATGCATAAAGTCAATGTTGTGTCTCATTGCACATTTTGTTGTTGACCTTATGTTGTAATATATCAATATTGGGAATTATTAATGTTGATTATGTTGTGATGATGTGATAGCTTCCCCTCATATTTATGATTATGTTGTTCATTATATTATTGTGATATCTCACCCCTTGTGTTGTTATGTTGCCTCTACTTAGGTAACTTGCAGATACTTAGGAGTAGTTCGGGTTGCGGGAGTCGAAGATGTTTATCTTCTTTTAGTTCAAGTCGGCTTTATGCTATGATACGTAACACTTGGGATTGGGGATAAACACTTGTTTTTTTTTTATTTTATATGGTTTGGCTTTATGTTTATGATTCTTGATGAAGCATTTTAAACTCCAAAATAATTATTTGAAGTTGTTCGTTGGATTTCCGCTATTTCAATGAAGTTGTTTAATTAAGACTATTTTATGTTTATTCCAGAGATGTGTTATGTATCTATTTGATTAAGCATGTATGATATATGAAGTATGTGACATCCTAAATGCGTTGAAAAAAAAAACAAAAGAGATTACTCTGATTTTCATTATTATTATCTGCCAGAGAATTTAGGGTGTTACACATTCCGACTTGCTCCGCTTTAAGTGCAAAAAAAAAGAAGAGAGATGGACATACAAGTCCGTTAAGTGGAAATGGACATGAAAATTTAGTCTTTTATGTCAAGTGAAAATGGGCATAAAAATATAGTCTTATATATATATATTATTTATTTTTTCATTTTTAATAGATTATCCATAGGAATTTTTTTTGTAGGCATGTGATTTAAAAGTCTCATTGTTTTCAACTATGTTATGTTGTGCAAACAAGCGTGGAACCTTAAGACTAAATCGAATACGCTGGTCACCAGACTCTACAAAGCCAAATATTTTTCCAACAATGACTTTCTTGATTCAGGTATCAGATATTATCCTTGTTGTATATGGAAAAGTATTTGGAGCTCAAAGTGTTGTTGTTCATAGTGGTTCCAAATGAAGTATAGGCTCGGGTGTGAATATTTCGGTATGGAATGAAATCTGGTTGAATGATAATTCATCATTGAGGATTCCATGGCCGAACTTTCCCATTTTATCTAATTTGAAAGTGGTGGATTTGATGAATCCAAAAGGAAATCAATGGAATTCTAATATGATAGTATCATTAGTAGGCGAAGAAGTAGCGAATAAAATCCTTAATACTCCGATTTTCGACGAGGTCAAGGATGACAAAATTGTTTGCCAGATTGACAAAAATGGTAGCCATACAATGCAAAACACATATCATTTTTGCATCGACGAAGCTATTCATACCTCGCACCTCAAAGTAAATGAGCGTTGAGACTTAATTTGGAAGTTAAAAACACTGTCAAAAGTAAAAAAAAATTACGTGGAGGTTGTGTAGAAATTGTATATTAACTAGAATGCGCCTTAAAAATAAAGGCGTGGACTATATCATACTTTTTATGGCATCTGTCGGGATGAAGAAAAAGTAATGAAAATTTATTCTTAGAGTGTCCAAAAAGTAAAGATTGTTGGGAGAAAGTTGGTCTATGGTTAAAGTTTCAACAACTGCAGAATATTCATGTTTCTTTGTTTGTTGTTGTTTTTTCGTTTTTACAGGTTGCTAATCACGATCAGCGGGCTGTTTTCGCTACAAATTTTTGGAGTTTATGGAAAAGTAGGAATAGCAATATTTGGAACCAAGTTGTCGATACTCAAGATACCATCTGTAGCCACACTTCGTTTCTTCTTAGTGGTTGGAAAAATTCCAATCAACTGAAAGACATCAATACTTCTTAGTATCTACCAGGTTTTGATACTAAGTGGAGAAATCCACAGGAGGCACGCTTTAAATGTAACATATATGCTTCTTTCTCCCAAAACAAGGTTGGTATATGTGTTTGCATAAGGGAAGATTCATGTGCGTTTATTGCAACCCGTACAAAATAGTTCTCTTCAATTACGGAAGTAGTGGTTGGGGAGGCTCTAGGTTTGATGACAACTATAAAATGGGTGCATAGTTTGGGTTATATGATAATATGGATTTCGAGATGGACAAAATAAGTGTATTGGATTTTATGCACAGTTACAACAAAAATTCCACTTATGATGGTTCTATCACGAGAATGCAACTGATTATTAGCTCACTTATTTATGATTTTTCATGTTAAGTTCGCCAGGAGACAAGCGAATGAAGTTGCTCATGCACTAGAAAGAGTGAATCTGTTTTATGCTAGGGTTCATAATTTTACCGATATTCCAAGATGTATACAACTTCTGATTATTAATGAAATAATTTAAGTTTTCTCTTGTAAAAAAATAGATTAATTGGTCTTTTTTACATTTTAATTAGATTTTTTTACTTACTTTTCAATTTAAAAAATATTGCTTATATTCATAAATAAATGTATAAAATGAAACCATCAAGAATTAAAATTAATAGAATTAACTAAAAAGGGTGGGCTTAAGGCGGGACGAACTGAACGAATAGACGTGGTAGGCTTTGGCGGGCAACAGGTTTTGATGTGGCAGACTTTAGCGAGCACCGAGCTTTGAAAAAGCGGGCTTTGGTGGGCGGAATACCCAAAATCCCAATCCAACCCACCATTTTTGGCGATTGCGCTGGCCGACCCGACAGTCCACGACCCGTTTTGCCACCCCTAACCTTGAACAAAAGACAAGGTTGTCATTCATCGAAATAACAAATCTTTGATAAACTACCTTCCATAAAGACAAGGTTTCCATTCATTGGAACAAATCTTCAATAAACTACCTTCCATAAAGACAAGGTTGCCATTCATCAGAATAAGAAATCTTCGATAAACTACCTTCCATAAAGACAAGGTTGCCATTCATCGGGACAAATCTTCGATAAACTACTTTCCATGAAGACAAGGTTTCCTTTCATCGGAATAACAAATCTTCGATAAACTACCTTTCATAAAGACAAGGTTGCCATTCATCGGAATCACAAATCTTCGATAAACTACCTTCCACAAAGACAAGGTTTCCATTCATCGGGATAACAAATCTTCGATAAACTACCTTCTTTAAAGACAAGGTTGCCATCTATCGGGACAAATCTTCGATAAACTACCTTCCATAAAGACAAGGTTGCCATTCATCGGAATAATAAATCTTCGATAAACTACCTTCCATAAAGACAAGGTTTCCATCTATCGGGACAAATCTTCGATAAACTATCTTCCATAAAGACAAGGTTGTCATTCATCGGAATAACAAATCTTCGATAAACTACCTTCCATAATGACAAGGTTGCCATTCATCGGAATAAGAAATCTTCGATAAAATACTTTCCATAATGACAAGGTTTCCATCTGTCGGGACAAATCTTCGATAAACGACCTTCCATAAAGACAAGGTTTCCATTCATTGGAATAACAAATCTTGCTGGACACAACTATGGGAATCAACAAATAATGAGCTTATAGATCACTTATTGGAGATTTCCACAACAAGTCTTTAACTTACTGGAAAAATAAGGTCAATCCATAGCAAGATATTCCCCGTCGAGTTTCCGAAAGGAGGCCAAATTGGCATTAACAGGCTTGTTGGGGAAAACTAACCGCTTGCGAGAAGAGACTATCACCTGCTATTAGGAAAAGATTGTAACAACACTGCTAGAGAAATGAGATCATCCTGACATAACTGTGCTTTAGAACTCATAGTCTATAAAGAACAAGGTAACAATACTGCTTGGAGACCAAGTTCAAACCAAAATCAAGTCAGAAAAGGGTAAATATGAACAAACACAGGACCCTACAAAGAGGGTCGAGACTATATTCTTCCACAAGGAATAATTTAGTGGAGAAAAAGGGAAAGATGAACTTTTTATGCTTAAAACTGGCATTGTATTGGAAAGATGAAACACACTCTGATCATCAACATATGCGAATGAAGTTTAGCTATGCATAGTGTATGAATGAATGTACGTGAGATACATATGGACATTTTATTAAGAATCAACATAGAAGGTTGGTTAATGCATGGAAACCACCTGGCCAACCCGAAGTATTCACGAACCATCAACCGAAGGGTAGCTCTTTATTAAAAGAAGTTGCAGGCATATCGTAAACAGTCTAAGGTTCCTTCTGATGGAAGCATCTCAGGGCAGGGCACCATATCTCATCAGAGCGCTAATATTACCAACTCTTCTGAAAAATGGGACATTTTGTGGGAATAATCCGCTTTACACTTATATCTCATATTCGAGCGAAAAATGCTATAGAGGTCCTCATGGCACCAACTTCAACATTATCAATCTTGTTTATTATTGGGACAATGCCATCTTATCCCTTTGCTTCACTTTTGAAGTAAACACACTTAAATTGTAAAAAATTTCACAAGTATGTTCTAACAAATCTGTTTGTTTTGAAATGCATTTTCAATAATAAAAGAATATTTCTATATACTGAATATAAATGAGATTTGCAAAGGAATTAGATAAAGGCTCAAATTTTATTGATAGAATGGTAGTCTGCCAATAGCATGACTCTATATATGATTACAAAGTTTTAAAAAATGGTAAATATATGGAAAAGGTACATCGAAGAACAATGAACACTATTCCCCCTAACAACTTTGAACTCATGTATTGTAGTCTTCAGTTGAGGTTTGAAGATAATCCATGCGGATTGTTGCTTATGTGATCAAGTCTTATATGATGTAGTTACTTTCCATATAAGTCCCTAACTTTTTCTTAGACTTCCCTTGTAGGATTTCAGCCTACCGGGAGATTTATTTTGTTTATGTCTCTAATTTTTGCCTAGACCGCCCTTTCGGGTTTTTAGTCTACCGAGACGCTCTTTTTTTTGTGGGCCTAAATCGCCCTTTCAGGTTTTCAGTCTACCGAGACGCTCTTTTTTTTACGAGCTGCACTTTTATTTATTTAGGTGAAGTATTTCTTGACTACATCAGCATTCAGAGGACGTAGAAACTCCTCGCCATCCATAGTTTCAAGAATCAATGCACCACCAGAGAAGGCTTTCTTGACAACATATGGGCCTTCATAATTGGGAATCCACTTGCCTCTGGAATTAGAGTTTAAAGAAATGATCTTTTTGAGCACGATTCTCTGAATACACGAGGTTTGACCTTCTTATCGAAAGTTTTCTTCATTCTTTTCTGGTATAACTGACCATGACATAAAGCAGACATTCTCTTCTCTTCAATCAAATTCAACTGGTAAAACCGATTTTGAACCCATTCAGCATCAGATAATTCAACTTCCATTATCACACACAAATATGGAATATCAAATTCAATAGGGAGTACTGCTTCCATCCCATAAACCAAAGAGAAATGGGTAGCCCTTGTTGAAGTACGAACCGAAGTCCGATACCCATGCAAAGCAAAAGGTAGCATCTCATGCCAATCCTTGTAAGGTGACGATCATCTTCTGGATGATCTTCTTGATATTCTTGTTTGTAGCTTCAACTTCCCCATTCATCTTGGGTCTGTAAGGAGAAGAGTTGTGATGATCCATCTTGAATTTTTACAAAGTTCCGCCATCATTTTATTATTCAAATTCGAGCCGTTGTCAGTGATGATCCTGCTAGGCACTCTATACCGACAAATGAGACTGTTCTTGATAAATCGGACCACCGCTTGCTTGGTAACATTAGCATAAGAAGCCGCTTCAACCCATTTGGTGAAGTAATCAATTTCTACCAATATGAAACAATGTCCATTAGAAGCCTTGGGTTCAATCATCCCAATCATATCAATACCCCACATAGAGAAAGGCCACGGGGAAGAAATAACATTGAGCAAAGTAGGAGGCACATGAATCTTATCAGCATAAATCTGACACTTATGGTACTTCTTCGCAAATTTGTAATTGTCAACCAATAATATCATGCCCTTAGCATCTTCTTAGCCATAGAGTGTCCATTGGCAGGAGTACCAAAATAATCCTCATGAGTCTCATGCATCAACATGTCTTCTTCATGTCTATCCACACATCTGAGCAAGACCATGTCATGATTTCTTTTTTATAACACACCTTCATTGAGAAAGAAACTACCAGCCAATCTCCTCAAGGTCTTTCTATATTTGCTTGTCGCATCAACCGGATACTCTCGAGTCATCAGGAAATGCTTGATGTCATGATACTAGGGTTTATCATCCTTTGCCACTTCCATGGAGAATATATAAGCTAGCCTCCCAAGGCACCCAATGGTGATCTGAGGTACATCATTCCACTGGTTCACTTTGTACATAGAAGCTAAAGTTGCCAAGGCATATGCCATCTGATTTTCATCTCGAGGAATGTGGTGAAGTTTTACTTTATTGAAGAAAGTCAACAGCCTCCTTGGATAATCTTTGTAAGGGATTAAGCTAGGGTGACGAGTCTCCCAATCTCCTTTAATCTGATTTATTCCTAAAGTTGAATCATCGTACACATCAAGAATTTTGATTCTAAGGTCAATGGCTTCTTCAAAACCCATGATACAAGCTTCATATTCGGCCATATTATTTGTACAATCAAACATCAATCTTGCTGTGAAAGGAATATGAGATCCTTGAGGAGTAATGATCACAACATCGATTCCTCTTCCACAAGCATTCATGGCTCCATCAAACATTATTCCCTATCGAGATTCTGGATCTGGACCTTCTTCAAGTAAAGGTTCATCACAATCCTTCATTTTCAAATACATTACATCCTCATCAGGAAAGTCAAACTCAACAGATTGATCATCCTCAACCGGCTGATGAGCCAGGTATTCTGCCAATACACTGCTTTTAATAGCTTTCTGGGTGCGATATTCAATATCATATTCATATAACAACATCTTTCAATGAGCGATTCTTCCCGTAAGGGAAGGATTTTCGAAGATGTACTTGATTGGATCCATTCGATAGATAAACCAAGTAGTGTGATTCAACTTATATTGTCGCAGACGCTTCGCAGCCCAGGCTAAAGCACAACAATTTTTTTCCAACATAGAATACCGAGACTCACAGTCGGTGAACTTCTTCCAAAATATAACCCACGAAGCTTTCCAACACAGTCAGATATAGAACCAATGGTCTTCCTTTAACGGGAGGGAACAAGATATGAGGCTCAAGCAAATACTGTTTGATACTTTCAAATGCCCTTTGGCAATCATCTGTCCATACGCAACCTTGATCTTTCTTCAACCGCTTGAAGATTGGTTCACATGTTGCGGTCATATGGGAAATGAATATGGAAATGTAATTCAAACGTCTGAGGAAACCTATGACTTGCTTTTCAGTTCTTAATGCCGACATCTCTTGAATTATCCTAACTTTATCAGGATCAACTTCAATTCCTTTTTGGCTGACAATGAAACCTAACAGTTTTCCAGACTGAACTCCAAATGTACTCTGTAGTAGAATGTTCCTTAGGGTGTGATAAACGTTTTTTTCTTCATGTCTTCGGGAGCCATCTTAATTTGATTGTATCTAGAAAATCCATCCATGAACGAGAATACTTTGCATTTTGTTGCACTATCTACCAACATATCAATATGTGGCAAAGGGAAATCATCTTTCAGACTAACTTTATATCTCGGTAATCAACACACATGCGAACTATTCCATCCTTCTTTGGAACTAGTACAATATTGGCAATCCATTGAGGATAAACTGATGTCACAAGGAATGGTAGCGACAAAAACTGCGAGTATAAGCCATTGAATTGACTTATCTTAAAAATTAACAAAAGAGTATCCAACGCGCTTTTATTTTATCCAAAGGACAAGGAAAAAGAGCGAATAAAATCCTAACAAAAGATCAGAGATTTGGGACCGGGGGTTCGTTATGCAAAGGGAATGTGTTAGGCACCCAAAGCATCTAAGGTACTCCGTAGGAACCTTTTTGAAAATTTGTATATATGTGTTAAAAAAGGTGTATACAAAGTAGATGGTGGGGGAAGAAAAGAAGTATTTTTTATAATTTTTGGTTTGATAGAACTTCTAATGAGTTCCAGGCCTACATACCAACAATGTGCAATGTTGAAATCAAAACCAAGTAGTTCGGCTAAAAAAGACCAAATTTGTGTGATGGTTGATTTTAAGAAAATGTTAGTTTAGAAAAAGCTACAAAGAGCTCAAAAAATGTTTGAATGAGGTTAGGTGTTTTTTTAGTCTTATGAAAAGAAAAGTCAAAGTATTGTTAAATGGATTGAAAGTTTATTAAGAAAACAAAATTTGAAAACTCATGGACCTAAGTCCAAGTTTTTTTTTTTATGAAAGCGGTTCGAGTTTTGAAAACAAGAATCCTTTGAAAAAAGAGGGAAGAATTTGAAAATTAAAGAATGGAAAGGAGATGAAGAGGCTAACCTAAGTGTATAAAGTAAAAGGTAAGGGTAAGAAAGATCTAACCGGGTGAGAAGACTAGTACTTGACATCAAGAGCCAATACCATATCCCATCCTTTGGATTATCACATAAACAACAAATAACCAGACAAAAAAACCAAGCTTCAAATAAATCAATGCCTCAGATGAATTCTCTTGTCTTAAGAAAAATGGGCAGAGTAACGATTGTATTTTGAGGAAATCCACTCTTAATCGAGTATAACGGAATAACCTGCATGCAAAGATGATAACCAGGCAAGACAAAATAACACCAAGGGCACAGAACTCTCCAAGCTGAGGTAAATGTCTTAATCCTAAGTCCAAATATCAAGCTCCAAGCACAAGGATAGTAACCAAGTCCAATTATAAGTTTTTTTATGTCTAAGTTGAATTATTAGGTATCTTTGAAAGGAAAATAAAGCTCAAGTGAGCAAATCCAAAATAGAAAAAATAAAATAAAATGCTCAAGTGAGCAAAGGAAAAATGACATGAAATGTAAATGTTAAAAGTAAAGTGCATAAAAATAAATAGTATAAAAGTAAATGCGGAAAGTAAAGAGCGGAAAATAAATGACAATTAATTAAATGTTAGCAAGATGACCATCTTGAAACTTGTCAAGTATATCATCGTATTGTTAGTAATTAGTCGTCATCAAGGTGACCATCTTGAAACTTACGCATGAAGACTTGGCAGAAGCTTGATAGAATCAACGCGACCACACGACAAGTTTCAATTATTTTTTTTCAGGTATATCACCGGTTTTGGAATTATCACATCACTTGATCAAAGATGATTGAGAATTTCAAATGGACAAGGTTAGTGGAAACTTTCCTGAAGCTTGATTAGAAATCAACGCGACCACACGACAAGGGCCACAAGTGTTGAACCAAGATCAAAGCTCAAGTCATCTTTTGGGGCTTATGTTAGAACATTAAAGCTCATCCCACCAATTCATCACTTTCTCCGAGTCGGGACAAAAAGAAAAATAAGATGAAGAAGAAGAAGTAATTTTCAAGTTTATTTTGCATCAGATGAATTTATTCGGTCTAACTTTATCAAAATCAATCAACTTTCTTGGTGGATTGGGTCAAGAGACCTATCAACACCCAAATTCCATTAATGTTGAGGTAATTTGTGACTCCAAATTAAATTCAAAAAAATCAGCGAAAATAAAATGAAAATAAAAATGTTGAAATTAGGTTATTTAATTGGACTTTATTGACGAAATACATAAATAGTATTTTTACATCGAAATAAAATTCCAAGAAAATTACTCAAAGTCAAACAGAGGTCAACAAATGTTGACAAATTTTTTAAGAATTTTCTAAAGTTAAAAATTATTTTTAAAATATAAAGAAAATGACAAAACAAACAAAAAATGGCAAAAAATAGTAAAAATCTGAAATAAAATAAAAAGAGGACACCAATATTTGCCAAATGGCCATTGGATCCTTCCATAATTTTTCCAGAAGTTTTAAATGTCAAAAAGTATTTTAAAACAATTAAAACATCAAATAAAAGATTAAAATTATAAAAAAATATCAAATCTGAAAATAAAATTATGAAAAAAATAAAATTCAGAAAGATAATATTTCAAATATTTTTGTGAATTTTTTCAGAATTTTTGGGCGAAAAATGAATTTTATATGATTTTTTGAAGTTTAAAACATTTAAATTATAAAATTAGAAAATAAAATAAAAGCAGAAAAATGTGGACCATTTGATCATAGTCAAAACGCGTTAGTAAGTTAATCCAATGGATCAGACACGTTGTGCTTGATATGGACCTCTTTGGAAATCACACCGGATCACCAATTAAATTAAACTTAAAAAAATAAAATCAGAATTAATGTCACGCGTTGGATGGAGACTGACTCACAAAAGTAATCAGATCCAAGGACTCACATTACGCGCCTATGATAAAATCAAAACACCATATCAAATTCAAAAAAATTACATGTCAGGCCCTCATAGGTTGAAGATAGACATGTAGGTTGTCTTCAACCTCTGGCCATCCTCCATATGTGATCCTCAAACTGTGAAATAAATTCTTCAGACAGGTGCCATTTGCTTCATCTCTTCAAGACGATTCTAATGGTACCCTCGCAAAAAATTTATTTCACCTGCACAAAGAGCAATTTGAGAAAAAGCAAAATAATAGCGAGCACTTATTTTCAGAAATTCTCAGTCAATTCTCAATGAAAATGCAAATGGTGAAGATCACAAGGATCAGGGAGATCAGGAGAGTGCAATGATGTTTTATTTTGCAAGGTTTGATGGTGATTTCTACCAGAACGAAGTTCACTTTCAGGGCTCTGAAACTGGATTTGGATAGCACGATTCAGGAAGCTTCAAGGCACGATTCTTGTTTCGTTAGCTTCAGTGAGGTTCAAGGTAGAAGAATCAAAGGTTAATTTCAAACTGGAAATGGTTTAAACACAAATTCGAAGTTGCATAAAATCTTGTTATGGAGGAAGTTTGGCCGAGGTTTTTTGCTATCAAAGCTTGAGGAAATGAGTGAGGAATGATCCTCTATTTATAGGAGAGTGAGTGGTGATGAAAATGAGAAGGAATGTTGGTGAATTCGTGCAAAACAAGTTGGCTGAAATCATGCCAAATGTGTGACTCGAAGGGCATCAAAACGACCTCATTTCAAGTGTAATTTGCATCAAAACGCACCTGGACAATTAGTTAACCATGTTTAGCATCTAAACCTTGAGTAATTTTCCTTGGAATCCAAGTTTACATGTTATAATTTTTCTGATTCGAAACAAAATTGGACGACATGGAGCCTCCTTCAAACATGTATGCCTTATTGCTCAGGGACCTTTATGATGCAATCTCGGGCTCTTTGGAAAGATGAGATTGCAAGCTTCATAATGCATTTGGAAAGGTAGCATTTGGTAACTTGAGCTGAAAGTTGTGATCATTTGAAATCACCAAAAACCATCTGAAATTTTCACACTTAGAAAAATTTCTAAGTTTGGCAAAAAATGACCTATAATATTTTCAATCCAAACATGGTCTTCCACTCAAAATTTTCTCTTGATTTTCAAATATGAAATGAAGTAGATCTCTCAAAGAACATTTTTCAAAAAGAACCAACCAAAAACTCCAAAAATTGAGCAAGTTATGGCCTTGTGAAGTTGAGGAAAAATCATGAAATGACCTATAATCTTTTGATTCTTTCAAGCAACTTCCAAACACTTTCAATCTTCAAAAATTATGTGGAGATGAAGTTCACATCCTCAATATTGTTGTGCAAAAAGAATGACCTTAAAATGATAAATGATGACCAAGATATTATCATTTGAAGTTGATTGTCCAACAATTGAGAAATTCATCAAGGACTTGTAATCTTTTGACCTCATAGGCAAATTTTCAACCAATTTCTCTTCACTAATTGATCTAAGTTGTATTAGACATCCTTAGGTTCATTGTGAAATAAAAATGAGCTCAAGGAGACAAGATATGACCAAGTTATGATCCTTTGAAGTCATACAAGATAGATGAAGCATCAATCTAGAGGGTGGGCAATCATACACTTCTAAAACAATGTTTTCATCAATTAAACTTCTTGGATCCAAGAATATTCAATTGGAAGTCCTATTAAGAATCAAATGGCTTTGAATTAATCCACAAACTTAACACAAACATGAAGATATGGTCCTCAGAACTCCAAAACCCTAGTTTCAAGAGAGATGGCCATAGGATGGAGAATTCTATGAATTTGGTGATCTCTTTCAATCATGAAGCATACATTCAAGATAAAATAGCATGGTTGATGATAAGAGAAGTCTCCAATGAGAGACAATACTTTCAAAATCTTGAGAATTGATGAGAGAAGGCATGGAAATACACTCATGCGCCTATCAACTCTTTGAGGAACTTGGGCACCATTCACCGACAACATTTAGAGAGCAAAGTATACACATAATGGTTAGTCAAATATCAATCATCACACACAAGCAATAATTACTTCCACACGGTGCTTGGTAATCTCCCAAAGGGAAAACCCTACAGATAAGAGAGAGAACCAATTTATGGTCTTTGTGCAATGCAATTGTATGAAGTATGAGAGAATCTTATGGGCAAAAATTGGGGTACAACAGGAACCCTGTGTCAATCTGCTTCAAAACCTATTCTTTAATCTTCATTGCCATATCAGGATGAGTTCTTCTCAACTTCTGCTTAATTGGTGGACACTCATACTTCAACGACAAGTGATGCTCCATAATATCAGTATCTAATCCTGGCATATCTTGATACAACCAAGCAAAGATATCCACATATTCTTTCAACATCTAAATCAAACGGCTCTTCACCTTGGGATGATGTAGTGCTCCGATCTTGGCTTCTTTCAGATTTTTATCAGAACCCAAATTAACGACCTCCAGCGGATCTTTGTACGGCTGAACGGTATTTTCCTTGTGCTCAAGCAACCGCGAGACCTATTCAGGGATATCATCAAATTCTTATTCTTGGGCCATATATATAGGATATTCAAAGTTGGAAGAGGGTGCAAGGTCATTGTTTTCAACGGGCTTATCAAATAATCCGCACTTATAATTATGATTGATTTTAGAAACTGACACATGAACAAGTGATTATGCAGATTTATTTCAGTTATTATTTATTTGTGAAATGGTTTTTAACCATTTTCCAAGAAAAAAGCAGAATAAATGAAAGACACAATTTGGAATGAAAAATAAACTTTTATTAATGATATTAAATTTCAAAACAACAAATTTCGCACATATAACATCACTTTTTCCTTGGGCAGAGCGAAAGGATTGTTATTTGAAAATTTTAAACAAACAAAAGTCTATTAGTTCGAGATGTGAATGCAAGTAGGAATATCAATAGCAGTCCAATTATGAACTCTGGTTCCGTGCACCATAAAGTTAGGCATTTCCTGCTCTGGTAAATCTTCAACAATTACATTGACTCTTGGAACGGCCGGATGAAGATATCCAGCACTACAAAAAACATCCTGGTACTTTCCAAAAGCAAATCTCGGTTTCAACACTTTCTTCCTAATCTTCATGGAAAAGCCTAGGTCGGCACCGTGCTTCATCCATGCTTGAGCAGTGAGTACGTTAAATCATCCTTTGTAAATAATAACCTTATCTTCTGCATCAGAAACATCTTCTAAGGCTGGAAAGGAAACCTGCAACATATCAACTTTTTTCTTTCTATCGACAAGAACAACTATTGCCCATCTTAAAATAATCCTAATTTCTTCAAAGTCAGGAGATCATCTCTTAAAGTAGCACAACCCCAAGGTTTTCCTTCACAATTAGGAAATAGCAATGACTATAGTTAATCAATCCTTCCTGAACCCACTTATCATGTATCTATACAGGAGTTACTGTGTTGAGATCTTCAAAAGTAGGTTGTTTGGTATACCTTGCATATGCTTTGGCAGGGATTGCAACACCATCATCAACAGTCCCAAATTCATCAACAGATGCAGCTTCGTCATTCGGTAGAACCTCATCTGAAGCAACATAAATATCAATAGTTGCATCCTCATCATTATATTTAGATTTATCAACAGGGAGATATTCATCAGTAGAATCATATTCATCGTCAGATTCATCAAACGACCCCTCAATCATATTGACATCATTGTTGAAACCAATTCTACTCACTACAATTCGAATGATGCCTTCATCAATCATATGTTGGATACCTCTTCTAACAAGTTCACAACCACGATGATCTCTGCTACATGTGGGACAATCATTATAATGATGCACCTCTTGACCTTCCAAAATGCAAAATGAAGCATGCAAATTGACTAGATCTGCATTAGTTTCATTCACATCATAAATTTGAATTTCTCTCGGAGGGCCGTAAACAACATTCACTTCATTTTCTAGTTCATCTCTTGGCCTGATAACCTGAATAACATTCCTGTCCATCAAATCCTGAAGATTCTTTATCTTCGTCCAACCACGAGTATCCTCACTGCACACATTACAAGCAGCATGATCATGCGCACAATATCCAACCTTACAAAGAGCAGCATGCATTTTCACAAGATCCCCAACAATCAAGTTCACATCATAAACCCTGTTTTCTCCATCAATCATGCTCACAACATTTCCATGTTTAGGCAACAGATTCTCTTGCACATTAGGACCCATGTCTCTGAAAGACAAGAGACAAGATCTGACCATCTTTTGCACTTCTGAATTCAATGGATATCAAATCTCAATATTATGCCCAGGTGCTCCTTGATGATAGGCACAAGTCTGATTAGCCTAATAGTACCAAGGCAGAGGATTTGGAACATCTAGAGGAGCCCTTGGTTGCACCAAGTGCCTCTGAATTAGTGCTAGGTATAACTCTGCATAAGTCATCGGAATTGGATCAAACGGTTCTCTCTTCGGGACCTGTCCTTGTTGAGGAGTTTTAGGATATGGAATTGTAGCTGGAGCAACGACAACAATGTCATACCCCAAATTTACCCGCCTTTATTTCTACAATTAAAATTATTTTTAAACTTAAGTTTTATACATTTCTTTGGTTTATTTACACTAACATTTTGGACTTTATTAAGATTTGATTTGGATATTAATTTGTTTTGCTTATTTAAAAATATATGATAGTTTACTTAAAATTATTTATATTTTTAAATAACAAATATCACACAACCCTTTATATGCTTCCATGTGCATTTTTATCTCGAATATAATGACATAGCATAATTGATAAGTATGTAAGACCTCGTAACAATGTTTTAAAAACCAGAACGGATCGGTCGGTCGGACCGGTCGAATCGGCCAGGTAATCGGTTTGGTTCAATAGTTATATCAGATGTGTCTTCGAACCGGTGTGAACCGGTCAAAATCGGTGTAAACCGAAAATTTTCAAAATCGGTGGTTCAATTGCATTTTTTTTTGTTTTTATATATTATTTATTTATTTATTTATTTATTTATTTTTTAATTTTAAAAATCAAAATGACTAGTCTTTTTAATTAATTAATAAATTTTTAAATAAAAAACAACATAAAATTATGGTTTTATTGACGAGTAACAAGTTGTAGATGTAATTGATTTTGTTGCAGATGATTTTGATATTAAAGAATGTTATCTCAACATTGAAATAATTTATCCTCCTTAAAACTAAATATAGTAGACAATGAAATTATTTTGTTATAAACTATTTTATTAGATTATGTTGCAATTAGACTTTGTTTATAATTAGACTTTGTAATTTTGTACTAGTTTATTATATGTGATGCTTATGTTTAAAATTTAAATTTAAATTATGCACTTGTGAATTTATTTATGATATGATATTTGTAAAAAATTTAATTACTAATTATATTTTGTAGAGACTGAATCATCCAGTTGGACAAGTTTTATACCTATATAATTTTGTTATAATGACCGGTCTATTCAACCGAGTTATCCGGTTCAACCCAGTTTTTTCATGCGGTTCGACCAGTGATCCGGTAATTCGACAAATAAACTTGTGACCCAATAGCCTCATCGGTTTGATGTCTGATCTGATTTTTAAAACGCGCCTCATAGTATAAGGCTGTGAGTTCAAATCTTATCTCTTTATTTTCTATAGTCGTTATATTTGCTTTTAAATTTTTTTTTTTATCTCTTAACGTTTGTTTTAAAGAAATTTTAGAATTTTTAGATTTTTTACCATTTATAAAACTTACTGTAATTAGAGGCTTTATTATTATATTTTAACATTAAGGTTATAATTAGTATTAATATTTTTCTTTTTTTTGATAAATGGGACGGCCTAAACCCAGTATTAATATCTTGATTGTTACTCCTATCACAATTATTTGGTAGAGTTTTATTTTATTTTCTTCAAATCACTAGGATAGAAGTTTCACGTAGAATTAATTTTCTTTTAGAATCACATTTTTTTAGACTTAAGAAAATGTTTGTTTTTACACATATTCTATTTAATTTGCGAAGATATTGCTCAGTTTATTTTTTTGCTTTTTGTTAACTTGTTCTGATTAGAATATTGGAAAAAGAGTAGGAATGAATATCACAAATAGCGTGTTACAGTTTACAGGTTCTAAAAATAAATCAAAGTGCAAGAAGTGTTCCTCAAGATTTTAATCTATAATTGTACAACAAAAGCTCAATTAATATAAATTTCAATCTTCTAAAAAATCAAGTATTCCCAAAACTCTCACAAAATCAAAAGAATTCCAATCTTCATTCAATTTCATTAATCACTAATTTGCAGGTACATGTACATGTCCATGAATCTATCCCAATTCACAAACTTGGTCACAAAAACATAAAACAAATCTCAATCTCCATCAAATATTTAACAAATACATTTACTACGAGAAACACCGGAATTTTCTGCGGATTTTTCTACAGATTTTCTGTGAGTTTATCAAATATATTAAAATTTCCTGCGAAATACACTTTCGCAGCAAACTTCGCAGGTAAATCTGCTGCGGATTTTAAATTTTGAATAAATTATATTTTTTTATTAGAAAACCGCAGGTAATTCCGCAGGAAATGTTTCTGTGGATTTTGCTGCGGATTATTTTGTATTTTGTGTAAAATATTTAAATTTTTCATAAAATATTTTTTTTCTCAAAAAATATTTAATTTATTTAAATGTTTTATAAAAAGTTGATTTTGTTTAAATTTTACAAAAAAACTATTAATCCTTATGTTTTCTTTTTTGTTAATATTTTTATAATATTTTTTAATTAATTGTTAGCATTATTGTATCATCTTTTTTTTTTTAATTTCAATTTATTTACATTAATGTCACATCTTTATTTTAATTTCAATTTATTTACATTAATGTATCATTTTTTATTTTAATTTATTTATATTAATGTATTATCTTTTTTTAATTTATCAAACAAACCCTTCTACAATTCTTAAACTCTAAAGCAGAACCTTCACACCATGGCGTAGTTGAATTCCACTTTTTAATTTTAATTTTCACATCGTTTCTCACTAATTGAAGAACCAAACCATTTCACAAACCTGATTTCAACTCAATGGCGACGAGAAACTGAACTTTAGAGTTCAGAAAGTACAGAGACGTCGTCAAAAGCTTACACACTCCTCTTTTTTCATCAGCTAGGTTCCAGTAAGAGTTATAGAGTGGAAATCAAATCCAGTAACTATGTTTTCTATTTTATTATTTATATTTATGATGTTTTTGAATTAATTTTTAATTTTAATTTTAATTTTCATAAAATAAAAAGGATGCGAATTTTGATATATTTATTTATATGTATAAAATAGTTTATATCACAATAAATATAATAATTATTTGATTGAATATATTCTCTGTGAAATACTTATTAGAAGTAAAAATATATAATAAATTATAAATATTAAAAAGTGAATCAAGCTTTTAAAAACAAATAAATATTTTAAATATTTTTTGGAAATATAAATATTTTAGATCTATCGAATATTTATTTGATCTAATTGTTATAAAGCTTTAGAATTCGATTTCTAATTTACACACTGTCTAATCTTTATTAAGATACCAAAGATGAACTTTTCTCGGTCAGATACCAAAGATGCTAACTTTCTCAAATCTTGTAGCTTAGGACTCTGAAACGTGTACTTCTTAACACTCTTCTTTCCAAGATCCATATCAAACAGTACCTTAGATATTTGCAAATAAAGGTTTAAGTTCCTTGGAAAACTTGATGAAAATAATGCTCATGGGTGCATGAATGCATGAAGCAACAATCACACAAAGATTACAAATATGAGGGGTCCATAGGTTCGACGTCACGAGCATGGAGTCAAACGGGTACTACCCACAAGGTTAACTATGAGTTTTTTCACCTGTAGATCAGGGTTCTAAAGGAAATCCCAGAGTCTACATTCCTTCATTAGATATTATCGGTCTACCGACTGCTCAGGAACCAACAATATCTTAAGTGAAACTCTTCTGAGTGTATTATCGTGTATCAATCAATCAGGACTGCTCACGACTAATCATAACACTACACCTAAAAAGCCCAAGATGGGTTAAAGGTTCTACGACCAACTCAACTTCATTATTTCCCTGGTCAGAAGATGATAATGTCGCACAACTGGCTTGTTTAACATTACCATCCCCAAAGGGGACTCCACCGAGTGAAGGATCTTATGCCAACATGCTTAAGACTGCTCCAAACATGTCAACATGACTATACCCCCAAATACTAATATTAAGTGTACTGAAGTCCGGGTATAGGACTTGTCCATAAGAAATCACCAAGCACCCTGAAAACCAGAAAAGTCCAGACAAACAGGTATACAACATATACAACAAATATATCACATATATACAAATAAACAAATATAGGGTCAACCCACTTAGAGAGGGACCAACAAGAGGTCAACTTTCCCCAGTGGAGTCGCTATTTTTCTGTAGCAGCAAAAACTACGAGTGTAAGCCATTGAATTGACTAAACTCGAAAAAATAACAATGAAGTCGCCATCGTGGTTTTGTTTTTATCCAAAGGACTAGGAAAAAGAGAGAGTCAATCCTAAAATAAAATGAGATCTAGGTACATGGGTTGGTTATGCAAAGGGAAGGTGTTAGGCACCCAAAGCATCTGTGGTACTCTGTAGGAACCTCTTTGAAAAATTGTATTTTTGTGCTAAAAAGATTTTGTACAAATTGGATGGTTGAGATGGGAAAAGAATTATTTTTTACAATTTTTGATTTGATAGAACTTCCAATAAGTTCTAGGCCTACATACCAACAATGTGCAATGTTGAAATCAAAACTCATGTAGTTCGGGTAAAAAAGACCGTAATTAGTGTGTTGGTTGATTTTAAGAAGAAAAGACATCATCGTCATATCTGAGTGACAAACATGCCTACTACCCACAATGATGAGAAAAGAGCGTTTCATAAACCAAGTGAAAACATCTCTCTTCACTACATATTGTAAAAGTATAACGGTCTACGTCACTACAAATAATTGACAAGAGTCTTATCTTTCAAGAAAAAGGTTTTTGAAGGAAAGTCACAAAGAAATCAAAAAGTTTGAGTGAGGTTATTTTTTTTAGTCTTATGAAAAATGGTGGATTAAGGGTTTTATTAAGAAAAGGAAGTTTGAAAAAGGCATGGACCTAAGTCCATATTTTTTATGAAAGCGGTCCGAGTTTAGAAAACAAGAATCCTTTGAAAAAGAGGGAAGATTTTGAAAATTAAAGAATATGGGACGATATAAAGAGGTTAACCTATGTACATAAAGTAAAAGGTAAAGGTAAAGAAAGATCTAACCAGGTAGAAAACTTAGTACTTGACATCAAAAAGCCAATACCATATTCCTTCCTTTGGATTACCACAAGCAATTAATCAGACAAAATACCAAGCCTCAGATAACTCAATGCTTCAGATGAAATCATGTCTCAATAATCGGGCTGCATAACGATTGTATTTGGAATAATTCCACTTGTAAACGAGTACAAACAAAACAACCTGCAGATAAAAATAATATGCCAAGCACGCACAAAGTAACACCAGAATCATAAAAACTACGAGCTGAGGTATAGGTCCTAATCCTAAGCCCAAAGGTCAAACTCCGAGAATAGGGATAGGTAACCAAGTCCGAGAATAAACAATTACATTTTTTTCAGGGTTTAAATTGAATTATTAAGTATTTTGAAAAGGAAAAAGAAAGCTCAAGTGAGCAAATTCAAAGCACATAAAAGTAAAGCCGAAAAAAATAAAGGCATAAAATAAAAGCATAAAAGTAAAGTTAATTGTTAGTAATTAGTTATTAGCTAGACGATCATCTTGAAGCTTGCACATGTAGAATTGCCAGAAGCTTGATAGAAACATAGAGACCACACGACAAGTTTCAATTGCTTTTTGTCAAGTATATCATCTATTTGGAACAATCAAAAGTCTCAACACTTGATCAAAGATGCTTGAAAATTTCAATTGAACAAAGTTAGTGAAAACTTATCAGAAGCTTGATTAAAAAATCATAGCGACTACATGATAAGTATCACAAGTGTTGAACCAAAATCAAAGATCAAAACATCTTTTGGGACTTTTGCAAACTATAAGTTTATGCCACCAACTGATCATTTCCGATTCGGGACAAAGAGAAAATAAGAAGAATGGGATAAGATGAAGAGGGAGGGGATATGCCACAAAATCATTCATGCATCAGATGAATTCATCCGGTCTAACTTCATCAAAATCAATCAACCCTCTTGGTGGATTTTGTTTTGAGACCTATCAACACCAAAATTCCATTGATGTTGAGGAAATCTATGACTTCAAATAAATCCAAAATCAGAAATGAATATTTAATAATAAAATGATAATTAAAAATTGCTTGAAAATGGATTATTTAATTGGATTTTATTGATGAAATACATGATAGTATCCATGCATAAAAATAAAATACCAAGAAAATTATCCAAGGTCAAACAAAGGTCAACAAATGCGACAAAAATTTGAATTTTTAAAAGTCGAACTATTTTAAAAAATATAAAAAATATAAAAGAAAATAGTAAATGAACCAAAATTTGATATATAAATAGCAAAGTCATAAATAAAAATAAAACAAGGTCACCAATATTTGTCAAATGACTATAGGATCATTCCGTAATTTTTCAAAATTTTAAATGTCAAAAGTATTTTAAAACATTTAAATAACTCAAATAAAATAGAAAAATCATAATAAATATCAAATCTTAAAATAAAATTATGAAAAAATCAAAATCAAAATTTGAAAATATTTTTGTGAATTGTTTCTTAATTTTTGAACAAAAAAATTAATTTTCTATGATGTTTTGAAGTTTAAAACAATTAAAATATAAAAATCAAAAAATAAAATAAATAGCCAAAAAGTGTGGACCATTAGACCACAATCAAAACGGGTTAGTAATCACATCCAATGGACCTGGCGCGTTGTGCCTATCATGGACCTCCTGAAATATCACACATGGTAACTTATTTCATAAATTTGAAAAAAAAGTGTCGCAATTCATCATTGGTTGAAGACAGACACGTAGGTCGTCTTCAATCTCCGACCACTCCAAATTCGAGTTTCACAAATTATAAAATAAATTTCTCAGACTGGTACCATTAGATTAGTCTCTGCAAGACGATTCTAATGGTACCTTTGCAAAAAATTTATTTCACTTGTACAAAGAATGATTTGAGAAAAAACTGAAAAATAGTGAGCACTTGTTTTCAGAAATTCAAGTTCAATTCTCAGTGAAAATGTAAACTAGAAGAAGCATGGCATTCAGAGAAGAAGAGGCTACACCCTAATAATTTGTTTGGAGTGAAATGATTGAAAATTCTACTTGAACAAAGTGCGTTTTCAGAGCTCTGAAACTGAACTTGGATAGCACGATTTAGGGCACCTCAAGGCACGATTCTTGTTCTGTTAGCTTCAGTGAAGTTCAAGGAAGAAGAATGAGTGATCAATTTTGAGCTAGAAGTGTTTTAGAAGAGTAAACTAAGTTGTAGAAATATGAGGTGTGGAGTGAGTTTGACAGCGATTTTCTGGCTATCAAATCTTGAAGAAATGAGTGAGGGATGGTCCTCTATTTATAGGGAAGTGAATGGGATCAAAAGGGAGGGAGAATGATGCAATTTGGAGCGAAATCTTGAACACATGTGTTCATGCAGAAAGCATGGCTTCAAGTGCTCAAAACTCAACTATTCCTTGCGTGTTGATGTGCTAATTAAGCCTGAGAAGTTTCTAAACATGATTAGTCACAAAGTCAAGGCTTAAGTTGGCTTAAAAAAGAAATTATAGCGCAATTGCACAAACTAGTGGCGAGCTCGAAATAGATTTTGGCACAATCTTCGCACTGAGGCCAAATCAAATTCCCTAGTGCGTTTTCCAATTTTCTTTGAGCCAACTTAAGTTCTCAAATAGTAGAACACAATGCAAAAATAATCATCTCCAACGGATACTTGAGCAGAGAGATATAACCTTTAGGATTCGAGGAAAAATACTGAAAAATTAGGCCAAGCCTTGGTCAAGCATGTCATGCCCTCAAAAAGTGACCTATAATGTTTTGCCTTCAAACATGGTCTTTCACTCTAAATTTCATCTTGACCAATAAAGATGATATGAGGTAGACCTCTTGAATGACATTTTGGAAAAAGAACCATCCAAAAACTCCAAAAATTGAGAGAGTTATGGTCTTGTGAAGTTGATGGGAAATCACGAAATGACCTATAATCTCTTGACTTCTTCAAGAAAATTCCAAACATCTTCAAGATTTGAAACACAAATGGGGATAAAGTTCACATCTCCAAGATTAATGTGCAAAAAGAATGACCTCAAGGTGATAAGTGATGATCAAGATAGGATTTCTTGAAGTTGATTGATAAAAAATTGAGAAATCCATCAATGACTTGTAATCTTTTGACTTCTTAAGCAAATTTCCAATCATTTTCTATTCTCACCAATTGAACTAAGTTGTAATAGACGTCCTTAGGTTTATTGTGGATAAAGAATGAGCTCAAGGAGACAAGGAATGATCAAGTTATGATCCTTGGAAGCCATACAAAATAGATGAAGTATCAATCTAAAGAGCTTGCAATCATTGACCTTCAAAACAATATTCTCATAAATAAATGTTATAAATTCTTTTAAGATTCCAATGACTTTGGAATCATCCACAAATTTTATACAACTTTCCAGATATGGTCTTCAGAAGCCCAAAAACCCTAATTCCAAGATGGATGACCATGGCATGGTGAATTCTTCAACTTTGATGATCTTCTTCACATATAGAGCACACACTCAAGATGATAGACCATAATAAATGACAAGAGGAGTCCATAATGAGAAAAAACATTTCAAGGCATTGAGAGTTGGGAAGAGAAGGCATGGAAATAAACTCATGAACCTATAGACTACTTGAATAAGAAACATTTGCATCATCCACCTACAACACAACATCTAGAGAACAAATGATATACATCATGATTAGTCAAGTATCAATTACTATACACAATCAAGGTGCTTGATGATCTCCCAAGGGCAAACGCAAAGACAAGAGAGAGAGAGAGAGAGAGAGAGAGAGAGAGAGAGAGAGATACCTAATTTGTGATCTTTGTGCAATGCAATGGTATGAGATGATAGAGAATCTTAGGGAAAAAATTGGGGTACAACACCTTGCTACTTGAAGATCACGTCGTTTTAAATCTTGTAAAAATTTTATTTTAAAAAGCAACGTTATCATTTGAAGAGTCTGCCATTTTAAACCCTCTAAAGCATGATTTGGTAAGGTTGGTTTTATAAAAAAAAAACAATTTACAATGTTTAAAAAGACACAAAACACAAATAATATTTATTAATCTTAATTTCTAAAGGTAACTTTTTAAAAAGTATATTTATTAACTTAATTTCTATAGATATTTTTTTTAATAGTTTAAAGGTAACTTTTTAAAAATTCGTACTTTTTTAAAGCTATAACAGTGACAAATGCTCTATAAATACACAAATTTTCATTTGAGCAACCAACCAAAACAAAGCTTACAAGAATTATTGCCCCATCCAATGGAAAGCAAGATGCATAAATCATTCTTGTTATTTGTCTTCTATGCTTTAGTTATTGCAGGTAATAACCCTCTCAACTAATATCATTATGGTTGTTAAACTATACACTCATTTGTATTTTACTTTGTACGAGATCAGTACAATTGATGCAGGTAGAAGGAGGCTATACACCATGCTCAATAATTCTAGGAAGTTGTTCTAATGAAAATTGTAATAAGAAGTGTCTGAATTATAAAGCAGGTTCTACACTTTTAGGATCGAATTGTAACTTCTACAACTTATGCACATGTGAATTTGATAGACCACCAGTAGGAAGATCATGCACAATACCTAATGGACTCTGCGGAGATCAATGCAGTGATTCTTGTTGTAATAAAAAATGTAAGGATAAATATAGAAACACAGGTGTTGGGGTATGTGTTCATGACTATGATCTCTACTTTTGTCAGTGTGTTTATCAACGTTGAGTGTAATCGTTATTAAAATCAATAAGATCAAATAAAATAAATCTTCATTTTAAATTATTCATATGATTTTATTCAATGTTTATTCGGATTTACATTCTTTATGTTTTCAATATAAAATCATTCTTAAAAAAAAACGTACAAACACTCTCAACACTTAGATAATACAACAAACAACCAACTATAATATACTTTATTACTTGATGTTTAAAGAAAATAAAGTGTATTATCTTCTTTTTATCATATATCAAAACTTTTACTTTTATGAAAAATTAATATATTAATAAAAAAGTTATAAACCATCAAAATACAAATAATCTGAAAGTATAATAAGTTTTTAAAAGACTACAAGGATAAAAAATCAAACAAGAAAAACTAACAAATCAGACAAAGCATTCCAGCAGCTAACGTTCAAACCCTTGGAATTCAGGTTAGAGTTCGTAACTCTAGAAACCCCATCAATAGTTAAGAACCTACCAAGATAACCGTAAAACGACATATGAGTACATACATGTAAATCTAAGGTAAACAATCACTACTACAAAACATACATTTCACCTTGGACGGGACATTACAAGAAAAACATCCTCCAGCGACATATATTAGCGACGTGGTTATCACGTGAGTCAAAAAGACTAGTTGCGACATGATAACCACGTCACAAAATATTTTAGTAATAAAAAAATGAAGCCACAAGGAAGTCAGTGGGATTTTTATGAAAAAATAGGCTGCGACGTGACTAACACGTCGCTACACATTAGATAAAAACAAATAAAATAAATTCTGACATGTTTAATTGGAGGGAGTTGAATTTTTTTTTTAAATTTGGTAGTGACGTGAGAACCACGTCGCTACTTTTGAGGGGGAAAAATATAAATGAGTTTGACTTGATTGATCACAATGTGGCAGAGTGAGGAGTAATTGTTTATTGCCGTTGAGTGTGTAGCGACGTGAATCTCACGTGGCAAGGTTGCGACGTGACAGTCACGTCGCTACTTGGCATTTAAATTTCCAAGTTATCACACACCGGTTACACTACACACACAGGCTTTACAGTTTGTTTTCTTCATCTTCTTCGTTGATGCTTTGCTTCCTCCAACCCAACTCCATTCCTAAAAAAAAATTGCTTCCAACCCAAATTAAAAAAAGTAGCTTCCAACCCAAATTATACTGAAGCATTATAGGTTAATAGGTTAGTATTGTATGTATTATGTTTATTTGAATTAAAAATACATTTTAGTTAATTTTAGTTTTAGGTTAGTATTATAGGTTAATAGTTAAAATGAATTTAAAATTATAAGTTAGTATTATAGGTTAATTTTTCTTTTAGGTTTAGTAAAATAAGATTTTTTTAAAAACAAAAATTAAAAATATAAAAAAATTTGTTAATATTATTGTTATATAAATATAAAAAATTCTGTTAATATTATTGTTTTATACATATAAGATTTTTAAATATTATTGTGATATACATATAAAAAAATTGTTAGTATATACATATAAAATAACAAAAATTTGAATATATATTAAAATAAATTTTTTTAGAAAATAGAAAACAATATTAAAATTTCTGTTTCAACGACTTAGAGATGGAGAGGGAGGGTCACGTCAACCGAATCTGACACAGGATCAACTTGAAACAGTAAGACAATTGGCGGCAACTAAAGTCAGACGCGAAATGGAGGCGCAAATGACGACAATGAGGCAAGAGTAGGAGCAGCAGTTGGAGATCATGCGGAAGAGGCAATCTGCTATGGAGGAGCAGATGAGAAGGTTTATGCAAGGTGGTGGAAATCAAAATGTTCCTGATACACAGCCGGATAATGACGGACTTGATGACTTTGATCTTGATAATTATCCGGGTGAAGATGCCCCGTGAAAATATTTTATTTATTTTGTTTTTAAATTTGCATTTATGTAAGATATTTATTTTTATCATTTTAAAATATTAAATTATATAAAATTTTATTATTGGAATATATAATAAAATAATATTATTATAATAATTTTAATATATAAATTTTATTATATAAATTTTATTATATAAATTTTATTATATAATTTTTATTATATAAATTTTATTATATAATTTTGATTATATAATTTTTATTATAAAAATTTGATTATATAAATTAATTAATATAAAAAATAATTACTAAATAATTTTTTAAAAAACAAAAACGTCACCTGTAGCGACGTGAGAATCATGTCACAAATTAGTGACATGTAAACCACGTCGCTAATAAAGCTGCTTTTGTCTTTCCCCATGCAAAGCATTAGCGACGTGAATACCACGTCACAACTTTGGACATGGAAACACGTCGCGCTGTGGTTGCCACTTGTTCCCCAGCGACGTATTTCTTCACTTTTTGTGACGTGTTTTTGATGTTTGCCACGTTATTTTCACGTGGCAAATGAGGTTATTTTTTGTAGTGGGAAATGCATTTAACCTCGATTATAAATGCAAGGTAACAAAATGCGTCATGAAAACTTTATCTTTCGTTATCATATAAAATGAGGTATAAACATATCTGCACGTGGGTTTCAACCCCAACTTCTACTCTTTTATTGTTTTCAAAACTAGCGCTTCATATATACCTCTCTATTAATCAAAAGTATCGAGGAGTAAGATCGTTTTTTTTAAGTTGTTACACACAAAATATTAAGAAATTATTTATTTACAAACCCTGTTTTTTACCCATAATATGACATTGTTTACACGTAATATTAAAAAAAAATAGTTTAAGCGAAGATGTGATTTTAAATCTTCTAATCATTGAATTTTGGGGTAGATTAGTTGTTGGGTGCAAGTATATTCTAAATAGCTTTTGCTTGCAGGTGTCTGATATAAAACAAAAAAAGTTAGATAAATAAATGATTTTCTATAAAAATAAATATTAAAGAATACAAACCTAGAGAATGTTGAGAGAGGTATCCAAATATGGAAGTTTCAAATTTTGGATCAGGTGTTAAAGGATAAAAGAGAGATTATGAAACATATACATAAATTCAGCGTGCAAAATGGGAATAATAGAGCGGTATTCAGAACTTGAGTATAAGTTGCAAAAGGAGTTTCTTGATATTTTGAAGATGGAAGAGCTCATGTGGTCCAGAGATCGCGTGCGTGGTGAACGGATGGTGATCGCAACAAATGATATATCATATTAAAACGATTACAAGATGGGGGAAGAATAATGTTCTCATGTTGAGAAATGAAAAACGGGGTGTGGATTGAAGATGACGACCAACTTTTTTTTTTTTTGACAGGAAAACATCTCATTCATTAGGATACAATTAGAGAGTACAAACATGAACAAAGATATTGTGTTAGGACATCTCCCAGACACAAAGTAACAACAACACTACTAATTAAGCTGAACAAGTTTTGGGCAGCAAAAACCTTAGAGAAATTACAAACCAAAAGGGAGACACAAAACCAAATCCTTAATCCAAGCAACCAAGCAAAAGTCTTCCGCACGAGCCAAGTGAGAATTGGAACCACAATCTTTAAATCTAACCAATTTCGGTTCATATCTTTAGCTTTGACACTAGCTTTATCACGCTCAACTCGATTATACAGGTTCACAAGGTTGAATAAACTCACGATTAGTAGCGGAATCAATTGTTGACCGGAAGGATGAGGTTGATTTGCACCAGCCCAAAGAGGAATCTCCTCATAAACACATCGCACCAGCCAGCTTCTATGAGGCATTTCAAAGAAACACCTTGAGCACAAACTTCCAAAGACCTAAAACTAAGATCAAAGCACACAAGAACAAAACAAACAAGACAAAACAACAACCACAACATCACGTATATAAAAGCACCCAAAACAAGATTACAAACACATAAATTAAGGAAAACTAAATGTTCCGAGGTGGAGGCTCGTGGAGGCCGCTCCCATGGCCGACATACACTTCTCCAACTGTTAGTGGCGGCGATACTGTCGTCTGCATACTGGTGGTCGATGGCAGAAGAGATGTAAAGTTTGATGGAGGTTGGAGGAAGAGAACATGATGGGTGTTGTGAGGGAATGAGAAGAGGGGAACGGAAACTAACCGTGAGAGGGGAACCACCATTAAAGTGGGGAAAACCACCATATTGATGGTGAGTAGCTCCGATGACGGAGGAGACACTCCTACAAGAGGAGAGGCGGCGGCTCTCACCATGAAAGAAAAACCCTAACTTTTGTTTTAGAGAGAGGGGAGAGCTTCTCTCTCTAGACATATTTCTAGCGTATATAAGTTTTATAATCTAGTTAAGATGACGACCAACTTAATGCAATGGCTATTGACTATTATAAAGAGATTTTTGCAAAAAGGCAAATTATGAAGAGTTGGATAGAGAAATAAAGGAAAGATTATCCGCTCCTACCAGTAATGAGGAGGTAAGAAGTAGTAGGGGTGTTCAAAAATATGATTCATTGAATTGTATATATGAAATGAATTGAATTGAACCGTAAAAAAAAAATCATTTAAATGGTTAATAAATTGAACTATTTAATAAAAGCAATTAAAATCCAGTTTAAAACTAATTCCAAATATGTTTTTTTTTTATAAATTAGTGTGATTATATAAATTTGTTTTAAAATAAGATATAAAAAAAGGTTTTGGGAAAAAAATATTATTCTAAAATAAACAAGAATAATAAATTTCAGAAAAAAAATAATTTTTTAATTAAAAAATTAAATATTTTTCTGAAAAAATATTATAAAAAAATCGTTAATTTTTTATAAAAAAAAATCTAGCAAAAATAAAAAGAATTTTGAAAATGTCCGAAAATAATAAATTTTTTTTGAAAATATAAAGTTAAATTTCCAAAAAAAAAACTGATTAATTTTCTGAAATAAAAAATTAGTTTTCCGAAAAAAATCATTTTTCTGAAACCAATTTTGAAAAACAAATTAAATTTCCAAAAAAATTAAATAAATAATCTAAACATTATTCGAAAAACAAGAATAAAAAATAAACCAAAATTTACCAAAATATTTCTAAAACAAATTTTATCCCTAATTTGATGAAGTCGGTCAAAGAAATTGCTAAAATTTCATTCAAGTTGTAGCAGTGCTAACATTCCCGACAATGTCAAGTCGAAGAGGTGTTACTAGCACAATCCATTGATCTCAATAAACTAGAGTTCTTCCAACGAGACTTCAGGATTATGAAGTGACTGATGATGATGAAGTGACATCTGATGGAGAATTAGCTCATTTTGCTTTACTTGAAGGTGTTGAACCAATCAACCATAACGAAGCTTTGAAAATTAAACTGTGGAAGTTAGACATGATCGAAGAGTTATAGAAAATAAAATGAAATAATACATGGGAGTTAGTCAAATTTCCAGCACATACAAATGCTATTGATATTTCATTAAGATGTGAAATCAATATTTTCTGAATGGCCCTTTAGCCGAAAAGGTCTATGTCACACAAATTCATGGGTTTGTGATTTAGAAGGAATAGAGTAAAGTATATAGTTTGCACAAAGCGCTTTATGGTCTCAAGCAGTCGCCTAGTTCATTGAACAAGAAGATCGACTTATACTTAGTCGAATTAGGATTTGTAAAATACAAATCAGAGTATGGTGTCTATGTTAAGGTTGTAGCACAAGATATAAAATCATTTTTTTATTATCGATAACTTACTAGTAACTGGAAATAGCTTGGAAAACTTGTCGAAGTTCAAAGAACTAATGACGAAGGAATTTGAAATTTTGGATCTGGGAAAATTGTCTTATTTCCAAGGCATGAAATTTCAAATGTCTAAGCAAGGTATGGTGCTACATCAAAGAAAATACGTCAAAGAGATACTTAAGAGATTCATAATGGATGATTCAAATCCTACATCCTTACCTATGGAACCAAATGTGAAGTTGGAGAAGAATGGAGAGGAAGACAAAGTTGATGTAACTTTATTTAAGAAAATTGTGGAATCTCTTAGGTATGTGTGCAATATCGACCTGATATAGGTTTCGCAGTCAGTTTAGTGAGCATATACATGGGTGAAACAAGAGTGTCGCATATGAAGGCTGCAAGAAGAATTCTAAGATACTTAAAAGGATCAATAGACTATGGAAGTATATTTCACGAGATTCTTAAGGAAAATAAAAGTAACCCTTAGTTATTTTTCATATGTTGATTGATGTGGAGATAAGGAAGATCGACGAAGCACAACTGGATATGTCTTTCAAGTATTTGGTGCCCCAATCTCATGGTGTTCAAAGAAACAACCTGTGGTGACATTATCATCGTGTGAAATTGAATATATAACAGGACCCTATGTTGCATGTCACGTTATTTGGAGCATATTTGTACTTGAAGAAATAAAGATTGAAGTGAAGAAACCTCTAGTGTTGCAAATTGACAACAAGTCAGGCCATAAATCTGGCGAAGAATCTAGTTCTCCGTGGAAGAAGTAAACACATCGAAGCTAGATTTCACTTCTAGAGGGAAAAGGTAAATCAAGGTGAACTTGAAGTAAGACATTTCTCAAGTGAATCATAGTTAGAAGACATCTTCACCAAAGGATTGAAAGTCGGCATATTTCTGAATTTAAGAAAGAAATTAGGAATAGTTCATATCGACTATGATTAGCGTAGGTATGATAACTTGGATTATGGGGAGTATGTTGAAATATTAGATTTGATTAACTTTAAATATTTAAATATAATCCAAGTTGTGTATGCCCAAGTTGTATATAGATAGTCGTAGTGTTTATCCTTATTTTTTACAATACAATTTCAAGTGAATAATAAAATCCTTATTTCCTTTATTATTTTCTCTTTCTCTCCTCAATAAAATGTCTCATTGATAGGAAAAATAACAAGTGTACTATTTTCACTGATGTAGTAATAATGAGATTTACCCCAAGTATCAATCTCAAGGGTTGCGTGTAGTACCAAATTTAATGTGTGGTTCAATTAAACAAAAAAAATTGAATTTGTGTATTTGTTTATTTTTGTTACTGTAAAATTGACAAAAATATAAATTGGCTTTTTAACAATTATGAGGATCATGCTAGAGTAAACTGTATAATTTTCCTTATAACCACCTTGAATCTTGAACTATTCAACAAGTTCATAATATTAATTATCATCCTTTAGGTTGTTTTCCCTAAGTCCTTAGTGGGAAAACCTTTGAACATTCTTTCTAAACCCCTAAGTCCTTAGTGGGAGTATTAGAAAACAAGCTTTGGTTTTATCAAGAGTTAAACCGTTACTATAGGGTATCCGTAGTCCTAGATAATATCTACTATATCCCAATCGCACAAAAACCTTAACGCGGTCCATTGGTTGTTAACCGAATCAATCCTAATTTTTCGATCAGAAAGCATAAAACATTGCACGATTAAATTAAATTATAAAACCATGAAATTGATTACTCAAGAATTCAACATAGTTATAGAGTCAAATCAGGGACACCCTCTAGCATTGGGGTTTAGCTACTTATAATATTGTTCAAAAGAATATCAGATGATATGAATGTTAACATTACAATTGATGTTGAACGTTGGATCTTGAATGGCTTCTGCTAAAGAAAGATCTTCCGTCCTCCTTGACAAATCATTTGAAGGTACTCGGTAAGAATTTAACTAACGATGAATTAAATCTTAAAGTGCTTAGGTCTTTAACTAGGGAATGGCAACCAAAAGTGACGGCAATATCTGAAAAGAAAAGCCTAGCAACTATGACTTCCGCAACATTATTCGGAAAGCTTCAAGAATATGAAACGGAACTTGGAAGGCTTGAAAAACATGAGAATCATGAGAAGAAATCCAAAGGCATTGCTTTAGAAGTAGATTCAAAAGAAAGTCAAGATAAAGATGCATCGGAGGAAGATGAAAACTTCTTGCTTCTTGTAAAAAGGTTAGGAAAATATTTTGGTCATAAAAATAATCTTCATAATGCTAACTTTGTCAAAAGAAAAATTTTATAAGCATAAAGATAAAGAAGCCTCCACATCAACACAAGATGTCACATGTTATAAATGTGGAAAGCAAGGTCACATAAAGCCGGATTGTCCAAAACTCTCCAAGAAAAATGGATTCAAAGGCAAAAAGGAGTTCAAAAATAAAAGGGCTTATGTTGCATGGGAAGATAATGAGATAAGTTCTTCATCCGATTCAGATAGTGACGAAAGTGCAAATCTAGCATTGATGGCTTCACACCATTCCGATAATGAAGAAGGCGAGGTTAGTTATGATAACTCTCTTTATGATAATGGTGCACAATGTGCTATAGATGAACTATTAAATGAATGCAAAATTCTATATAGAACTATTTCATCTCAAAAGAAATTAATTTCATCTTTAGAAGAAAAAGTTGAAACCATTAAAAAAGAACATAAAGATGAAAAAGAAAAGATGATTAGTGATCAAAAACAGAATTTTGTATGCAATAATTGTGAATCACTTTCTTTCCAAATTGTTCAATTAAAAAGAGTCTTAGAAAGGTATGAAAAAGGACAAGTTGGATTGGAAAATGTTCTTAGCACACAAAGATATCCTAAAGATAAAAGTGGACTTGGTTTTCAAAATATTCTCAACCAAGTCCCAACAAAACTATCTTTGTTAAGGCTAATAACCAACCAATCCAAGAGAAAGTAAACAATCCTAAAGTAGTTCATCAATATCCTAAAAAGAAAAGAATTGTTAAGAATAAATCTTATCCTCCTAGATATAGAAGTAATTTTGAACTTACTTGTTTCTATTGTGGTATTAAAGGCCACACACCTAATGCTTGCTATGTAAGAAAATTTAGTGTTCCAAGTGGGCATTATGTGGGTAAAGAAAAGTACTAATTATGAAGCACCCAAAGCAATTTGGGTACCTAACAAAACTGAATTTGTTTTGTAGGTGTGCTTGAAAACCACTTCAAATTTATGGTACCTTGATAGTGGTTGTTCCAAGCATATGACGGGTGACATAAACCATTTTTCAAATCTAGTCTTAAAGGCCAAGGGTTATGTCACTTATGGAGATAACAACAAGGGAAGAATTTTTGGCAAAGGCAAAGTTGGTGCACCACCTTTCACATCCATTGAAGATGTTCTTTATGTTGAAGGACTAAAGCACAATATTCTTAGCATTAGCCAACTTTGTGGCAAAGACTTCAAGATCAAATTTACTAAAGATGAATGCTTGATTATTGATGAAGTCACCAATGAGGTAAAACTCAAAGGTAAAAGAATTCATAATATTTTTATGATTTCCTTAGACGATTTATCTTTGAAAGTAAAATATATCATGGTAAACAATAATGAATCATGGTTATTGCATAAAAGGGCAGCCCATATGTTGCGGCAGTATAAGCGGCAAGCAAAGAGTTGGTATTAATTTTACCGGGTGATATATACCGGTTAGGTTATATCGTATCGTGTCCACAGAGATTGGTTATTGATTCGTCGTTCGACAATTCTACCGTTAATGAGTTTGAGATTAAAAGAAATGAAAATAAAAGACAAAAAGTAAATGAACAAAAAGTATAAAGGATAGACAGCTTATCTGGAACGAATGTAAACTACCCGTCACAGACTTAAATCTACCACCCATGTCATACTCGGCCTACGATACTCGTCCGTGTCATCACATACCTCTCACAATCTAAGCTATTTCTAACCCAAATTGAGAATCCTCCTAAATCATCTCAATATCCATCCTCGCATACCTCGACAACAAGAAGTCAATGCGCACCTCCATACCCATTCCTGGCATACTTCACCGACGCAGAGGCATTAAGTTCGGATACTCTATAGTGAATGTTAGCTCTAAACCTATCTCTAGCATTCAGAAACTAACAGATAATCATCCTAGGTAAGAATCTAAGCAATCTATCCCTAGCAAAGCTCAAATCCCTAACATAAAGTAAAAACCCAAGATAATCACCCACAAATTGTAAAGCAAACTTTATACAAGCCAAAGGCGATAAATATACAAGAGTTATGAGTAGAAATACATACAAACCCAACAAAAGAGATTACAAAGAGAAGAGAAGAAGAGGAACCACAAATCTACATTGGTTGTCAAGCCAATCAAGAGGATTCGACTCCGGATCATCAAAATGCAAGCTCCAATGTTGTTTTCCAAGCAAATCTATCAAAAATATGAAGGTGATGGTGTTGGGACTCAAAAATACCCAACCCATAACCTAAAAATGTGTTTTGAGCCCCTTTTAAAGAATTCGATGTAGGTCGCGCTCATTATATTCGCTAAGCGCGGTCCGCTTTTATTTTTTTTGTATCTTGAGAACCGTAACTCGGAATTGCGCCCGGTTTGAAGCGTTGGAAAGCTTATTCAATGCTCTATCCAACCATGGATAAATATAAAGCTTTATTTATGATTTTTATTCTTTGAATTTGAGCTTTATTCGTTGATCAATTGCCCAAATTGCGCATTTGAAGCCGTGTCTTCGACACTTTATTACTCAATGCTCCAATTATGAATGAATACCTATAAAAGAGATGAAAAACTATCAAATGATACAATATTTACACAAAAACTCAATTATTCTATTATGTACACATTTATACAAAAAGCGGGGATTATTCGACTAAATATCAACAAAAGAACGGATAAGTGCCACAAAATGTATATACAAAATAACTACATTTTGGCACTTATCAACTCTCCCCAACTTGAAACATTGTTTGTCCTCAAACAAAGTCAAGTAAACCTAAAGAAACAATGAATGATAATCAAAGAATCACGAATCAACAAGTTTTTTGAAAACGGAAAACAAATGTATGGTTCAAACGAAAAATGTACACGACAATTACAAACTTACCACTATACTACAACAATAACATATAAACGAAACAAATCCTAAGTACAAAAATCATGCAAAACATTCTAAAAAAAAACAAGCTCAATCATGAATCACACCTAGCAAAAATTCATCAGTAGATGAAGAACACACAAAGGTGGGGGATAAAAAACACTCCTCCACAATCTTGCAAACAATAGACTAAATTATGCATTCATCAAAAAACGTATTGAAAATACAAATGCAAGAATCACAAGGGCTTTTCAAGGTTGTAATGTGGCTTGGTTAACAAACAAGTGATAGGTCCTAAAGCTAATCGAAACAAAAACTTGCCTAAACCTAAGGGAGTGATCAACTCACAAAGTTCCAAACAATATAATTTCAATCAAACTTATTCTTCATCCCAAATTTCACACCAAACACACCTCACTTATTAACATAACATTATTCCTACTCTTTTTGTTTTTCTTTTTCAAAACTTTTTTTTCTTTTTTTCTTTCTTTTTCTAATCTTTCTTTTTCACATTTTTTTTCTTTTCTTTTTTCAACCTCATATCAATCACAACATAAGCACATAAACATTCCTCTCCCCAACATTAATGTGTGAATACTCCCTACTTTCAAAGACAAGGTAAAAATTCATACAACAACATATAGTTGAGGGTTCAAGAAACAAAGAAATCAACATCCATACAAAAAAGGTGAATTGACACTCATAGACAAGCATCAAGTTCAAATAAACATGGATATTGATAAAATTTCAAAGGGGTTAACAAAGGTTCACACACTCACAAGGTGAATTGAATATTTGGCCAAGGTAGTTATGCTCAAAATCAACAAATGCCTTGATCATTTTCTTGCAATCATACAATCAACACAAAACAAAAGATTAAGCATAATAAAATCCAGTTAAAACAAGAATGTGGACTCTCATATGTAAACAATGGAAAGCTTCCTCACATTTATGGGTAAAAAGAGGAACTAAAGTGATTCAATTCATGAGCAAGTAATGCAAAAAGAATGAATGGCATGGTAATTGTACAAATGATAAATTTCCTAAACATGTTATGCTATAGAAAGCGATAAACGAGTACCTGACATGTACCAACTTTGAAAACTATCATTACCATACATCCGCGAGTTGAAACGATCAAACTCAGAAAATCACCTCAAAAGTCTTCAAGTTACCGAACCAAAATTTGAGTCCAAACAATAACAAAAGAATTAGAAAAACAATACTAATTTTATTCAATACAAAAGCCTTGGTGAAAGTGGGAAAAAGGAAAACCAAGTGAAATTTTAAAAGAATTCACTGGCCCTACATAGCAGAGCGCGCTAAGCGCCAGAGCGCTAAACGCCACACCGATGGAGAAAAATTGATAGCAGTGCCGCTATGCAAGCTCCACTTACACACCTATACAATCTCATTTACACATATAAACAATATTTATAATACATTCACACTTCCACAAGCTAAAACACTACAAACTTGTGGAAAATAACAATTGACATAACAAAACTAAAGCACATAACAATACATAAACTTGGTGAAAACGAATTAACAAGTTGAAAAGTGAAAATTTGAAATTAAGAGCAAGTCCTATTTCAACTTGTTAAAACATAATCCACCAAACAACATAAACATAAACAAACAAAAACATGCTTGTTTTACGTCGTAAGCTCGACGCCTTTATTGTGCGAGCACTAGTAACCTCCTCGTCATGCCATGGTATTGCCACACAAAACCTAAAGAAAGTGTCCTAACAACCACACAACAAACGTTACGAGTACGAGACAATTCACAACATCACATGAAAACTAAGAAAATCACAAATATGTACAAGTATGGAAAGTAAACACAACATGTACAAGTAATAATATACAAGTTCATATACAAAGTCTATACAACATATACAATAATTACAAAACTCAAAAACAACGGAATTATCGCAATACAGAATCAATAAAACCAATCCCCGGCAACGGCGCCATTTTGTTGCTGCGGTAGAGCGGCAAGCAAAGAGTTGGTATTAATTTTACCGGGTGATATATACCGGTTAGGTTATATCGTATCGTGTCCACAGAGATTGGTTATTGATTCGTCGTTCGACAATTCTACCGTTAATGAGTTTGAGATTAAAAGAAATGAAAATAAAAGACAAAAGTAAATGAACAAAAAGTATAAAGGATAGACAGCTTGTCCGGAACGAATGTAAACTACCCGTCATAGACTTAAATCTACCACCCATGTCATACTCGGCCTACGATACTCGTCCGTGTCATCACATACCTCTCACAATCTAAGCTATTTCTAACCCAAATTGAGAATCCTCCTAAATCATCTCAATATCCATCCCTGGCATACCTCGACAACAAAGAAGTCAACTACGTCACCTCCATACCCATTCCTGGCATACTTCACCGACGCAGAGGCATTAAGTTCGGATACTCTATAGTGAATGTTAGCTCTAAACCTATCTCTAGCATTCAGAAACTAACAGATAATCATCCTAGGTAAGAATCTAAGCAATCTATCCCTAGCAAAGCTCAAATCCCTAACATAAAGTAAAAACCCAAGATAATCACCGACACAAATTGTAAAAGCAAACTTTATACAAGCCAAAGGCGATAAATATACAAGAGTTATGAGTAGAAATACATACAAACCCAACAAAAGAGATTACAAAGAGAAGAGAAGAAGAGGAACCACAAATCTACATTGGTTGTCAAGCCAATCGAAGAGGGATGCGACTCCGGATCATCAAAATGCAAGCTCCAATGTTGTTTTCCAAGCAAATCTATCAAAAATATGAAGGTGATGGTGTTGGGACTCAAAAATACCCAACCCATAACCTAAAAATGTGTTTTGAGCCCCTTTTAAAGAATTCTGATGTCGCAGGTCGCGCTCAACGCGCTATTCGCGCTAAGCGCGGTCTGCTATTTTCAGCATTTTATTTTTGCCGTATCTTGAGAACCGTAACTCGGAATTGCGCCCGGTTTGAAGCGTTGGAAAGCTTATTCAATGCTCTATCCAACCATGGATAAATATCAAGCTTTATTGATGATTTTTATTCTTTGAATTTGAGCTTTATTCGTTGATCAATTGCCCAAATTACGCATTTGAAGCCGTGTCTTCGACACTTTATTACTCAATGCTCCAATTATGAATGAATACCTATAAAAGAGATGAAAAACTATCAAATGATACAATAGTTACACAAAAACTCAATTATTCTATTATGTACACATTTATACAAAAAGCGGGATTATTCGACTAAATATCAACAAAAGAACGGATAAGTGCCACAAAATGTATATACAAAATAACTACATTTTGGCACTTATCACCATATTCATATGAAGCACTTAGATAAATTAACCAAACATGATCTTGTTGTTGGCTTACCAAAGATAAAGTTTGTGAAAGATAAATTATGTGATGCTTGTCAAAAGGGAAAACAAACAAAATCAACTTTCAAATCTAAGGATGTGGTGTCCACTACAAGGCCACTACAATTGTTGCACATGGATTTATTTGGTCCATCAAGAACAAGAAGCTTCAGAGGTAATGTATACGCTTTAGTTATTTTTGATGATTTTTCTAGATATTCTTGGACTTTGTTTCTTGTGCAGAAAAGTGATGCTTTCAAAGCCTTTAAGAAGTATGCAAAGCAAATTCAAAATGAAAAATCACTAAAGATTGTATCCATAAGAAGTGACCATGGTGGAGAATTCCAAAATGCATCATTTGAAGAATTTTGTGAAAAACACGGTATCTCTCATAATTTTTCAGCACCAAGAACTCCACAACAAAATGGAGTAGTTGAAAGAAAGAATAGGTTTCTAGTGGAACTTGCAAGAACGGTGCTTAGTGATGCAAATCTACCAAGTATTTTTGGGCGGATGCGGTTAATACGACATGTTACGTTGGAAATCGAGTTATCATTAGACCTATCTTGAAAAAGACTCCATATGAACTCTTCAAGGAAAGAAAGCCAAACATTGCTCACTTTCACATTTTTGGATGCAAATGATTTGTCCTCAACAATGACAAAGACAATCTCGGTAAGTTTGATGAGAAATCCGACGAAGGTATATTTCTTGGTTATTCACTTTCTAGTAAAGCATATAGAATTTATAATAAAAGAACTTTAACTATTGAAGAATCTATGCATGTCTCTTTTGATGAAACTAACACCTCTAAGGAGGAAATAGTTGTGTGTGGTGATGATATTATAGATTTACCCTCGGAATAAATTTCAAATGATCAAAATGTGAATCAACCGGAACATCAACAAGGAGTACCACAACAAGATACAAACATCAATGATCTACCCAAAGAATGGAGAACTCATAGAGACCATCCTATTGATAAAATCATTGGTGATATTAGTCATGGAGTTACAACAAGATTAAATCTCAAAGATGCTTGCTTAAACATGGCGTTTGTTTCTCAAATTGAACCCTCCAAAGTTGATGAAGCCTTAGGAAGCGATCAATGGATAATTGCAATGCAAGAAGAATTAAATCAATTCGAGAGAAATCAAGTTTGGGAACTTGTTCCTAGGCCAAGTGATAAACACATCATAGGTACCCGATGGGTGTTTAAAAACAAACTTGATGAGAATGGTATAATTGTTCGAAACAAAGCAAGGTTGGTGGCTCAAGGTTACAATCAAGAAGAAGGAATCTACTTTGAAGAAACATTTTCTCCTGTTGCAAGGTTAGAAGTTATTCGTCTTTTACTTGCTTATGTTTGTTCATTAAATTTTCAGCTTTATCAAATGGATGTCAAAAGCGCATTCTTGAATGGCTACATCAATGAAGAAGTCTATGTCAAACAACCCGAGAGGTTTGAAGACTTCAAAAATTCTTCACATGTCTTTAAGTTGAGAAAGGCTCTTTATGGCTTAAAGCAAGCACCAAGAGCATGGTATGATAGGCTTAGCAATTTTTTGTGTGAAAAAGGTTTTGAAAAGGGTAAGGTTGATAAAACTTTATTCATTAAGAAAATCAAAACTAACACTTTATTGGTTCAAGTCTATGTTGATGATATCATTTTTGGATCGACTAACAAAGAAATGTGTGAAGAATTTTCATTGATGATGCAAGGAGAATTCGAGATGTCCATGATGGGTAAGATGAATTATTTTCTTGGACTACAAATTAAACAACTAAAATATGGAATCTTCATCAACCAATCCAAGTATTGCAAAGAGTTATTGAAAAGATTTGATATGGATAGTTGCAAAGCGATGAATACTCCAATGGGCTCCGTACATATGTTGATCAAGATGATTCGGTATTCCAATTGATATCTGTCATACCCCAAAATTTTCCTGCTACTTCTCAAGACATTTCACATGTCCAAGCTCAAGGATTTCACAAGGGTTGACGGATAAACCCTCTCCTAACAATCAACCCAAACTAGGGTTTGGCCATTCTTAAATCAAGGTGGGCCTCTAACACTTCAGGTGGTCATCATGCCTCATCATATCCTTCAAGGAATATCCATGTCAAGTTTCAAGCCTTACAAGTCAAGTTTTCTCGCATAATTGCTCGGATGGTTGAAAATCATTGTATTGGACAAAAGTCAACTGTGGTCAAAATACAGTCAAACTTCATAATTTTGGTCAACATCAATATTTTGAAGTGATCTTCATCATTTGATCAAGGGTTGATCATGGTTCATCAAGAAAATTCAAGAATTGATCAAAACTCAAAGTTTCTAAATTGGGCTTTCTCAGACAAAAGTCAACAGAACTTTGACCAAGCATAACTTTCACATACTTTATCAGAAATTTTTCCACCACAGCTCATTTTGAAGAGAATTCAATTCTATACAACTTCATGTCTCACAAGCTTGGGTAGAAAATGCTTCATTTGGAAGTTATGGATCAAAACATTACATGTCATTTTAAAAGTCAACAAAAAGTCAACTTTTTGTAAAGAAGTGTTCACGAGCATGGAAACTTCAATAAAGATGAAACCAAAAAGGATGTTTAGAATACATCTTGAGCTTTCTAAAAAGTCCAAGAACACCCAAAAATGTTAAAAATTGAGCAAGATACACCTTGTCCAAGTTGAGCATTTTTGAGGAGGTGCACAAAGAGAAATACTTGAGAAAATCAAAAGTTTTCCAAATGGGCCTAACTTTTCTTGGTTCAAACATGTTCCTTATCTGAATTGGAACCTCCAAGCCCAAGGCCACGAATTTATCTTTTATTTTTTATTTATTTTGGATTTTTAATCATTTAAAACCAATTTAATTAAAATAAAAGATAGAAAATCAAAAATTAATTGCAAGATGGATTTTCTCTCATCCTTGAGGTCCAAGCAAGCCATTTAATCTGATTATTTCGAAATAATCATGATTGGTAATGAGATTTGATTGAAATTGGCTCAAATAGGAAATATTTGGTTTGATTCCAAATCAAATAATTTCTCATTGATTGGCTTGATTTTTCTTACAATTCTTGACCTAATTCCTTGCATTATAAATACATGATGCTACTACATGCACAAAGGACGAAATTATGGCCTCAAGAACCCTATCCCAAGCTTCAAACTGTGGCATTCAAGCAAGCTAGCAGCCATAGTTTCAGTCCAATTCAAAGCATTCCAAGACTTGCATTCAATTCACGGAGGCCCTCGATCGTTCAGATACTCACAAGCAAAGCGTGCAGAATCACAACATCCAAATCATGGTTTACTTACTTCTAACTCAAAATCGATTTCTGTTTTTCATGCATATTTAACATGTTTTGATTGTTTGTTTGTGTTTAGAATGATGTTAGCAAGCTATCTAGATGGTTTGATTTTATTTTTGACGCAAGAACCGAATTTCACCATTGTTAGGGTTCTTAACCTCGAATTAGGGATTCCCAGAATAAGAAAAATTGGACCAATCTAGGGACATATTCATGTTCAGGGGACAATTTGCAATCGATCCATGGCTTTACATTTAATTTATATTGCATATTGCTTGAGTTGTAAATTTGCAGGTCCTATAGCTACAGAAGCAGAAACTGTGGCTATAGGTTTGAATTTTTGAATGGAGAAGATGACCTCCTGCGCGCACTTTCTGATCCAATGGTTCCCAGAAACCCTTTCCCTTTGTATTCTTTTTATTTCATGTTGTTAACAGATAGTCCACAGCTCCGATGGCAAGGCAGCGCGCGTTTATTCAAGAGGACATGGGTTCGAACCCTGTCTTTTACTTAATATTTTGATATTTCAGGTTTCCAGAAGACTCAACGTCCAAAAGCTCGCTTCTGGACTCCTTCAGATGCAACATGCCCAGAAGCTCCAGCTTCTGGCCCTCATTACCACACGCTATGCCCCAGAAGCTCCAGCTTCTGGGCGCATCTTCAGCAGAAAGCCACAAAAGTGCTTACTTCTGGGCGTCTCCAGGCCAGAAAAGCCCCAGAAATTCCAATTTCTGGGCACCTCCAGCGTAGAAACCCCAGAAGTTCCAACTTCTGGGTATCTCCAGCCAGAAACTTCCCAGAAATTCCAGCTTCTGGGAGGGCTTCCTCCAGAAGCGCTTTTACATTATTTTTACTCTTTTTTTTTTCTTCCATATTTTATTATTTTTGCTAATTTAATAATTAATCAATTTAATTAGTAATTAGGTTAAATAATTAGGATTAATTAGTTAATCTTCACTAATCTTTTCTCATATCATTTAATTAATTAATTTAGAATTAGTGTTAACTAATATTTTCCCTAAAATTAATTAAAATCAAGTAGACTTAGGATTATTCCTCACATTTCAAAAAATCCAAAAAATATTAGGATTAGTTTTCTATTCCGTTATTTATTTTCTCGCATTTTTTTCCAATATTATGTAACTGCTCATGGGATGTAATAGTATTAATTAGGATTTACTTTCCGCACTCCTATATTATGTAACTGCCCCAAAGCCATGTAATAGCGTAGGATTTACATTCCACACTTTACTTTCCGCAATTTACTTTCCGCACCCATATAAACTGCTAGTAACTAGGCGTGTATGGCAAGATAAGAATGAATGTAGATCACTTCTAATTTCAAGATAACTTATCTGAATTTAACACACTCTCTTCACACATGAACCCCCTAGGCTATTCTCTCTCGTTGCCTTTCGAACAAATGGTCAAGTCCCTCGAACGTAGAGGTATCCTAGCACCATTGCCTACAAACATATCATCATAGTCCCTTCGATACAAAGATCATAGTCCCTCGATGTTTCCTACGAATACATGATCTAGTCCCTCGATTGTTGCCTACAAAAAGTTATGATCGTCCCTACGAATGTGCTAGGATACTCCTACAAGTTGCCTTCTATGACCATCCGATGTCTCTTTCCAATATCCCTTTACATCTAACGAATAGGGTTACCTACCAACTAATGGTATGGATAGCGTTATTCTAAAGGAAAGTAAAACAACACGAAAACGACCGTTCTGAGTAGATAATAAGACTATTAGTTGCTTGCTCCATCAAAACATCTTTTCACACCTCACACTTTTACAAAGTTAAAACACTTTTCCAAAACGAAATATTTCCAAACACTTCGTATACATTCCAGCGTGAATCATTACGAAGTCAAAGTGAAATGTCTTTTCAAAACATTTTCAAACACACACACAGAAAGCAAATTTTTAAAGATGAGCTAAAGAAACTAAGAGCCCGTAGATAACTACGGATGGAAAGGGTGCTAATACCTTCCCTTTTCATAACCTTCTCCCGTACTCGAATCTAACGAAGGTCTTTTCCGTTCTTTTCACCTTCCCTTAATTGGATAAAAGAAAAATCGGTGGCGACTCTTGCTATCCGCAACATTTGCGATAAAAAGCAAAACAATCCAAAGTCAGTTCTCCCACCGTATCACAATATCACAAAGTATCGAGGTATGACTGGTTCTTTATTATATTTGACGGTAAGCCGTTCTGACATAATGTTTAGTGTTTGTCTTTGTGCTCGCTTTCAAGCAAATCCAAAAGAATCTCATCTAATGGCGGTCAAGCGAATCATGAAGTATCTCAAAGGAAGAACCAATGTCGGCTTATGGTATCCAAAAGGTAGTATTTGCAATTTAATTGGTTATTTTGACGCGGATTATGCAGGTTGTAAAATTGATAGAAAAATCACAAGTGGTACTTGTCACATTCTTGGAAATGCATTAGTTTCATGGGCTTGTAAAAAACAAGCATGTGTTTCTCTTAGCACGGGCGAAGCAGAGTACATAGCAGCAGGTAGTTGTTGTGCATAAATTCTTTGGCTTAAGCAACAACATCGTGACTACGGACTTGATCTCGAATGCATTCCTCTTCGATGCAAAAACACAAGTGCAATCAACATTACAAAAAATACGGTCATGCAGTCAAGAACCAAACACATCGACATTCGACATCATTTTCTCCGTGATCATGTACTTCAAGGAGATGTCGAAGTCACTTTTGTGGATACTCATAATCAACTCAGATATTTTTACAAAGCCGCTTGCTCGTGAACCATTTTATAAAATTCGAAGAGAACTTGGGATCTTGGATGAAAGTGATACATAAAATATTCACTTCAATTAAGGTGCACATTTTATTATTTCCTTAAGATTTTATCAAATGCATCTCTTCTTCTTCTCCTTCTTATATGTGTTTTATGTGCATAAATGTGTTAAAATATGTGTGTTTTATGTTTAGTGTACTTAAATGTTAATATATATATATATATATATATATATATATATATATATATATATATATATATATATATTCTAAACCCTCACATGCACTTCAAGTAGCATTTTTGACATTTTTCACTTCCTGCAATCAATTGCACATAAATGCAAATCGATTGTATACTGTAACTTTTGCAAAAAATATAAGTATTTTTTGTTTTCTTTCAGAGGAACCCGGTTACCCATATGGAGGAACCGGTTCCCACGCTAATTTTTCGTTCTAGAAAGCAATTTTATTGACTGGTAACTGGTTACCCCCACATGGGAACCGATTACCGCTGCGTACAGAAGCTCATTTCCTCGTTTCTTTATAAAAAAAATTTGTTACTTTTATTTTATAACATATGTTTTATTTATAAGTGATTTTTAACTTAAGTCATAAGCTCTTAACTCTTCACTCTTCACTCCAACATCTTCTTCAACCTTCACTCACCTCCTTCAAAACCCCACTCTCTTCTCCATCAAAACTTCACTCACCTCCATCAACAACCACTACCTTATAACTCCATATCAACCTTCCTTCTCCCATATCTCATCACAAACTTCCTCACTAACCCCAAATCTGAAAATCCTCTTTCAAACCCTAAAATTCAAAAAAGCTCCATATCCATCCATGGCTTCAAGAGCAACTAGGAGCTAAAGTAAAACAAAGGTTGGTGAATCCAGTGATGACCACCATGACTCTACTCATCCAAATCGTCCTACACTCAAGATTAGAGACTCACTTTCAATATTTGGAATAGAGCTTTATTCTTGCAAAGTATGGTAACATTTACGCTTTTCCGCTCATAGCTTCAATTTCCACCTAGAAATTACTCGCTAAGTTGGATTTGTTTGTCAGTGAACATGGTTTCATATATCCTGATTTGGTTAATGAATTTTACCAAAACATGTCATTAGTTACTACTGAAAATGATGAATTTATTTTAACATCCTCTGTTCTCAACAAAGATATTTGTATGGATATTGAGTCATTTGGAAAGTGTTTAAGGGTTCCCTATGAAGGATTGGTTCTTGTACAAGGCTCTATACCAGATGACTGGGAATCGTATAATAAGATTGAAGTATTTTTGGACTTTTGTCGAGAATCTCAACGGGCAAGTGTTAGGCAACAAAACGCCTCAAAGCTACACATGTTTGGATCAAACTTATCTGTTAGTGATAGGATGCTTCATTATCTCATCGCTTATGTTTTGCTTCCTAAGAATTCCAATCACTCCCGTATCAATGTATTTGAACTTCAAGTGCTTTATGCTTTGAACCTAGGGATTCCGATAAATTGGGCACTCACTATGTTGCACCATATGAATCACCTTGTTCAATTAAATGGTGGTCTACCATATGCTAGACAATCTATAGGATCATTGAGCATGCTGGTGTTTCTTTGCAACGAGAGCCAAAATAGTGATGACCGAAAAGACCATGAAAGAAATGTTAGAATTGCCACAAAAATCTTGGTATTGTCATGGACCTCAAGGTAGATTTCATTATAAGGAAGATCTCGCAGCCAACGCTCCTCCTCAGTTCGGAAGGTGGCTATACTATGGAACTTTTGTTTAACAAGATGCTTCATAGAAACTATTGTTGCTAATAACCACAGAGAGAACCAGTTTAAGCATGCACTTTTGACGCCAAATGCGAGAACTTATCAAAGCACAAAGAAACCAAGCCATAGTAAATGATGAGGAAGATGATGAAGAAGTTGGTGATGGAGATGGTCAAGAGGAAGATGATGATGACATGGATGAATGACTTATTCTTTTTCATTTATGACTTATGTTTCGTTATATGTTAATTTTCTTCGTTTTAGACAATGTTTCACTTATGCTTGTTATGTTTAGGCTTGCTATAATTGTTATAATTTTGTAATGAGTTTAGACATCCTTACTTATGTTAAGTTAATGTGTTAATTGTGTGTTTTCTTTTATATATTAACATATCACTCCTTTACATTTCATACTTTTATTCTCTTCCCATTCCTTTTGCTAATGACAAAGGGAGAAGATATGTATATACATGTGTTTCTCTAACAAGAATTTGTAGCAAACATGCACTTTCAATTTTCAAGTGGTCTCTAATTCATAAATCAAGGGAGCTTTGATTTAGGGGAGTATCAATATAACTTCAAATAGCTTCAATTGTTGGAGAAAACAAAATGGTTATTATTTTCAAACAAAAGGTTGTCATCATCAAAAGGGAGAATGTGAAATCAAGATGTAAAATCAAGCTTGCCTCCTAAAGTGTTTGATGAAGACAAGTTTACAATGAAGACTTTGATGGCAAAATAAATGGCTCAAATTATCATAATCAAGTCTTGAAGAATCCTTGTGAATCAAAATAAAATGTCAAAAGGTTATGCATTCAATCTCACTATATGCATACAAGTGTTCACAAAATGATCCATGCATCCATAAAATGCTAAAATATTTTACATATCGAATCAAGTAAGAACACATTTGAAAAACAATTTTGAAAAATTGCCCGGGAACCGTTACCCATATGGGAACCCGTTACCAACTTCGAAAAATCACGCCCTCGATTTTGTATGGCGAACCAGGTTCTCCATTGGAAACCGGTTCCCTTTGTAATCACGCCCCTAAAAATGTGTTTATTTGCCCTTTTAATAATTTCTAAAATCGCAGGTCTCACTGTGGCACTCAACGCGATGCATGCGGATAAAAAAAAACCAGCATCTTGTTTTTGCCATAACTTGAGAATCGTAACTCGAAATTACGCCTGGTTTGAGGCGTTGGAAAGCTTATTCAACTTCCTATCTAACCATAAAAAATATCAATCAAATTGATTATTTTTATTCTTTGATTTGAGCCTTATTCGTTGATGAATTGCACAAAATCGCACTCTTGAAGCTTAGCCTTTGGCCTTTATTACTCAATGCTCCAATTATTAATGAATACCTATAAAAAGATGAAAAACTATCAAATGATACAATATTTACACAAAACTCAATTATTCTATTATATACACATTTATACAAAAGCGGAGGATTTTTGAAGAATATCAACAAAAGAACCGATAAGTGCCACAAACATATATACAAAATAACTAAATTTTGGCACTTATCAACGACAACATAATGCATGGCTAATGACTATTATAAAGAGGTTTTCAAAAAGGCAAATTATGAGGATTGGTAGCAAACAATTGTCACTTTTCTTGAGTTGGATAGAAATAAAGGAAATATTAGCTCATATCCAGTAATGAGGAGGTAAGAAGTAGGGGTGTTCAAAATATGGTTCATTAATTATACTTGAATCGAATTGAATTGAACCGTAAAAAAACTGATTCATTTAAATAATTATTAAACTAAATCATTTAATTAAAATAATTAAAGTCCAGTTTAAAATTGATTCAAAATCAGTATTTTTACTAAAATCCAGTTTAAAATGGATTCAAACTTTTTTTATAAAAAGTTTAGGGCAAAAAACATTTTTCCAAAAAAAAAACTAATATAAAATGTTAGGGAAAAAATAAAAAAAAAATATTTTTCTCAAAAAAATAAAAAAAAAATAATGAAAAAATTACTGAAAAAATAAAGTTAAATTTCCAAAAAAATAGAAAATAAAAACATTTTTCAAAAAAATAAATAAAAAATCTATTAATTTTCTAAAATAAAAATTAGTTTTCCGAAGAAAAAAAATTGAAAAACAATATAACAAAAAAAGAATTTTGAAAAACAAAATCCTAAAAAAATTAAATTAATAGAATAAACATTATTCTGAAAAAACAAAAATAAATAAATAAAACATTTTGGAAAAAAATAAACTAAAATTTGAAAAAAAAGTATGGAGTGTTAAGCGACCATGAGTAAATCATCTAAAGGTGTTTGGCTATATATTTTACAAGCATCTTCACGATGCGAAGAAAAGGAAACTTGATAACAAGAGTGAACCTATGATTCTATTAGGATATCATAAACGGTGCATACAGACTATTCAATCCAATTAATGAGAAGATTGTGTTGAGTCGAGATATTGTGATTGATGAAAATTATATATGGGTTGGAATTTAAATGAAGGCGGTGAAATCTAAATCGAAGAAATTGCTAATATTCAATTCAAAGTTGAAGCGGTGTTGACATTCTGAACAATGTCGAATTCGAAGAGGGTGTAGCTAGCACAAGCCATAGATCTCAACGAACTAGAGTTCTTCCATCAAGACTTAAGGATTATGAAGTTCTCGATGATGTTGATGATGATGTGATATTAGATGGAGAATTAGTTCATTTTTCTTTACTTGCGGTGTGGAACCAATAAACGAGCGAAACTTTGAAGATTAAACATTGGAAATCAAAAGTTACATACAACAAAAGAAATAATACATGGGAGTTAGTGAATTGCCAACACACAAATGCTATCAAAATAAAGTGGTTGTTCAAGTTGAAACATAATGTTGTAAGGTCAATAGCAGACATAAAGCAAGATTAGTAGCTCGAGGGTTTTCTCCAGAGTAGGACTCGACTAATATGAAATATTTGCTCTAGTAGCAAGATTGAAGGCATTAGGCAAGTGGTAGCATTGACATATAATCAAGGCTCGTCGATATTTCATTTAAATGTGAAATCAACATTTCTAAATGGTCCTTTAGGCGAAGAGGTCTATGTCACACATGACCTCCTAGGTTTGTGATCTAGAAGGAAGCGGTAAAGTATATAAGTTGCCAAAACTCTCATGGTCTCAAGCGGACACCTGGTCTTAGAACAAGAAGATCGACTCATAGTTAGTCAATTGGGATTTATAAAATGCAAATCGGAGTATGGTGTCAATACTCGGGTTGTTGCATCACGATATAACTATCATCTGGTTAACTAGTAACTAGAAATTGCTTGGAAAACTTATTGAAGTTCAAGAGGCGTGTGAAGGAATTTGAAATGTCGGATCTGGAAAAATTATCTTATTTAGGCATGGAATTTTGAATGTCTAAGAAAGGTATGGTGCTACGTCAAAAAATCATGTCAAATAGATACTCGAGAGATTCATAATGGATGATTGAATCCTGCATCCTCACTGTCGAACCAAATGTGAAGTTGGAGAAGAATGGAGAGAAAACAAAGTTGATGTAACTTTGTTCAAGCAAATTAATGGAATCTCGAATACGTGTGCAACAGTCGACTGACATAGGTTTCTGAATTGAATTAGTGAGAAGATCCATGGGTGAACCAGAGAGTTAATAGCACATGAAGGATGCTAGAAGATT